>CM046380.1:11645786-11719037 GCA_025413485.1 Ficus microcarpa | reverse complement strand
TTACTCAATTCACGGATAGAATCAATCAGACCTTTAGAACGGCCTTGCCTTCAGGACAAACTCTGCTGTCAAGTTATTGGTTACGTCATGTGCCAATAATTATTGCTGGTAGAGAATTGTTTGTTAATCTAATTATTTTAGAAATGTTCGACTACGATATCATCTTAGGGATGGACTTTCTAGGAAAATACAATGCGAACATTGAATGTCGGGCACGTAAGGTGACGTTCAAACCGATGGAGTAGAAGAGTTCGAATATGTCAACATTTCTGAGAAACAACCGAGAGTGATGATTTCTGCCATGAGGGCGCGAAGGATGCTACATAGCGGATGCGTTGGATACCTAGCCAATATCATAGATACGACAAAAGAAGAACGATCCAAACCGGAAGATGTGGCGGTAGTCAGAAACTTTGTCGAGATTTTCCCAGAAGACTTACCTGGAATACCTCCTAATCGTGAGATTTCATTTGAAATCGAATTGATGCCCGGCACAGCACCGATATCAAAGGCTCCATACCGCATGGCCCCAGCTGAACTCAAAGAACTGCAGACCCAACTTCAAGAACTTCTGGACAAGGGATTCATACGTCCAGTTACTCACCTTGGGGTGCGCCTGTCTTATTCGTCAAAAAGAAGGACGGTACGTTAAGGATGTGCATTGACTACCGTGAGCTCAACAAGGCGACCATCAAGAATAAGTATCCTCTTCCAAGAATCGACGACCTCTTCGATCAGCTTAAAGGAGCATCAGTCTTTTCTAAGATCGACTTACGCTCGGGTTATCACCAATTGAAGATTAAGGAAAGCGATGTCCCAAAGTCAGCATTTCGTACACGTTACGGTCACTATGAGTTCTTAGTCATGCCATTTGGATTGACGAATGCACCTGCGGCTTTTATGGATTTGATGAATCGAGTATTTAAGGAATATTTAGACAAGTTCATCATTGTGTTCATTGATGACATCTTGATCTATTCAAAGACCCAAAAGGAGCACGAAGAGCATTTGAGGATCGCTCTCCAAACTCTAAAGGACCACCAGCTTTTGCAAAATTCTCTAAGTGTGAATTTTGGCTTGACAAGGTTCAATTCTCGGACATGTGATCTCCAAGGATGGAGTATCTGTCGACCCATCCAAGATCGAAGCTGTGAGCAAATGGCCAGCACCGAAGAATGTGACTGAAGTGCGAAGCTTTTTAGGTCTAGCCGGCTACTACAGAAGATTTGTCGAGGGATTCGCGAAATTAGCCGCACCTCTTACCGCACTTACTCGGAAAGGAAAGAAGTATGAATGGACGGAGAAATGCGAGGCAAATTTCCAAGAATTGAAGAAGAAACTCACTAGTGCTCCTATTCTCACGATTCCATCAGACGAAGGAGAGTTTGATATCTACAGCGATGCATCCAAGATGGGCTTAGGTGCAGTTTTGATGCAGAACGGGAAAGTCGTGGCTTATGCCTCACGGCAATTGAAGGAGCATGAGAAAAACTACCCGACCCATGATTTGGAACTAGCAGCTGTGGTGTTTGCCCTTAAGATCTGGCGACACTATCTTTACGGCGTTAAATGTCAGATTTTTACAGATCATAAAAGTCTTAAGTACATCTTCACCCAGAAGGAACTCAACATGAGACAAAGAAGATGGTTGGAATTGGTTAAGGATTATGATTGTGAGATTCTTTACCATCCCGGAAAGGCCAACAAAGTCGCTGACGCACTAAGTCGGAAGTCGTCTGCCACCCTTATGACAATTCAAGCACTACCACAACCGCTTCAGGGAGATATTCTCAAGCTTGGAATTGAGCTCATTACAGGAAAACTTTCCTCATTAACTGTCCAACCTACAATCCTTGGTGAAATCAAGGAAGCTCAGGGACTTGATCCTAGTTTGGTCAGGATAAGAAAGGAAGCTATGGAAGGAAAAGAAACTAATTTTAGTGTGTCAGATGAGGGTATCCTTCATTTTAAAGATAGATTATGCGTGCCTAACAATAAAGAACTTCGAAAGCAGATCCTATCTGAGGCCCACGACACTCCATACTCCATCCATCCCGGAGCGACTAAGATGTATAAGGACTTGAAGGAGCATTTTTGGTGGAACAAGATGAAGAACGACGTGGCTGAATTCGTGAGTAAATGCCTAACCTGTCAGAAAGTTAAGGCGGAACACAAGCGACCAGCTGGAGAATTGCAACCTATTGAAGTTCCAGAGTGGAAATGGGAACAAATCACTATGGACTTTGTGGTCGGATTGCCGAAAACTAGTGAAGGTTATGACGCCATCTGGGTAATCGTAGATCGTTTGACTAAATCAGCACGTTTCATAGAAATTAAAGTGACTTATTCCCTGGAAAAGTTGGCGGAATTGTATGTATCTAATGTCGTTAAGCTGCACGGCATTCCTCTATCGATCATTTCAGACCGCGATAGCCGTTTCACTTCCACTTTTTGGAAAAATGTTCATCGAGTGTTAGGAACTGAGCTCAAGTTTAGCACTGCTTTTCACCCTCAGACGGACGGTCAATCCGAGCGAACCATTCAAACCTTAGAGGATATGCTTCGTGCTTGCGTTATGGACTTCAAGGGTGCATGGAATAAGAAATTACCATTGATTGAATTCTCCTACAACAACAGTTATCAGGCGACTATCGGGATGGCACCCTATGAAGCACTCTATGGCAGGAAGTGCCGATCACCGGTACACTGGCACGAAACAGGGGAGAAGCAATTGGAAACCACAGATTTCATTATCAAGACCACCGAAGCAGTCAAGAAAATACGACAACGAATGGAAGCAGCTCAATGTCGACAGAAGAGTTATGCCGACAAGCGAAGGAGGCCCCTCGAATTTCAAAAGGGAGACTTTGTTTTCTTGAAGGTAGCACCAATGAAGGGTGTGATGCGATTCGGAAAGAAGGGCAAGTTGAGCCCGAGGTACATAGGACCCTTCGAGATCACAGAACGCATTGGTAAGGTAGCTTACAGATTAGCATTACCATCAGAGTTGTCAACAGTGCACAATGTCTTTCATGTCTCAATGCTGAAGAGATATGTCCCAGATCCGTCTCACGTAATAGAACATGAACCAATTCAAGTTCACGAGGACCTCACTTACGAAGAAAAGCCGGTGAAAATTCTAGCTCGTGAAGAAAAGACTCTCAGAAACAAGACCATACCCCTTGTCAAGGTGTTATGGCGAAATCACAAGATCGAGGAAGCCACTTGGGAACGTGAAGATGAAATGAGGAAAAATTATCCGTTCTTATTCTAATTTTCGAGGACGAAAATTTTGTAAGGAGGGTAGATTGTGATGCCCTAGAAATTCATAAGCTTAATTAATGAATTATTATTATGGATTTTATTCATTAATATGCTTTTAGTGAATTATTTTGATGAATATCAAATTTCAAGATCATGACTGATAATATATGTATCATCGGTGTGATGATGTCGATGATTTAATAATGTTGAGTTTCTCTATTTAAATGAGAAATTTTAAATACATAAAACGTGTGATGAACGACATAAAAATTTATACGTAAAAATAGTTATGTCGTATTAGAGGTATAGCGATAATTTTTCGGAAGGACCCCGATTTTTATTAGTAGATCGATTTAATGATCTTAGTATTTATTTTGAGCATACTAATAGTCAAGATTTGAGAGCATGTTTGGGGATTTAATGTGTCACATGGATAGAAATTAATTATTAGTATTTACTCTTAGGAAATCCAAAGGTGGAGATTAATCAAGAATTGTGCTTGATTTGAATCAATGGTGTAGATTTGATGCTAGAGAATCCTAGGCAAATCAATGGCCAAACCTTGGATGAAAAGTGACCAATGAGAACTTAGATTAAGGATTGGTGTGATGGAAGATCCAATGGGTGAGAATAAGGATGATAACTTTGGATCAAGGGTGGATATTAAAAGAAAGAAAAAAAAAAAAAAAAAGGAAGCAATGGGGGGGGTCGGTTTTGTAGTTCAAGAAACAAGGAAAAAATGTGAACAAAGGGAAATGAGGAAAGTGGTGCATGCATGCAACCACAAGTAAGAAATGGCATGGCCTTTTTGGGCAATTTGACCTAGAGAAGAAGCAAGTGATAGTGACCTTTCATCTCAACTTTTTGAACCAAATTTCACCCAAATTTGCTCCCAAAACAGCCGGCCATTGAAGGGTTGATTCAGCCAATATTTTTCAAATTTCATCTCCCAAAAGACAACTCTCTCAAGGCCAAAGTTAGCTAAGCACAAACCCTAACACCCCATTTTCTTTCTCACACAAATCAAGCTCTAAACAAAACCAAGAACCACCAACACTACTCTCCATCTCTAACACTCCTCAAGCACCTCCTCCATCCATTTTCAAGGTCTAAGGAACCCCAACACCAAGATCGAAGAAGTGCGAGACGGAGTTAGAGGACGTTTTACTAGAGGTAACATAGTGGTGCTATTCGGGTTTTAGTTATTTTTGGAGAAAAGAAAATATGATGTTTAGTTATGATCTTAATATTAGATTTTTCTTACCTAGGAAAAAGTTTTGAGAAGAACTCGGGAGGTTCAAGATCTTGAAGGATCCCCGGAGCATTTCGGTAAGATTTGTGAACTTTGTTGAAGGTCGTAGTTGTTGTGGTGATATAGCATGCATTAGAAGCTTTGGTATGAAAAATAAATTATATATTAAGATTCTACAGAGGATAAGCTTCATTTTAGGCTTTGGAATCACTTGATTTGCTTTTATATGTATAAAGTTATGTGCATTTGAAGTTGTGACAAAAAAACTAGGGAAGAAATGAACCTCCGAGCCACTGACCAGCCACGGGTTTTTTATACTCCGAACCTTTTAAACTCAAAATTTTGGTTTATAAGTTGGAGAACTAAAAACTAGATTCTTTAAGCTTTCTAACAAGGTATCATACGCCTTGATGGATAAATGTACGATTTTTGGTGAATTTTACAAGTTTGGTCTTCGAACCGAAAAACCTTGCTGGAACCCGGTACTAGCTACGGGTTTTGTTGTTTTTGACTTAGCAAACCATAACTTTTTAGAAAACTGTTTTTGTCATACAAAATAGACATTATAAGCTTTCCAATGACATATCTTTTGTCTTATTTGGACTTGTAAGTAAATTGTTATGGATTTTCAAATCTTACTCATAAATCTGGACTGGTGGTGCAAACGTGGGACCAACAGTGACAAAACCTAAGTTTATGGTATGAAATGCTTAAGTACTAAAAGAAATAACTTTACCACTGTAAAGTAGACATCTTAAGCTTCAAAATGAGATATCATGTGTTTAAAACGGTTATGTATATGAATTTTAATAAATCCTTAAAGATTGTATTGAAATCTGGAAATCTGAGATTTTACCATAAGACACTTAAGAAAACGTCCACATTAATATTTGAAATGTTTGGAATCTGAGGAAACAAATTATAAAGACAGAAACTAGATGTTTCAAGCTTTCCAACAAGTTATCAAGTGTCCAAAACGGAATTATACTCAATTTTAAATAAATCCTACAAGTTAAAATCCTACACCGATAAAATGATTTAAACATTAAAAGGTGACATAAAAGTAAATCCTAACATATGAATATATTTAGTTATGAAATGAATTGATTTTAAGTGTGTGAACAAATAATGTGAAAAATCCTAATTTCATAAATTAAATCATAAGTTTTAATGGGCTAAACTAGAGTACACTAGAGGGTTACTGGGCCTATTCCATGAGACTACCTTGGCCCAACTAAATGAACATAACTAAAGAATTGGACTAGCCCAATAATAAAATAGAGGTATATCCTTAGGTGACTTCTTATCACTTTAATTGATTTATTAATTAATTTCTTAATTAATTAATTAATTCATTCATTCATTCATTCATAACCAAATGTAATTTAATAAAGGAATTAATTAATTAACTAATTATTAATTAATTAATTAATTATAAGAGTTAATATATGATAATCATGATTATTATGTTAAATAATTACATAATTATAATACATGATTAATTATAAATTAATTAATCATTAATCATTAATCATTGATATAATCATCAAAATAATTAGGGATGATTAACTAGAGATTAATCAAACATTAATGATCAAATTAATCAAATTATTAATTATTAATATTAGAATTAATAATTATTAATTATTATATGAGAAAGAATAATTAAGTAACAATTATTAATAATTTAATTATTATTAAGTCAACTAAAATTATATGATTTAATTTTAATAACTCAATTAATTAATGTAATAATTAAATATTATTTAATTAATTATTTAATCAATTCAATTAATTAATATAATTAATTAATTAATTAATTAATAATAATTAGTAAATTAATTAATAATTAATAATAATTAGTAGAAATTTATTTTAGCGTTTAATAATTAATAATAATTAGTAGAAATTTATTTTAGCGTTTAATAATTAATAATAATTATTAAGGTTAATTATGATATAAGTAAATTAAGTTCACTCTAGTTTATAAAATAAATGAATAATTGAATAAAGTAATATAACCATGATTTCATCTAATAATGAGTTATTGTTAAATCAGGATAATTTCTCAAATCCGCATAGTAGGAGATACAACTCCCGAAGTTAAGCACATAAGACAAGTAAGTACAAACCTCACCTACAGCATGAAACAAAATGTTTTCTTTGATGATGCTCAACGTTTGTTATGACTTGACTTGATGATGTGATGAGTCTATAAATTATACGTATTGCTTTGATTAAGTATTTGATGTGCATAAATTCTCTTGCACTGATATAATTGACATGCCTCACAGATATGTATGCCGTAATGATAAATGCATAGTGACATGTAAATCTACACATTGTCACAAATAATAAGAATGAGGCTAATGAAAGATAGGATTAAGTGTCGTACCAACCTCCAATTAGTGAGAGGATATGATAAGAACGAAATTATAAGATATGACCTTGGAGGTTGTTAGAGGGTCGCTCCCCTAACTCCCCATTGGTTGCGCGCATATGGGTACGACATAGGGGCCCTTAAGTAGACAAGATATGTATATAATGAAGCATAATTGAACACACATGATTCCATGCATTTTGAACATTCTTGATAATTACATGTGATGATATGACTTATGAAAATGTTTTGTGAGATATTGTTTGTACTTGCTGAGCGAAAGCTCATACGTGTATGTTCGTGCTGTAGGTAACGCGGTAAGCAGCCTATTGCTTAGATGTTCTTATGGACAGGCGAAGCTATGCGGAGGCGGTGAAGGAAGGGAGTGGGATACCACCACGAAATTAATTTCCGCATTTAGACTTCGTAATTTATTTTGTAACGACCATAATTATAGTTATGTCCCAATGTTTTGGTATTACTAAATTAGTATGAGTACTCCATGAGAAAAAGACCTTTGACTCTTTTGCTTTAATCAACATGAAGTTATAACTTTTTAAATATTATTTAAACATGAATTTAAATAGGATAATTATTTACTAGTGGTTTTTAATTTCCACATATAAAAATATTAATAATTCTAATTTTTATAGTATGAATATAATTTAAAAAAAAAAAAAATTTTTAGTATTCTTTTTAGAGTCGAATTTAAATAAGTGTTAAGACTTAAGTAAGTTTGTTAACGGTCCGAAAAGTCGGGTCGTTACATGTGTACCCATCTAAAATAGGCTCACCACTACCACAATATAAACACACCCTAGAAGTGCCTTTCAGATATCTCAATATCCATTTCACCGCTGCCAAATGTTCTTTTCCAAGATTAGAGAGAAATCGGCTGACAACTCCAATAGCATGAGCAATATCAGGTCTTGTACAAACCATGGCATACATCAAACTACCAATAATAGATGCATAGGGAACTTTGCTTACTTCTTCCTTTTCTTTCTCAATTCTAGGACGTTGCTTAAAAGTGTGCTTGAAATGCTCTGCAAGTGGGGAAGAAACTACTTTTGCCTTACTCATATTGAACCTTTCAAGAACTTTTTCAACATAGCCTTCTTGGGATAGCCAAAGTTTCCCATTCTTCTTATCACGGGATATCTTCATACCGAGTTTGTTTTGCCGATCTCAAGTCTTTCATTGAAAAAGACTTACTCAACTCCTTTTTAAGCTTCTCAATCTCACTAGTATCATGGCCATCAATCAGCATATCTTCGACATATAGTAAGAGGATAATGAAATCATCATTTGAGTGTTTCTTAATAAATATGCAGTGATTAGATGAAGTTCTAGAGTACCTATGACTCACCATAAAAGAATCAAACTTCTTGTATCACTATATTGGTGCTTGTTTGAACCCATACAAACTCTTTCTAAGCTTGTATAAAAGATTCTCCTTTTCCTTGACTTTAAACCCTTTCGACTGCTCCACAAATTTTTTCTTCTAAATCACCATGAATAAATGCAATTTTCACATCAAGTTACTCTATTTATAAATTCAGGCAAGCAACTAGACCAAGAATAACTCTGATAGATGATATCTTCACTATCGGAGAAAATATCTCTTCAAAGTCAATACCTTTCTTTTGACTAAATTCTTTCACAACCAACCGAACTTTGTACCTTAGTTGTGAGCTATTGTTTTCAGTATTCGACCTATAAACTCATTTGTTCTTGAGCGCTCTCTTGCTTTTCGATAACTCCACCAAGTCGTAGGTATGGTTCTCACACAAGGATTTCATCTTTTCTTGTATGGCTTTATACCACTCTTTCTTTTGCTCATAAGAAATGACCTCTTGGTAAGTTTTAGATTCTCCTCCATTTGTAAGTTTCGCATACTCACTAGAATTGTATATTGAAGGAGGTTGGCGTTATCTGGTAGATCTTCTCAATGGAGGCTTAATTGGTGGCGGTGGCGGTGCTTGCTTAACTTGTTCAACTAGCTCAACATCATCAACTGGAGGGACAACATCATCAACTGAAGGGACAATATCATTAGCAGGAGGGGCCTCATCATCAACAATATCTCCACTATCCTCTTGTACGTCACCCCATGATCAGTACTCAATACAAGTAGAGGAACTAGATTCAAACTCACAGGAATCTTAATAAAGGAATCAGCATCATCACCAAGTTGATCTTCAAGGAACATAACATCTCTACTTCAGACAAACTTCTTCTTCACTGGATCCCATAATCTGCACCCAAACTCCTCATGATCATATCCCAAGAAAAGACACAATTTTGCCTTCTCATTAAGTTTGGACTTCTCATCTTTAGGAATATGAACAAATGCCTTACAGCCAAAAACTCTCAATGGACATAAGAGACATCTTTCTTAGTCCAAACTCTGTTAGGAACATCACCATCCAAAGTAATTGCTATAAGTCGACTACGGTCCTCATAACTTCCCCCAAAAAAGACTTAGGAAGCTTAGCATGAGAAATGATGTATCTTATCCTTTCTTCAATGGTCATGCTTATTCTTTCTACCACACCATTTAGTTAAGTTGTCTTTGTTGGAGTTTTCACAAGCCTGATTCCATGGGCTTTGTAGTAGTTTCAAATGGCCCCCGATACTCACCACCAATATGAGCTCGAATTGACTTCAATTGCTTTTTTGTCTCTCTTTCAATCTTGTCATATAATTTTTTAAAGACATTAAACACCTGGTCTTTAGTTTTCAAAGCAATAGCCCAAACTTTTCTTAAGTGGTCATCAAGAAAAGTCACAAAATAAAGTGCACCTCTAAGAGCTTTTGTTTCCATAGAGCAGACATCAGTATGAATTAAATTAAAGAATATTTGATCTTCTAGAGGGAGGGTTTGAATGAAATGCAACTCTATATATATGTTTTTCTAGCTAAACAATCAACACAAGTTTTAAGAGGTATATATACCTTGCAAACTGGGGAGGAATTGCTTTCTAGCAAGAATTTGTAGTCCTTTCTCGGTAATGTGACCAAGCATCTTGTGCCAAACATCAATACTTGCATCCTTATGAATAGTATTTATCTCTCCTTTTTAAAGCTTTGCTTGTGTGACACAGAGCTTATTCATCTTCTTTCATCTTGCATTCACTAGAGAGCATTTGGTGAGCTTCCATTTACTTTCACCAAAATAATTAGTGAAACCCTTATTATCAAGTCTGCTTATAGAGATCAAGTTAAGGTGAATATTCGGTACATGTCTGACATGCTTGAGTATTAATTTGCTTCCAAGGTTGATCTCCATGAAAATATCATTAATATCTATAATTTTAGAGGCACCACTGTTTCCCATCTTAATATTGCCAAAATCAAGTTAGTTTCATCCTTGAGTATGCAATTCATGTTAGTTTCAACTTTCAAATATTTTTTTCTATTTTGCATTATTTAAGTTAATTGAGCCATAAACAGGTCATAAATGTTTTTTTTTTTTAATCAACGCACCACAAATGTCATGTCACATGTATAATAAATTATTTCTGTTTGTATTGGTAATCGTGACCTATTTATAAATCATCTCACCTTCATCTTTAAATTGGTCGTGTCTCGTGTCATAAACATGTCAACCTGAATCCAGCACATGATTAACATGGTCGAGCCATATATGTTGGAAGCAAATATGAGAATCTATATCTCTCCACTTATTTCTTTCAATCGAACATATTATAATGAAGAAAGAAATTAAGGGTGTATATCTTATAGTATTATTTAGAAATGACATAAAGTTTTTGCCCTCTAATGAGGAACATCCCTGTTGATTTCTCTTCCTTTTGTCCCAATAATTGTCATAGCTAGGTTGGCCTTATCTGCCGTACATTTCTAGTCGGCCTTCCTTTTCTTTTTTTTTTTTCTTTTTCCTTTTTCTTGCTAAATAAGCATGCATAATTTACAGAAAAAATATGAGGACAAATTATAGAAAAGAAATTAGCATCATTTTTCTTATTGAAGCTTCAAGCGGGGAAAAAAATACCCAAAGGAAAAAAATCCAATTGAGGAAAAATAGTTTATGATCTAAAATTAAATAACATAAAATAGGAAAGGAAATCTTAAAAAAAAAAAAAAAAAAAAAGACCCTATGTAGCAAAGGGACAACAAATTTTGGTGACAAGAACCACCATTGAAATTGACGATGCCGAAGCAAATGATTTCTTGATTTATCTATAACACAAATAGCTTCACCAAAATTGTAAGAGACCCTAACCACCATGACATTTACAAACATCCAAAGGAAATTTTATTTGATTTAGTCTTCTATTGAAACTCCCAAGTTTTTTCAACGGCCAAAATAAAAGTAAAAGTTTTGCCTCAAAAGCAAAGAAAATGTTAAAACAACATTTAACAAAACCAATGCAAGTTCTGAACATGGCCCCACGACTTGCAATATAGTAGGAGCTCCTCGCATATTATCATCCATATTCACCTTGATCCAAATTTAAGGAAGAGTTAGTCATCTCCCCACTATGATATTCGAAACCACCAGGTGTTTACTGATAATATGAAATTTATGAAGAATTAAGAGATCACTCAATGAATTATTCATGCAATCAATATCAAGAGAATTTTAAATGCCGTCCAAATCATGGCCTTGGCCGAATTTTTTGGGATTATTTTGTCTTCCAAAACCAGCTTATTTCTAGCATGACAATTCAACCAACAAGTGTAAATAATTGTTTATTTCCATAAAGCCTGAATCTGTAGACTAAATTGAGAGGAAAAGACCGATTATAATAAATTCCCAAACCCACAGAGAAGTTTTAAAAAAAAAATGATTAAAAACATGTGAAACGACGGTCTAGATAAAGTGGGCATAATCGCAATACAAAAGGAGATAATGAACAAGTCTTCGAATCGTCCTATAGAGACAACAATAGTTAGGGAGACAACAATCTCACGTAATGTGATATTTAATAACGGAGATTTTATAGATTGATTATGATAATTTTTTCAAAATTTTCTCTGAATTTATTTATAATTAATACGGAAAAAAAAATAAAAAAAATAGATAAAACAAATGAATTTAATGGATTGTCTTTAATTTCAACTTTATTGTTATTTTTCAAGTGTCGGAATTTCCACATTGCAAAATAATTGACAACGAAAATAACGTGATATAGCATAACTATTGAAACTGAATTTGTTTTTTTTTTTTTTAAGGAAAAATCGAGAGTCAAGAATGAAGAGAGCCAAGGACTGATAACTCAAATTGCTCTCCTCGTCTAATAAATTTTGACTAAGATAATGAAAATTGAATAGATAAGTCAAACAATAATTAAAGTCGAAAAAATTAACAATTTATTTTGTTTCCTCTACTTATTGGTTTTGGTTTTCCTTGGCTAAAAATAAAGTTGAAATAAATTCTAGTTGAAAACTATCAAAGCTGATTGTCTACTTTTTTTTTTTCCTTTTTTTTTTTAATTTTTTCTAAAATAATGAATTTAAATTGATGAAACAAATTCAATTTGAAAAACAAAAGCAAATGTTGAGTTCAAATTGGGAATTGATTTCCTAATAAATTCTTCTCTAGAAAATGACAGAGGAATTTCAAGAAAGGAAAAAAAAAAAAAAAACAGTTCAATATATTTGATGGAGGATTTCAAAAAAGGGAAAATAAAAGTGGTTGTGATACTAGGAATTGATTGCTCTATCTCTTTTTCGTTTTTGTTATACAAAATTATGAAGTTTGCCTGTTTAAAAAGTGAAAACGGTTTGTTATTTTGCGGGTTTGTTTGGCATGATCGGTCCATCTCATTTTAGAAATAGAATAAATATAATGTTTATTTAGACTAAAGACTGGTCTCGTGTTAAAAATAAGATGGAAAAAAATTTCTTTTCTCAGAATTAATAACCATTTCTCATTTCAAACTTATTTTGCACAATAACATTTCATATTCAAAATTTTTTTTGTTCTAAGTTTTAAAATTTCATAACTTTTTCATTTCATCCCCAATTAAAATGATTATTTTTTCAATGTGTTCATAATAAATAGAGGAACAAATATTATGTAAGACCCTATTTTAATACTTAACAGTAAATAGAAGATTTAATGATGTCATGATAGTTATTACTAACTTGCTACTTAGTACTGTTACAGGTAACAATGACGACAGACTCTATGTGTTGAAGGGTTCATGCCAATTATGTGAAGTTTATGATTATTTTATAATTTAATGATGTGATAGTGTATTTTGTTGTGTTTTAGTTCAATTACGAATATAATGTGATGAAATTAATATGAATTGAGGTTTATATATTACCTTACTATCTTGAATATATTGTATGATACTATATGTTTATATTCATAATGAAAACGGTTAAGTATTAGTACTTAAATTGTATTATTTATATATGTGGTATCCATCTATATAAGTGTATATATATATATAATAGGATGTGGTTTCAATGATTACTCATTTTTTTTAAAACCATGGATGGTTACAGATAAAATTAAAAAAATTAGCATTCTTTACTTACATTTGATGATGTGACATTTTAAGTAACTTGTTTTTTTTTTTTTTTTTTTTTTTTTGGTAAAATTCATTCAACTAAAAGCTCTTGTAGACATCAAACATAATGTGAATGACTCTGTAAAATTTGATGAAGTACAGAGAAAATGATGCAAGACGAAATCTGATATCAGGAAAATTTATTAGCACATCAATTTGAACATGCGTAAGGCTCTCTTTGAGACCACTATAATCGATGGAAGCTTTTCGATCTATTGAGAGCATGTAACATGTAGCACCAAGGCCACAAACCTCTCCACTAAGACTCATAGCTAGCAAAACTTCTAACTTGCCAATATCTAAATCTGGTGGACCAAAAACAAACTCAAACGGTGGGAGAACCACCTCCATTATTACAATGAAAAAACTAAAACTACATATGGTGGAAATATCAATGCATTTATTAGACTAAAACATAAAAAATTAAAAACTAAAGCACAATAGTCGCAAGCCTTCAAAGAAAGTGCGGCTAACCTAAGGACTATCAGAGTAAGTGGAATGCTTTGATGGACAAGCAGTGAAGTCGATTAGATGCCTTCAAACAGCAGAACATGAAATACACGCGCTACCATCATCAACATTCGGAGCAAAAACCACCACCTCTACAAAAAGCTCACCACCATTTGGAACAAAACCCCGAAAGAGTACAATCACTAGACGAGAAAAACGTCACAAAACGCCACCAAGCCATCTAGAAACCATTTTCTAAAGGACATTAGATCCATCCCAATGAAGCCACCCTGCCAAACACAGCCACCACCATAAAAAAGCTCACAACGATACAAGCCGAGTGACCAATTTTTAAGCCCAAAGGTCTAACGACGCACCCCGAGGCTGTCATGGAACCACTCCCTCCTTTTCTCTTTTTTTCGTTCCCTAGGGCTGGCTACTGTAACTTGCTATTGTAGGTTAAACAACTTCTAACTTTGTAACTATAATTAAATAGATTTTTTTCAGGGAGTCTATTGACACCACCCAATCTACTTTTCACATACATTATTCCAGTTAGTTTTAATTATTACTAGATTATCTATTAATAAAATTACTTTTAAGGACAAAAATATTTAAAAAAAAAAACTCTCTACGCACCTTACTCTAAACAATTAAAAAAAAAAAAACAACTTTTTAGATACAATATATATAAGATATTAACCCTAATTAAGTAATAAATAAAATGTAAGATGGGTTCCAAAACATATACATCTAGTCAAATTGAATCCTTTTTTTTTTTTTTTCTCTGTTTAAATTGAATCGGCCATCTCATAGAGCAAAATAAATAAATTTCAAATTTTTTTTTTTTTTTTACCACAAAATCTTCGAAACTACAGTATCATAATAATAAAATTTAGAAACGTATATAATTAGATTAAAAAAAAAGATACAAATACACGACAACTACTTAACGAGCTAAAGGTAAATTAGGACTTTTACTTTATATAATTTATTTTAAAAAAAAACTTTAAAAAACCATTTCAGCAAGTTCATAACAAGTTGCACATACAATCTCATTTAATGAGTTTTCTAACTTCATGTTTATTAATTGTCATCAAATTTGTTTGATCAACTACTCAATTTGTTACAATCATCTGATTAACATCACGTGGAGTAATGATAATCATAGATCGGTAAATATTAGAGTAATCACTGAAAACTTTTCTATATATAATATAATGATATATGATATAACATATATTAATATGCTTCAAACCGAATTGGAAGCGGAAGTTAAAAAAAAAAAAAAAAAAAAAAAGGAATAAGGGCCCGTTTGGTCAACCACTAAAAATTTAACTCAAAAAAAAAAAAAGTTTTTTGTCTTTTCTGAAAATTCAAAAAAAATTTACTAATGAAACTTAAATTTCTCAACTTAAACTATTACACCAAACAATAAATTAGATTTCCTGTTTTCTTACGATAATGACCTTAGGGTTAACTATATATATATCCTTCTATTTTAACCTTCAACCACAGCCGCTCATTCTTTTTTCTTCCCCTCTTTATTGTTTTCTTTTTTCTCTCCATTCATGTCTGTTTTACTCTCTTCAGCTCCAATAATTTCAGTAATTTAATTCCTAAATTTTTATATCAAGATTTCAAGAATCAAAGGTATGCTTTGAAACCCTAATTATTTCTATGAATTGAATATAATTTCTAAATACTATTTTGATAGAATCTAGCGATAGAAAAATCTTATACATGAGTTCAACTCTTTTATGTTGGATTTATTTAATTGTTTTATGTATTTCATGAATGATTTTTTGATTAAAAACTATTTGAATTATCAGAATGATTTGATCAACTTCTCATTTAAAACCCTAGAATTTATAAATCATGAATTTGGTATACTTTTTGCGTCAAATTCTTTTGGATGTATTTTATTATCATTTATCATCATGTTACCCACAAGTCCATGATTTTAATCAGAATTTCCAAGGTGATGGATTGGTTTGAAATTTTGAAAACAGTATGCCTATTTTCATGTGGACTCATGCCAGTCCGTGAAATCTAGTGACTTTCGGCTCTATTATGTATTTTTTATATTTTTTTCTCACATTGTTGCAAATTTTATACATCATAAGCTTTCTTTTGGCTTTTGAAACACTTAAATCAGAGTTTTCATTAATGAGTTATGATTTTTCGAATTTGGACCAAAAACTGCCAGTTAACCATGGACCTGAAATTTTAACTAGATTCCGATGCCTTTCTCGTCATGCAAATTGTTCTAAAAGTATGCGTATTTTATATCTATCTCTTTGTCTCCGAGTTTAGTTTCTAATATTATCATTTTGACTGATTTGGAATTAAATTGAACTCATTATGCAAATTTTTGTAAGTAAAGGTCATTGTACCACCTTAAGATGTTGCTTTATGATTTAGAATGTTACATTTTTATGCTATTCAATGTTATATGAGATGAATAGATAATGGATGATGTGATAGAATGATTTAGATACTGTTTTGCTATAATTAGTAATTTTGTGTTGGATATGAATGTTTGGCATGAACTTTTCAAGGAGGCAAGCACACCGAGAACCAGAACCATCATGTCGTCTACCGTTGGAAGTTTAGTAAGTCTAGAAGTCATGTAAGTATAGCTCTCACTTGCAATATGATCATTCAAAAAAACAAAAAAGAAGTCAAGAATGATGGTTTATATTATAAGATGCCTTAAGATGATGATGTTTAATAATGAGGAAAATGATGGAAGATGATTATTGTTTTATTTTACCTCATTATTCGATGGAAGCCTTTGTAAAACCTATACACACACACTATCAATGATGTTTTAAAATGGTATTGTACACTCCGATGGATGGATGATAGGGTCTGTTGAGCAAACTGACTGGTCAATGGTCGCTTCATTCTGTCACGATTGGTATGGGACTTTCTACCCCATGCTTTCCATGTCATGCATGCTATGATAGTGCAACGCTATGGCCCTACTATAGATGGATATTTTGAAATGTTACCATATGCAACCTTATATATATTTATTTATTAAAGGAATTTGTGAAGATAAATGTCGCTTTTCCGGTGAAAATGTTTTTGTGAAATAAAAATGTACTTATTAAGCATTATGCTTACTAGATGTTTCTCATATTGCAGCTAGGAACAAAGGGAATATATGAGGTTGGAGGAGCTCGATACGGACGTGTGCATGGTGGCGGAAATGGAATATCGGAGTGATGTAGCCTAACTATATTTTTACACATTTTGATGAAGTTATTTATAATTCTACAAATTTAAAGTTATGCTTTATATATGAATTTTTGAAAGTTCATTTATAAGTCATGTTTAAAAAAAGAAATTCAAACTACTTTTGTATAATTCTTTCTTATTTATATTCTGCAATCTCTTATTTGATTATAAATAATGGATGTTATGAGATGGTAACTATGACGTCCTATGAGGGGACGTTGCACTATATGACCATACCCCATAGTAAAATATGATAAGATATTTTATTATATTTTTTAAAAATACTAACTTTCAAATGACTTTTTGTATTATCTATCCAAACACCATTTGCTAAAATTTCACTTTTTTCATAATAATAAAAAAAATTGCACGTAAAAAAAGTGACTTCTCATTTCAAAACAAGAATAATTTTCATTTCAAAAGCAAACATACAAACCAAAACAAAACTTCCAAAGCGAGATTTGAACCCACAACGTATCCTTTTAGGACGAGAGTAAGTCTCGACTCTACAAAACCGTGAAGTAAGAAAGAGAAAAGAATTAAAATAAAATAAAACTAATTAAACAAAAAAACATGAAAGATTTTTTAATCTTCAAACAACACCAATCCTTCAATTCTTATCATAACACTCAAGCCAAACCCATTGCAAATATCATAGAGTCTTAGGAAGCAGATGATAGGCTGGCTTTGCGAGTAAGTTATTAGCTCTCCCCATTGACAGACCAAACTTCTCAGTCATGTCCATGTCCTCAGCCTTCATTTCACAAGGAAGCTCCCAATCAAAGCAATGCACCAACTGAGCAACCACGAATCGAACTATTGTCAAACCTAATTGCATTCCAGGACAGCTCCTACGACCCGACCCGAAAGGGAGAAGTTTGAAGTCATGTCCCCGAAAATTGGTGTCACTGTTTGTGAACCTTTCAGGGTAAAATTCTTCTACATTCTCTGACCACACACTCGAATCCCTTCCTATTGCCCAAGTGTTAATTAGGATACGTGATTTCTTGGGAATTAAGTAACCATCAATCGTAATGTCCTTCATGGATTCGCGTGGGACCAGAAATGGTGCAACCGGGTGCAACCTCAAACTCTCTTTCAATACCATATCTAGGTATTCCAACTTATCCAGATCTTTTTCCTCTACAATCCGGTCCCTCCCAACAACGTTTTCGAGCTCATTTTGGAGATTTTTCATCACCTTCGGGTTCCTTAGAAGTTCCGATATTGTCCATTCTATTACTACGGCGGAAGTATCAAATGCAGCCACTATCATGTCCAGTAAGATGCCTTTGATGTTTGTACGACCAACCATGTAGACATGCTCATCGTGGGGATTCATCGGTTGATTCATTAAAGAAAGCAGAATATCAACGAAATTCTTGTGACTATGTATTTGTTGCTCTCTTGCAACTTGTTCATGCTCCATAATTATTTTCTCCAAAACTTTGTCAATGTCATTTCTTAATTTCTTCATCTTTCTTGTCAATCCCTGAGGCAAACATAAGAGGTTATGATTTGGTCAGCATATACACACGCACACACACGCATATGTAGTGGCGCAGGCATGCATGTGGTGCCCAGTGGAGGGGCAAAAGCCCCCACTAAAATTTTTTTCTCCCCAAAAAATTTATTGTTTTTCACTTTTTACGTCACTAAAAATTAAAAATTCTTACATAACCTCCACTAAGATTAATTTTGTCCAAAAATTTATGTTTTTTTTAGCTTTATCCCAATAAGTATTCAAATTTCTTAATAGTCCCTACTAAAATTTTGCCCTTTAGTTTGTTTACTTTTATGTTATTTATTTTATCTCTAAAAAATTTTTTTTGCTATATGCCCCCATTAAGATATTTGCCTAGTTTTGCCATTGAATATATATACAGGTGAGTATGGTTTTAATGGTTTCTCTAATATGTATTCTTTCATGGTTACTGTCATTTTAGTTATATTATACATAGCAAACGGTTGTAATGAATTAGGCAGTTAACAAAATAAATTTATGACAGTTAATGAGCATTGAAGTTAGAAATCTCATTAATGTAATTTTGGATATGCAACTTGTTCTTAACCTACTACCATGGGTTTTTAAACATTTTTTCTATTCAAATGAAATTTAAATAAGTAGTTTTTTCCTATATTTTAAGCTCACTCATGATATTCATTTATGATTTTTTTTTCAATTTATTTAAAATAGGCTTAGAGGCCAAAAAGAGTAGATCCAAATTTGTTACACAGCCCCCTTGGTATATGTAATTATGCGTATATTTATTAGAATTTGAAGGACCTTAGTCTGGCAGATAACGGCACTAGAATTAGAATTCGACACCACACAACCGCCTCCCCCAAAACAACGAAATTCAAATAAGAAAATATTTCTCTATTTATCCAAAAAAAAAAAAATTTCCCACGAAATCCAAGTAAGAAAATATTTCTGTATTTATTTAAAAAATAAGAATTATTTTTCTACAAGAAGTACATGATGTGGCGATAATCCAGTTAACCTTTTCAACATATGCTTTTTTTTTTTTTTTTAAGTAATATTAGTAGAAAAGAAAACAATAATAAAGACTACTTTACGATAATTTGATGTAAACAAAAGTGAGAAGGGAAATTGAAAAGAATAATAAGTACAAAAGGAGAAAATAGCACTAATGTTAACCAATCACGGCAATATTTTCCTCATCCAAGTATATATGAAAAGTAATTATAATTTCTTAAAAAAAGAGTAATTATAATAATAATCTTGATATTTATTTTCCACTTCCAACCAAAAAAAAAAAAGAAATATTTTTAATTGATGCTTAAGATAAACGGTTGTTTAACTTGTTATAGCAAGTCATATGAAAAGTTACATCATCAAATGTAATACAAAGATATACTTCTTTCTATAATTTTGTTTGTAATCATAGAT
Source organism: Ficus microcarpa (assembly GCA_025413485.1). Taxonomy (NCBI): domain Eukaryota; kingdom Viridiplantae; phylum Streptophyta; class Magnoliopsida; order Rosales; family Moraceae; genus Ficus; species Ficus microcarpa. Next base: position 11,698,983 of record CM046380.1, on the reverse strand, counting down.
GGTTGCAAAAATAGAGTAACTATTAAAAACTCTTATATATATAAGGGTTAATTAGAGTTTTGAATAAGTGCAAAAGTATAAAACTTGAAAAAAAAAAAAAAAAAAAAAAAAAAGGAAACCAACAGGGTGTTACAATTCAAAGGAACATCTATAATCCTGATAACCCAGCAACAGTGAGGGTAGAAATTGCAAAAACACTAAAAATGATTTTCTTCCCTATCGCAACAAAACAACAAATCCTTTTCTTAATGTTAGAAGTTTTTACTTTTTACTTTTTTCTTTTTTCTTTTTTGTTTTTTTAACAAACTTTTAAAAATTTTTCTATCGAAGCATTGAGCCTGGATCATTACAGTTATCAATTTAGATTCCCTAAGATAAAATATTTACTTACATAAGCTATATGCTAGTTGTAACAAAAATACAAATGTTAACAAAGATTTGGTTGTAAGATGTGCATTATGCAATTTATTCTCCCAATCTAATTGGGAATTTGTTCGAATTTCAAATTAACAAACGTCGTGTCAACAGGTATTATAATTCTACACGTATTATTCTGGGAAAAAAACAAAAACAAAAACAAAACAAAACAAAAAACATCAAAACTGAAATTTAGCACTTACAGTTTAACATTCATGACCCTCTCGAATGGAATTACTATGACACACATTATTGGCAAATAGAGCGGACAAGATGTAGTGGGGAAAAAATAACTCTTCTGTCGTCCCAATCTTATATATGTAATATATAAATAAATGATGGTGTCAGAATTCAGTATCAATACATCCCAATTTTCGATATCCTGCTAACGTACTCATCATCTATTAATTTCATAAAAAATAGATTAAAAAATGAAATTAAAAAAGAGAAAGAAATAGATATATGAAAATCTAAAAAGTGAATGGGAGCACTATTGTAAACTTAATATACGATATAAGAGATTTTTTATCCTTCAGTGGGGCACGTGCACATACAAGTGAGTTGGAGCAAGAGCCTCCACTCGCATTTTAAAATATTGATTTTTAACCCTAATATCTTTTGTAAGTATACTTACAATTGATTGTGGTCTTACTCAAATTTTGAATTTTTCAATTTTTATTCCTAAACTCTTAGTTGAATTTAGAATTACGCACCCATTTTATATATAAAAACAAATCTTCCCCACATTCAATAATTAAAAACGTAATAACGTCATTATTTATGAAAAATTTATCTCTAAGTTTTTTATAGCTTCCTGGATGTGCCACTGCCCACTGGCACTATTGAAACTCCGCGGCTGGATAAGCTCATATTAAAACCCCTTGCCAAAAATAAAATAAAATAAAATAAATAAAAACCCCTAGGAGAAAACCAACAGAGGCAACAAGTGTACCTAAAAGCTTGAAGGAAATTCATGAAATAAAACAGTCCTACATATCTAGGACATATTTACTGTACATCAAAGAAAAAAAAAATGAGTAACTAGTCATTTTCTTTTCTAACTAATCTTGTATTTATTTACAAATTATGAAATAAGAATTTAGTAGGTCTCACATAATAAAGAAAACAAAAAAGAAAAATGTGAATTCTTGCATCCCCTTGATAATGATTACTTATCAAAGGGAATAAATACCAATTTACTCTTAAAAAGTTTCCAGTGCTATTTTTTTTAATATGTAAAAGGATGGTTTAATAATTATATTAATAAAATTAACGGCTTTAAAGTTAGTTAACACAACAAAAGGAATGAGATTTTTTCCCTTTACACTATTTAATAGACAAGTAAATACTAAAAAGAAAATCAATAATCCTCATTCCTATCCTTTTACCCTACTTTCTAATCCTATTATATTTTAATCACGTTCTTTCTACGGTTAGGTAAATGCGTCCTAGGCAAGGAAGAACAATGAAAGAGTTAGATCGAACCTGAAGGTCAAAGGGTTCGAGACAGGGCAAATAATCAGCTATATTGAAAGCACCCACCAAGCACAAACCCTCATGAACAAGCTCCTTTAAGTGATAGCTCTCTTCTCTATTCGTCCCAAGTATCATCCTACACGACATGTCTGCAATGAGCTCTCCCACCTTCTTACTAACATCCACCACTTCTCCCGCCTCCGCCGCTTTCTTCACTGTCTGCACCAGCGATCGAACCTCTTCCCTCCTCAACTCCACAAACGAATTGATCTTCGACGTGCTCAGAAGTTGTAAGGTGCACAATTTCCTCACGCTACGCCAGTACGGACCGTACGCTGCTAAAGCCATTCCCGTGGTGCTGTAAGATAGGTACTCGGAGGCTTGGCTTTTCGGGCGACTAGCGAAAATGGTGTCGTGCGTCTTGAGGAATAGCTCGGCGGCTCGCGGGGATGACACCACGATGACGGGGATGTTCCCAAGCCAAAGTGACATGATGCCTCCATAGTTTTTGGCTAGGTTGTGGAGGCTGCGGTGCGGTAGGGTGGTCAGCATGTGGAGGTTGCCGATTATCGGAAGCGGGCAGGGACCGGGCGGGAGTATCCTGCCATGTTTATGGTGTTTCAGAGTGGTGGCGAAAGGGAGAATGATGAGGAAAAAGAATCCAAGGAAGATGAGGAAAACACCAAGTAGCATTGTTGGAATATGCAACATGTTTTTCGAATTTTCTTTTCTTTTGTTTTTTGGTCTTTTTATGACTAATTTTCCAAAAAAAAAAAAAAAAAGGCTTTAAATAAAAGCACATAATTGAAATGAATGTCGGAAAAGGGAAAAAAAGAAAAGAAAAAAGAAATAGGATGTGAAATGTTTTTTCCTTTAATTATGAAAATAGTCTTAAAAGACCTTTTTTCCTGTATGGCATACTTTCAACAGTGGAGCCTAGAAATATACTTTATATTAGGGCAAATTTTTATTTTACGCATTGAGTTTTAGTACCATTGTCCATTTGTTTTTAGACTTCGAAAATTAATGTTTATAATCCTAAAACTTTAAACCAACAGTAAAAATACTCCTCGAATATTAACCTTTATCAAAAATATCATTTCTGTCATGTTTTGACACTTAAGACTTGAAAATGTGTTATTTTTCCTCCATTCTTTAGTACATTTCTAATTTCACGTCACAAACTTCGAAAAACTGGTGTTTACACCTATCGAATTTTAAACTATTAACAATAAACACTCATTTTATATTTCAATGTAAATTTCCCAAATAGGATCATTGTCGTCGCTAAAAATGTTATTGTTATATGCGGTCTCTGTAGTAGTGTTAATTATAAAAGATATGGGAAATTTAAAGCTTTTGTTAGTTACACAACTCATATGCTTGATTTAAATGTAGTTAGTATTCAATTAATATTAGTTTTAACTATGCTTCCTCTTAATTGGGTCTTTTTTTTTTTTTTTTGCGTCAATCCTCGATCTACATATTATTTGATGAACATGTCATGTGGTATGGTGTGGTGCACATGTTTAATAAGCGTTTTGTGTATGTGTTTGTATTTGGGATCCTGACCCATTTATAACTTGTCTCATGTTCTTTTTAAATTGAATGTATCGTGTCATAAACGTGTCTAACCCAAACTCCGCACACGATTCATATAAATGGTGGAGCCATATTTCGAGAGCAAATTTGAGAATCTGTCTTTCTTAAACTTATTACTACCGATGTAACAATATATAAAACCCGAGCATTCATTTAGTAGATAGTCAATGGAAGACAGCTTAAATGACAATAAAGTATAGTAATAAACTTATATTTCTAAGTTATTATTAAGCAATGTTACAGGTGATGGCGGCAAGGAACTGATCGGTAAGCTCAAAGACTTCATGTCTTTATTTTATGAGAAGATTGTTAAGAATATGAGTAAAATTTCGTTAGGATTTAATGGAAAGCAGTTCAAGGTGATAATTTATGATGATTTGTGATAACAGATTGTTCATATATGCTTGATTTAGGTTGCTACAGGCCTTGACATGTTAACAGGAGTCAAAATGGTGTTAGAAGGAGGTGGCCTGAGTCTCAAGCCCCGAGGCGCCCGAAATCCGGCACTGTAGTGCTCTGAGTGCTGCAGTGAACCTCAACTCGAGGGCTCGGCACCGTGACGGCGCTCACTGTGGCGCCAACTCAAGGGCGGACGTGGTTCGTAGTGCTACGGTGCTCCTTGTTGGGTGTCACGGCGTTGGTTCAGGTATTGAAAAAAACAAGGATTTAAAAGGGGTTGACTTATTAACCACCCTAGACTTATTTTAGACCCTTAGATCAGTATCCAAGTTTAGATCCTAGCCGTTGGATGACTAGGATTTGTTATTAAAAGAAAAAAGAAAAAGAAATCTTAATATCATTCTTAGAAGGAAAGACATTCTTTTTCTCTCCACACCTCCAGTCATATCCACTCTCTAGGAAGGAAGAATTTTGGGGATTTCTACTGTCAAGCCGTCGACATTCTCTCTTCTTTTAATTATGTAGCCTCAATTTGGATTTGAGGTTGATGGAGTTCTAGGATTTAGTGAAATTTAAGAATTAGGGAAAGTAATGATGTAGGTGATGAAATTGATGTCGCGTGATGATAAATTAAAAGAATAGATGATGGAATTTCTAAACTGGGATTGTTGGATTCATGACTCAAGTATTCTTTTATTTTCTTGAAAATTGAAATTAGGACTTTTAGGATTTTTAGAATTTCTTATATATATAGCGGATGTTAATTATATGATTTTGTGATATGATATTCTCCGAAAAGCGATTTTATTGAGATCTCGAGGTGCTAAATCACTTGACTAATGATTTTAGTAAGTTCATCAAGTCAAGTAAATAACATCTAAGGATCCGTTTGGTGAATAAGTTAAAGTAGAAAATTTTAAGTTGAGTTAAAAAATTTTGTTGACTTTTCAGAAAAGACAAAAACGTTTTTAAAAAAAGATAAAAATTGAGATAAAAAAGCACATTTTGGTTTGAGATGAGATAACTCACCAAACAAAGCCTAAACCTGCAACATGTTTTTTTCCAACTAAATATTACTTTATAGTGGAAAATATGAGATAGCTTTTTTTTTTTTTACGAGTACTTATGTCAATGAGGTTTTATGACAACAGTTTTATTTATGTCACGAAATTTACCTCATTGTTTTACGAAAGAACAAGGCAAGAACCAAGGATGGAGCCAAAAGCGTATTTGAGTTGGGCCGTATACCAAAAAATTTTTTCCAAGATAAAATAAAATTTAGAGTGGGAAATCTGAGAATTTTTAATTTTAGTGGGTTTATGTGAAAATTTTTAAATTTTGGTGGGGCAAAACAGTAAAAATCTAAACTTTGTTTTTAAAAACTTAACTTTAGTGGGGATTATGTGATTTTTTTTTTTAACTTGGGGCAAAATAGAGACTATATCAGAATTTTTTAAATTTCAATAGAGGCAAATTGAAAAGATTATGAAACTTTTTGGGGTAAAAATAAAATAAAATAAATTTCAATGGGGGCTAGCACCCCGCCCTAATTCCGCCCCTAACAAGAACTATCTATGTGAGAGGTAACTAGAAGGTGTGTGCCAGAACAAGTCCCACTTTGCACCGAGCCAATAGGTGCTCAATAGGAAGGTATGAGGTCAAGACCTATAATTAATAAGTTGCCTCCCTGGATGATGGGAAATCACTACCCCATACTTATCATGGTTGCGTGTATTGGTGTATCGCTTAGGGTCCAATAATTAGAAAAGATAATGAATAGATGGTTTAGTTATGAGTTACATTTTATGTTATATCTTTTTATCGATTTTAGATGAAAATGTATTGTTTTAATTCGTGTTTTATGATTTATCATTTCACCAAAGTCATAGAATTAACGTTTTGTGAGACTATGGATATACTTACGAAGCACTAGTTTATTTTAGTTTTTGCATGTTGCAGATAAGAGTAAGGTTAAGGTTTAAAAATGAAGGAGGCTTGGTATGGAGGTGTGTGTAGTGGCAGAAAGGGATCGGAATGATTCCCAAATATAAGAATGAAAATTGATGTTTATTTTTTTACGACTCTATAAGTTCAAGTTTGGATTATTGTTATTGTTTCTAAAGTCTTCGTTAGGTTGCGTTTTGGATAATTGTTAAGATGGATTTTTATTTTTTTTTTTCCTATTAAAATTCTTTTTCCACTACGTTTCCAAATGAGATTTGGTTTCCATGATCTTTTAATTCAAGTTTGTTTTTTTGTATCTGAAAGAAAAAATTTATTCTAATTTTCCATTGATTATTGCTATGAATATTTATTATTATTTTTCCGTTACTATTGATTTATAGATTATGATAAGTATAAGGAAACTGTGACTTCCTGCTAAGTGGAATACCTTTTAGCATTTAGATATGACATAAAGTTTTCATCCTCTAATGTACATTCCTCTTTATTTCTCCTCCTTTGTCCCAATAATTGTCATATAGGTAGTCCTTAATTATCTCCTGTATATTTCTAGTAGGCCTTTTTTTATTATTTTTATTTCCTTACTAGAAAAGCATCAATGATTTACAGAAAACATCCGGACAAATGATAGATAAGAAAGCATCATTTTTTTTCGAACTGAAGCTTGGAAAAAAAAAAAAAAAAGTTGAATAAATGGACAGCTTTTTTTTTTTTAACTTTTTTTTATGGAAAGCAATCTTTTTTTTTTTTTTTTCAATTATTAGGTGCTCTAATAATGCATTGCCTTCATCGACAAATGTTCTCCTGTTAAGAACTAATACTTTACTCTTGTTGAAGCATCAAAAAACTTAAAATTTTTTACCTCTAAAATGTCTCTTATTTTTTATTGATAACCAGTCTTTACATCGACAAAGTCAGCGACAAATTTAGCCTTCTATTTGTTGGAGGCATATATATACTAAAACTTATATTCTGAGAAGTAGAGATCATGACATAAAATACACACACATATATATATATATACATATTCCTCTAAGATAAATGTATATAACAATATCATTATAATTGCTAAAAATTATCAAATGCACATTTATAATAGTAAATCCTTTATAAAAATAGTTGACTACAACTTATTATGCTTAGAAAATCCTCTATGTTAACTTCATTTTTAACACGAGTTTCATATGATAATTGAATGACTCTGTTATCAGAAGGAGACCAAACAACCAGGGAGGGGATACCCCACCAAAACGTCCAAGGCAGCAAACTTGAAGATTAGAGAGCCACAAATACCAACCAATGCCTGTCGACTAATAAATTGGATAAGCAATTTTCTAAATTTCTTAATGTCTTTAAAAAATTGCATATTAACTTTCCTTTTGCAAATGCCATAGCATAAATGCCAAACTAGTCCAAACTCATAAAGTAGATTGTTTCAAACAAAAGAAAATTGGAGGAATATGGAATGGTGATGTCAACCGAGGAGCGTTATGCTTGAAAAATGAAACTTTCCCTAAGCTAAAAGATCCAAAGAGTTTTATTATTGGAAGTTCTTATTTTCGAAAACCTTTATGTGATTTAGATATAAGTAATAAAAAGTCTCTCTATGTTTGTAAATTAGGTTTGTGGGAATCGAAACCAACCACAGCTTCTCTACAATTAGGTTTGTGGGAAACGAAACCGACCAAATGGGGCCCGAAGTTTTTTGGTCGCGGAAGGAAATGGCAACCAAAAAACAGACATTCTGCTACCAATTTTTTGGTCTCAGAAGGTAAAAATTCTTGTAGTGAGTTAAGCATCACATAGGTATCATTGAAGATGTTCTAGTGAAGGTTGACAATTCTTAGTTACCACCTTTACCGCCTGTTTGGTTAACAGGATTAGGAAGGATAAATGGGACATGAGTTCTTAATCCCATGTTTGGCACAACTTTTTTAAATCATTGGATTGGATGACTCTTATCCTGATCATTACCCAATCCTCTCAGAAGGGTATTTTTCAATCAGCTACATGAGCATGGGATTGAAGAGTACGAACCTTTCTCACCTCTTATTCAAACCGATCCCACCTTCTCCAAATTGCCAGAGTTAGATGGCACCAAGCTTGTCTCAGGCGAATGCTCGCCGACGAAGTGTAGTACGTGGAGGCATGTTCAATTAGGGTAGAGTTAGAGAGAAATGTCAGGTTCGACCAAATGGCTGGTGATGGGAATACTGTCTTAGGTTTTGATTAATCTGGTCTTATGTTTGGCATTATAATGTCAGACTATCCAATGCTATCATATCCTACGTATCAAACGAGCCCTTAATGATTTCAAAGCGATGAAGTGTCCTTCCGATGTTGGTGGTAGCTGTTTCTAAATAGACTCTGGACAATATAGAGGCTGAATCCTACAAAGCATCAAAATAATCACTTGAAGCATGGTCTATTTCGAAACAACCGAAGCTGTAAAAGGGGGGAAAAATTATGATTATGCATATTATTGGGGAGCGTCATCGCCGTACTTCCTAAAAGGTTTTGCTTCTCTAATCCAAAAGACACTTCTAGATCTTTGCCATATCCATTCAAAAGTCTCCATGATCTTACTGAAAGTTTGAATGAAAACTCTAAACCGACTGCTTTGTTCGGGAGACTTTTGAATTTTATTTTCATTTTATTTCTTTTATCTTTATTTTTCTTTCCTTTCCTCTTCTTAATTTTCTTTAAGTTGGTTAATTAGTTTTCGTCTTCCTTCGTCCAGCATTTCGCACAATTTTTTGACAACAGAAACTACATGTTACAAATCTACACCTTCTTGTGCAAATTTTTTAATATTAAGTTTCTAGGAAATATAAAGAATTTCTCGTTTTTAAAAATAAGAAAAAATTAAATAAAATCGTTGTTTCCATGTCTTTTTAAAAGTGTTGACTTGGTTTGACGATCAAAAGCTAGCCGATGATAGGAATTTGGCTGAAACGGAATTATAAGGTTCTTGAAAGTGATATATAAACGTTGTCTTTGTTTATTATGCTTGAATCTTGAGTTAGTTTAATCTTGCCTGTGATTCTTTGAACGACTTGAGCACATAGCCATTATCAATCAGCTTTTTATTTTGAATGCTAAAAGTTTCAGGACATATAAATATAACTGTATAACTCGTGTGGTTGTTATGTGAGATATACCTTAGCCAACAATGACCCGAGCACCCATACAGCCAACTTCCTCAAAATTTTTCCATACATTTAAACACAATGGTAAGTGTTTTTTTATGACGGCATTACACTTTATTTTATTCTCATTCTCACTCCCGGAACGAAGCTAAGAGTTGCCTAAATGCTTTTCCGACAGGGACCATGTCTACCAGGGACAAATATTTCTACAAAAATTCTTCCCCCGATTTAATAAAAGAGAAGGAAAAAAAATTTTAATCTTCTTCCACGCCTAGCTACTCCTCTCTCCCCTGACACCACGAGGCATGATTCATTTTCCCTTCTATTTGCCCCGTGATAATGCAAAGCTCCATTGTCCCCCCCCCTCCTTGACACTTGAAACTCCTCTTTCTCCTTCAGTGTCGCAACTCCCCTTGGCCAAACTCAGTGCCTACGGTTAGGGCTGAATGACAACCAAGAACCAAGCGGAACCAACTTCAACCGCCCGACACCGTTGGAAAACTCGGTGACATGTCACCACCAACACTTGGTGGGTGGGTAACCGAAACCGAGCATAAGTCTTCTACGGTTTTTGGTTATACATATATTGAGTTGGTCAGTAACCGTAACTGACCAGCCGTAAACTTCCTTCTCCTTTTTTTCTTCTTCTTCTTCTTTGCTGACTCTTCCCCCTTTCCGCCTCTGCAAGTCTTTGCAAGTTTAGCTTACATTTGATTCGCGAGTTCAAGATGAAATTTTTAAGTTGAAATTAATTGACTTTTCAAAAACTAGTTATAATTTTTGTTCACTTTTTAAAAAAATACAAAAATTAATATGAAAAAAATACATTTTAATTAAAGTTAAATTAAAATATCAAAGTAAGTATCAGAGTTTGCTATTTCCATCCCTAGGCCCTCCATTCCAAGGATGAATTCTAAGCCCAAGACCTGCGCAGCCCAATTGTGTGTCTGTGTGTGTTTTTTAGCTAAATTATTAAGTTAGTTTCTAAATTTTTAATTTCATGTAGCTTTAGACCTGAACTTTTTTTTATACCTGAAATGTTCTTAAACTATTACAATATTACTAGAATAGTCTTTCACATTAATTTCTAGACATTATCAATTAGTTATCATCAATTTTGACTAAATTACCAATGGTTTCTGTCTAAAAATTAACGAAAATAACTATTGTAATAACATATTAATAGTTTAGGGGCATTTCATGTTCTTTCTGTCATAACTAAAATTAACATAAAATATTTAAAACTCTACCACAGTCATCGTTTCCATTAATTGTTTGATGAAATCCGTAGTTAACACTATTTTTTGATCAAATTATTAACAAATTTCATGTAAAAAGTAATAGAAAGAACTATAATTTTAACAAAATTTAATAGTTTAGAGGACATTCTAGTAAGAAAAAAATTCAGATACTAAAATTACAAGAGGTTAAAAATTTAGACACTACATAAGTAATTTACCCCATTTTTAATTTAATTTGGAGTGAAAGTGGAACTATGCCGTTCCACTAAAGCATGTGGAAGTGAAACGCACCGTTCCACTTCCATAACTGGATACTTGAAAAAAAAAATTATACATATATATATATAGACACACACACACAAACATATATCTACCTTCGTCCTTGCTGCTTCTTCTTGGCCGTCTTCTTCACCATCTTTGTTTCTTTCTCTCAGCAGCAGCCGCACGCCGGAAAGTTAAGTCCCCCAGTGCCTCCACCACTTTCGCTCCTTGCCCGGGACCGAACTCCATGGACCGGCAAGACCTTATTTTTTTGGACGGTGATCGGCCGGTTTCTTGTTGTCGGCGGGCGGTGCTCGGTTTTTTTCTTTTTAACCGCCGGTCGGTCGGTGACCAAACCAATAAAAATCATCGGTCATCCTGCTCCGGTGATGCCGCAAACTTCCCTCCTCTCCAAATGCCACGAGCACCCTATTCAGGCTACATATCTTGGCAAATCTCCTAGAGTACTATCTTTTTTTTTTTAATTGAAATCAAATTGGATTTATATTTTAAGCAAAAGATAGTTAGGAAAATAACCCAAATTATGTATCATAGGTCCATAAGCCAATCATAAATCAATTCATTTTAAAAATCGGACGTTGTGTTTTTTAAGAGAAATGGTTGTCGCACTTTAAAGATTATTAGTTAAAAAGGTCACACACGTGTCACAATTTAGAGCCGATTTTATAAATAATTTTGAAATAAAAAACTCACTTCCAATACCAAACCACACTCATGCCAATATTTCCAAGTTTAAATTATTACTGATGGTAAATTTATTTCTTCCAAACTGACAAACGTAACATTATTATATATGAAAATTCGTCAAACAATATAAAGTAAGTACTAGTCTATTACACAATTAAAAGAGTATATGTAAATGTAGTTTTTTTGAAACGTTTTTTATGTTTTGGTTTTTTTTTTTTTTTTCCCTCTCGTTTAAAATTTTTTTTCTTTTTTTTTTCATCGCCACACAGCGCTAATTACTTTGTTGTCTTTCTATTGTCTAATTGGATATTGAATCTTAAAAAAAGTCCTCATTATACTTGAAAATCATGTTCAAATGGGGCCCTATACGCGTTTAAACCTTTTTTTTAATTATTTAATTTCTTATTATTATTATTATTATTTCTCCCACTTCTCTAATCGTGCTGACTTGCACATTTTTTTCCTTTTTATTTCTTTTCTCTCCTTCTAACCGTTTTTCCGCTTTAAAAAGACTTTAAATGTTCATTTTACATTTTGCTGTAACATCCTTACTCCACAATTTTTTGAAATTATTTTTGTAAATCGTCGATTTATTGTTTGATTTGATAACTTAATATGTCAAAAATGAACTATTCAAAAATATATGTGGACTCTTTTTATTATTATTTTTTTTCTAAATTACCATTTTAAACTTTTTTTCTCCTCTAAATTAACATTTGAAATTGATAAAAATATGTACTGCACCATTCAATTCTTTTACAAAAGCTCATACGCAAGTAGATTCAATTAATAATAAACAAAATTCAAATTTAAGGCATATCTATCATGCCAAACATCATTTTTTAAAAATATATTTTTCAATGATTACAAGTATAATCTAGTAGTAATTTCACACTTAACTTCACCATAGGTATAAAGTTCACATCTTTCATCTTTAAGTTTATATGTTTATATATATATGTATGCACTTTATTCAATATATTATCAAATATTCAACTTCAAACTAGGTCGATACACACTCCTACAATAACAAATTTCAGATCTCAAGTAGTCTCAGCCAAAAGCAGGCGATAGGTTGGTTTGAGAAGCAAATGGTTGACTCTCAAGACCGATAGGCCAAACTTCTCAGTCATGTCAATGTCCTTAGTCTCTACACCACTAGGAAGCTCCCAAGTAAAGCAATGCACCAACTGAGCTAGAACAAGGCGGATCGTAATTAACCCTAGTTGCATTCCAGGACAACCTCTACGGCCGAATCCAAATGGGAGAAGCCGAAAGTCATGGCCTCTTAAACCAACTTGGCTCTCAAGGAATCTCTCGGGGTAAAATTCTTCCACATTTTCCTTCCATACATTAGGTTCTCTTCCCATTGTCCAAGTGTTCATTATAATTCGAGATTTCTTTGGTATAAAATAACCTTCAATGGTTATGTCCTCCATCGATTCACGCGGGAGTAGTAGTGGTATAGCCGGGCGTAGTCTGAAGCTCTCCTTCAGGACCATGTCAAAATAAACCAACTTCCCCAAATCCTTTTCCTTTACAATTTTGTCCGTCCCAACTACAGTTTCAAGCTCTTGTTGAACCTTTTTCATAACTCTAGGATGCTTCATAAGTTCCGATAATGTCCAATCAATGGATGCAGATGAAGTATCGATTGCAGCGGTGATTAGGTCAACCAAAATGGCTTTTATATTGGTTCGATCGATCACCAAAACATGCTCGTCTTGAGGATTCATCGGTTGGTTCATCAAAGAAAGCAACACATCAATCAAATCTTCGTGATTTTCATGTCCTTGTTGCCACTGTGCGGCTAGCTCGTGCTCTGTAATTATCTGCTCAAACATTTCATCCATGTCCTTGCTAACTTTTTTCATTCGTCTTGTATATCCCTATGGCATATTTAAATAATAATAATAAAAAATCAACATGAGCCTCTATATGTCTCTCATTTATTAAAGAAAAAATGAAAAAACTTTCAGATTTCGAACCTAAAAACTTCTATCCAAATCTCTCCACTCTCGTATGTTGAGCTAATCCATAGGTTAACTTTGACACAAATATATAATTCTTAAAATAATTCTTAAACTGGAATATTCTCTAATATATATAATCCATAAGTTAAATTTTGGATGGAAATTATATATCGCGATGATAGCTTGATTATTTTAAATGTTTGACAATACACTTAAAAATGTTTATTAGATGGCTACCTGCCCATCCGTCAAAATAACGATAGAGTTAAGTGAAAAGAAAAAAAAATAAAAATATATATATATATATATATATAGTACAGTTATTTCCATCTTTTCAGTAAAAAGATAAGGTCATATTTGTCTTTTAAATTGAGTCAGTACTTCCACCTTTAGTATAGATTAACCAATGAAAATCAGATTTTTTTTTTTTTTTGGTTCTTTTTAATGACGTTTTTGCTATATATATATATATATATATGCATAAAAGAAAAAAGAAAAAAAAAAAAAAAGATGGTTGAAACTGGGGTTTGTTTTGTGAAGTTAAAGAAAATTAACATAAAGAGTAAGAACAAAGGTGAGGAATGGTAATCGTGTTGCCCACCTTTCGGCTCTATGGCCCTGTGTAATAGCTTTGTTTTCTTGTCTTTTATTTGTCCCTCTATTTTTTTTTTTTTTTAAAGAGAAAATTGTGGAAGCAGCCTTTTTTTTTTTTTTTTTTTTTTTTTTGAAAGAGGAAGCAGCCTATTAGATAGACATATTTTTGTTTTTTGCTCTTTCTTGATAACTTGTTTGAATTTTTTACCTTATATATATTTATCTAATTAGAAGTTAAAAAAATACTAAAATTCTTATAACCGAGGAAATAATCTAGATATATATGTATTATTTAGGGGTAATCCTAAAAATGGCTTTATTTCCAAATCATTAATTATTCCTTATTTCTACTCGACCAAATCATCCCCCTTCTCATACTAATAAAAAAAATAAAATAAAATCATTTGAGAATGTTGTTTTAGCTGCGTTAGATTAAAGAAAAAGCTGCAGATACCGGAGTACATATTCCTGTGCTTAAACTTTTATCTCTTAAATTGTACATTAGAAAGTTTAGCCTCTGTTTGAAATACATATTTGAATCAGAAAAATCTAAATTGTTGGGAATCTTAAATGAATTGATATTTGGACAAGAAAAAAAAAAACTAAATCATGCAGTGCGGATCTTGAAAAACAAATATATATATATATATATATTTGATTCATATTAATTTTTTTCTAATCCAACTTTTAATCCAAACAAGAGTTAAATTTAACATGGATCTGTGCATCTGATGTTATTGTGTGTACTTCTTTAGTTTTTGGCCGTTTAGTTTATTCTTTTCTTTTTTTTTTTTTTTTTTTTGTGAATAAGTTTGATATATTCATCTGTACCATACTTAAGTAAGGGGGAGTTTAGCAAACATCCCATTTCAAACTTATTTCAAACTTTTTTTTGTCTTTTTTCTAAAAAGTTTTTGACTTTTTCCCAAAAAGTTTTTTGTTTTTTCTGAAAATTCAAAAAAATTTACTATTAGAACTAAAATATTTCAACTCAAACTAACCAACCAAATTCACCCTAAGCATTTATAGGTAGTGACTGTATGGGGCCCATACTACCTCGGACTTTTCAATTTTCTATATTTGATAAGGTGAAAAAGAGAAAGGACAAAAGTGAGATGAGGGAAAAGGCGACAGGGGGGTGGGGTGGGGGCCACACTACCACGGACTTTTCAATTTTCTATATTTGATAAGGTGAAAAAGAGAAAGGACGAAAGTGAGATGAGGGAAAAGGCGACAAAAAAAGTTGGTTGGTTTGTAAGAATGAAAAGAGAAAGAAAAAGAAAATATTATTAATAAAATTTTTGGTGTGGTCTATAATCTAATCTTTTTAAAATTAAGTGGAAAACCTAAATCGACCTAATGATGACTAAATTTATTTATTTTTCCTTGTTTTTAATGTAAACAAATTGTTATCAAAGAATTAAAGAGTAAATTTTTCAAAAACTTCCTTTTTTTTCCCTTTCCTTCCTATATACAAAACAGCCTAAAAGATAACTAAATTCCTATTTATCATTCAAATTTTCCTTTTATAAATTTTCTCTCCCTCTTATTTTGCTTTCCTTCTTAACAAACGGAATGCAAGTTGATAAACAAGATATATTATGCGTGAATGGTCTCTATGAATTATTTACTAAACTAGCTAGAATATTCTGGTGATTGCACTGGATTTTTCCGAACAAAAGGATTTAATGAGACAGTGGGTTTATTAAGAGAGATCCTATAAAATAATAATAAATAGTAATTTTTGTGTTTACTTGTGGTTTTGTTTCTTTGATGAAATTATATTCCTTTATATTTTCTTTTTATTATTAGTCTTGTGAATAAGAGAAGGTGATGAGAGTGTTAAAAAGATGCAGATTTAATCCATACGTATTAATATATGTTTTCATCATTTTTATACAAATAAAGAGTATTAATATATGTTTTCATCATTTTTATACAAATAAAGAAATAATATTTTAGTAATTAACGTATGTAGTGTAACGAAAGTTTTAACACTTTAGCACAATTTGTAGATTTCGAATCTCTCAACCTGAATTCAAAAGAAAAAAAAGTAAGAATATTGAGAAGAAACCTGAAGATCAAGTGGCGCGAGATAAGGTACATAATCAGCTATGTTGAAAGCTCCAGACAAGCTCATAACCTCTTCAACGATCCCCCTTAGATTATATCTACCGTCCCCAATATTCCTCCCCAAAATCATCCTACACGAAATGTTCGCAACGAGCTCCCCCACCTTACTACTAACATCTACCACCTCACGCGCCGCCGCAGCCTTCCTGAGCGACGCAACTAGCCCCGTGACTTCTTCCCTCCTCAACGCCGCGAACGATTCGACCTTCGACGGGGTCAGCAGCTGTAGAGTGCACAACTTTCTAACGTTACGCCAATATGGACCGTACTCCGTGAACGCCATTCCCTTGGTACTGTACGACATGTACTTGGCTGCTTGAACTTTAGGTCGGCTGGCAAAAACGTTGTCGTGTGTTTTGAGGAATAGCTCGGCGAAATGCGGCGAGGAGATGACGATGGTTGGGACGTGGCCGAGGCGAATGGACATGATCGGTCCGTATTTTAGGGCCAGGGCTTGGAGGCCGCGGTGGGGTAGTGCGGTCAGCATGTGGAGATTTCCGATGATCGGTAGCGGCCAGGGGCCGGGTGGGAGTTTCCGACCATCGCGACGGTGGATTCGGGTGGTGCGTTGGAGAAGAAAGGACAAGACGGATCCGAGTAAGACTAGGAGAATGGCTAAGGATGTCGTAGGAGACATATTGAAATTATTGGTGAGTTTGAGTATGAAGAAATTTTTATAGCGGATAGTAAATGCACGTTGGTCATTTATAGTGAACAAAACAATTGAGAAACAAAAATAGAATAAACGATAACAGTTATTTATATTTTAAATCATGTATTTTGCTTTTTAAAATAACTTATATTTCGAAATTTATATTTTTGTACTATCAGGTTTAATAATAATAACAAATATATAACCCTTTCCTAGTCAATTTTGATATAAAATACCCAAAAATATCTTAATCATAAAAACTAAAATTATGTGATATTTACTTTTTTTTATATCTTGTATTTTGTTTTTATTCAAAAATTATACCGTTCATATTGAAGTTTGAATTTTTATACCATTACAATCGAATTTTTATACCATTACAATTGATTGTCAATCGGTGTTGAGTTGTGTATGAATTGGTGATTATATTGCCTTTTCATATTTGGAATATAATTTTTATTTTAAAAAAATATTTTTAGTAAAAGATCTATATTTTTTTAATTAACACTTATTTTGATATCAAAAATATTGAAAATACACTCAAGATTAAGTTTAAAAAATGATTGAAATTTTCATATTTAAGGATATTTTGGCATTTAAAGGTTTAAATAAAGAGTTAACGAGAAAATACATAGATCTGTGTTTTAAATATAATAGAATGATATAAAAATATATATTATATATTTTGTAAATAAAATCAAAATAAATTATGTAAAAAGTGAATAATCCAATTTTAGTTTTCCTTCTTAAAGGTTTTTATGGGCATATTTGGGTCATAATAAATGTTAGTCGTGAAAAAATATAAATTTATGATTATAGACATAGTTTAATAAAAATATTACACCTGATTTTATCTAAATTCTCATCCTTAATTTTTTTTTTTTAAAAAGTATCTATTGCATATTAAATAAAAGCTGATAGTATGAAAATATAAAATTTTAAAATACAGATATTTTTTTTAAATAAAAGTAAACTATTAGATAGAAAAATGTAAATACTCAAAAAGAAGAAGAAAAACGTTTTCTTCGTGATTAGTACTTTCTAAAATTTTGGTGCGCTTCTTGTTTTCTTCCCCTTTTATTATTATTATTATTATTTTTGAACCTGGTAGCTTTTGTTTTGTTTTTTTTTTTTTTTTGGTAGCTTCTTTTATTATTATTTTTTAAATAATTATTAAGGCTCTGTGTCTTGATTTTGACAACTGTTTTGCCGTACAAAAATTAAATTGTTTCCTGTACGTAATGCCTCCCTTCGTCAAATTGCAACCTCCCTTGATTGGAAGCAGAGAAGTGCATCATCCATGACCTCACTCAAGAAGAGACGTCTCAGAATTAATGATCTATGAGGAGTTTGACGACCGGTCCAACTCAAATTTATTTTAAACTTTTTTTTATCTTTTTCTTAAAAAGTTTTTGTCTTTTTTTAAAAAATTTTTTATCTTTTCTAAAAATTAAAAAAAATTTACTATTAGAACTAAAATATTTCAACTCAAACTAACATATCAAACACCTCTTTATTTGAAAAAATCATTATTCCTGTATCGTATACTAGTTTCAGAACGTGCCTGCAACTATTGTCAGCGTTGAAACATTGTAGCGGTTAAATTCTTTGAATACTATTGTTCACGATTGGGTTTTAGAAATATTTTTGAGTTTTTTTAATTTATTTTTAATTAAGATTGTCATAAGATTTGAAGCATGTTATTTTAGTGTATCGCAAAATGACAAAATATTATTTTTACAACATTTATTTTTTGCAAGTGATAAAGAAAGATAATTTATATTGTCTTTGAAAATACTTATTATTTTTATATGCGTTTTTCCCACGTAATCTATCTATTTTAGTTCTATCTTTTATCCAAGTAAAAGATATGTATTAAAACTTCCACGTAGGAGATAAAACTCTGTCAGGCATCAAAACCTAAGTAAAGAAATGTGTAAGAAAAAGAAAACATCTTAAATACTGAACTTCACCCAACAAAAAATACATTGCCTAACCAAGAAAAATATTATATGTATATTTCTTTTCAAGAATCAAATAGTTAAAGCATCTAATCAAATTTAGAATATTAGATTCAAACTATATAAAAGTATCAAGTTTAATATTTTTAAACTCAAATCACCATGTGACTAAGCCAGATATATAAATAAATGAATATATAATATATGCGAATCATTTTAGATTTTTGCTTAAATAAACATATTAAATAGACTATTATAGACTATTTTTCTTGGTTAGGTTTTGATGCCTGACAGAGTTTTATCTCCTACGTGGAAGTCACGAGACCAAATTTTGCACATTGACGTAGGATTTTGAGCAAGAAGTCAAGACCAAATATGATAATCAAGGTGAAGTGGTCTCTAATAAATGCTTGGGATGCTTTAAACAGTTTCCTCGGGAATAGAAAACCAAGAAATGAGCTGAAAGATCAATTCAAAATACATATATACATAAATACAATCAAGCCTGATTAACGTGAAAAGTGGGAAAAACAGAAGAGAAACACAATAATGTAACAAAGAATGTATCGATTAACTTCTGAAATGTTAACTTCCTATAAACATCAAATAATCATGTGCATGTACTCCTGACATTAAAAAGAAATTAGTTCAGATATATCAACTTTAAGTACTACAAAGAATACACATTCAAGTAATAAGCATTTGCAAAGACAGCATAAATTTTCTTTCTTACCACGTGCAAAATGTAAAAAGTTTTAAAATCGTATTGTAATAATTAAAAAAAAAAAGGCACATTCAAAGAAACTCAACATAATTATAAATAATATATAAATTTCAAATATTATACGCAAAGATGAAACTTATTAAAAAAAAAAAAAAAAGGCTGATAAAACTTGTTTAAATAGTGATTACTCAAATTAGTGCTAGAATGATCCATATCAACTTCCCTTCAGTGACTACTTGTTCATTATTTTTTCTTTTTTTTTTTTTTTATATAAGAACATTACAATCTACCATTGCTTCTTTTGTCATATCTACAACATCATTTGTTTTATTCTCTCTCATTTTTTTCCATTCAAACAGCAGGAAGAAGGAAAAAGGCCAAAAAAAAAAAAAAAAAAAAAAAAGAACGGCAAGTCACAGAAGTACCGATGCAAAATATAAACTTACAAACGAATTTCTCATTTCTAGTCATGATTTTTCATGCATACAAGTAATGAAAGAGCTACATGTATGCACTAACATTGATGAAAAATTAATTCTTTGGCACCATCAAAGTACTAATTCAACATTAGCAACTCAATACATCTGAGGCAAACAAGAAAACATAGACATATATCTTGACAAGCCGTGGTAACAAAGGGCAAATCATTCAATTTCGAAGTCTATATTTTAACATGCAGAGTCCTTTGTATAAACAAAATTTGAATGCAGCCTTTATATATATACTGTTGTTTATAGGAGAAAATAAAGCATCTCAAGGATAAAGGGAAACCCGAAGGCTTACATCACTGTTCTCAACTGTATATTGGCAATTAGCATAAGCTCTAGTTGGGTTAGATTTCCATTTAACTCTTTCAGGTTCATAGGCACTAGATGCCCGGTCTTCACTTATGAAGATAAAAAACAATGCCCTGGTCTAAAGTTAAGTACCCAATGACATTTGACAAGTTAGGAAAAATAAAAGAAAAATAAAACTGCTACGAAAATGTTATTGATTCTTGAATATTTTGAAACAAAAAGTCAAGATAGATAAATAAAGTCACCGAATAACCATTCTAATCACATTTCTAATAGTGGAAACTTGTTAGAACATTAGCACACCAGAAATAAATAAATAAATAAATAAACCTTCAACTGGAATTATCTTTTAAACTTAAAAAGTACTATAAGTTTAACACAAGAACAATGAAAATTGAATTCAAATAAACCATCTTTCCAAACATTCCATAATTCTATGCTTATAACATTTTACCAAACCAAAACAAGATATTACAAGTTTTTTTTTTTTTTTTTTTTTGCAATTTTTTTTTTGCCAAACTTTCTATAATATAAATCCTATAAGATTTCACCAAACAGGACCAAACCAAAACTTTTTGTTTTCTTTTTGCCAATTCGCATTATTGTACATCAGCTAGCAATACCAGTTCATTGAATAAATCACTTGGGAACACCTTTTTTTTTTTTTTTTTTTTGAGTAATTGCCTGAGAACAACTAAACAACCAAACACAAACTAAAACCCGTAAATTAATGAAATAAAATCAATAAAACAGGAAAAAAAATTTGAAAAAAATAAAAGGAAAGAAAAATTGGAAGAAATTCTGCACCCACTGAATTTTAAATGACAACAACACTACTATCATCATCGTATCATCATCCACAATATAATTGTTTATGTACCGTGCATATATACTGATTATTTGAGATGACAATATTATTATGTACAAATGAATATGTAAGACAAAATAGAAAAATATATACGAGATAGAACTGGAAATTACTTAAAAATCTCCTTCATTAAAGTCATAATATATAAGATTATGCCAACTATATAAGAGAATCAGAGCGCATGAAGTTTTGCTTCCTAAGTTTTTTTTTTAAGTACAATATAGTGATATAATTTTAGGAATAATCACCAGTACAATAGATTATAAACCAAAGTAATCAACAAGAACAAACAAAAGCAAAAGCAATGATTATTACCAAAAAAGAAAAAAAAGTAACCAAGTTTTGCCTCTTAAAGCAAAGAAAATGTTAAAACAACCTTTAACAAAACCAATACAAGTTCTATACATGACCCCACTGTTGGATCAATAATCCAACGTTGTACTTATACGTGAATAATTATATGTTGCGGATTGTCAAATAAAGTCAAGTCCAGTTAAAAGTGATATACTAAGTTTTGGTTGATTTGGGCTTTAATGTATCTGATATGATACGGGCCTTTAATATGTAGAAATTTAAAAGGTAATTTTTATTTTCATGATGGGACTAAAATAAAATACTAAAAGATAACAAGGAAGTTGTCTATATATAGTAGTTATAGTCATCAGATCGCACGTATTATTATCATTACTTAATTCTGACATTCCATCACCAGAGAGAGAATACAGAGAAAACTAAAGGATTCTCTTGGAAAACATATTGATCTGAAATTAAAGCCAACTGCACGGCTCTAGAAAGTGATTAACCATTATGGATTCAAGTACACTTCTGCTTTTTCATTAACAGATTCTTGGTAATCCAACATGAATATTCTTAGAATTTTAGGTGATGGTTTTTACCAAAGAAATTTATCTAACACCCACAATTTGCAATATGGTAGGAGCACACTACAAGAATTTCACTTTTTTGTTACCAAAAAATGGATAGCTGAAAGTCCTGTTTTTGGTAACAAATTGTTTTTGACACCAAAAAAATTTGGTAACAGAAAGTGAGTCGCAGAAAGTATTTATTACGAAAAATTTGATAACAGATACTTTTTGTTACCAAAATTTATTTAGGTAACAAATTGTATTTAGTAGCGAAATGTGTGATATTCGGTGACCAAAAAATTTGGTAGCAAAAGGTATTTGATAATAAAAAGTATGACATTTTGAGAATCAAAATTTTGACAACAAAATGTATTTTGGTGGCAAAAAGTAGGAGATTCAGTTACCGAATTTTTGATAACAAAAGTTATTTTGTAGCAAAAAATATGAGAGCTAGTGACCAAATTTTTTGGTAACAAAATGTATTTGATATTGAATTATATAAGATTCTGTAACCAAATCTTTGGTAGCAAAATGCATGAAATTTAGTTATCAAATATTTTGGTAGCAAAAGGTATTTGGTAATGAATTATACAAGATTCTGTTACCACCAAATTTTTGGTAACGAAAAGATAGCATAATGTATGAGATTCAAATATCAAAATTTTGATAGTGAGATATTTGGTAACGAATTCTTATGTTTTGGCCACCAAATATTTGGTAGCAAAAAAGACAGAAAACTAAATTTCTACTACCAAATTTTTTTGGTCACCAAAACTAAAGTAGCTTTATATACTTGTATTTTTTCCCCCATATATATATATATATATATATATATGAAAATCAACTTTAATGAGCAAAACACCAATTATTAACTCAAGCAAAATACCAAATATCTCTAAATATCTAAATACATATTAGAATCCAAACAAAATACTAAAATAATCATACTTGAGCAAATCCAAACACTTACGTTCTACTAAATATTGTACTAGTAAATACCTAATCTTGCATGAATAAAAAGATCTAACAAACTAAGGCTGGAGGTGGAGGTGGCGGCGGCGGCAAACATGATCTGATGGCACATTAATCTACTGATTTAATGTATTGATTCAGTAAATGTTGCAATGGATATTTTCCTTCCTCGATAAGGCCCTGGTATATTTGGTGGCACCGACATCAATAACCTTTAAAGTGCTTGAAGAAATAGTGATGCACAATGTCTCTCAATTGTGGATGTTTGTCAAAATCTACATCAAATAGATCCTGCAAGAATAAAGTTGCTAAATTTGTTTTTGAATAAAATCAAACGTTATAAAGAGCAAGTGAGAAAAGAAAAATACCTTCAACCGTTTTATACTACTGACACGTGCTTTATTTATCCTTGGTAAAAGATATGCGTAAAACTAGATATGCTGCAATTTACCTTGGGTGTTGCTCGATTAACAACTACAGTTGAGCCTCCCAATTTGTGAGCATCAGCCATCAAACTATCCACAGACTCTGCAAATAGATGACACATTGTTGCTTAATGATACGTGCTCGAATATCAAACTTATCAAATCACTCCAAAGTCAAATACCCATAAATTCTATTTGTCAATAATCAGGAGAGGTAATAATTAGTCAGTGTTAGTTTATTGTAGTATCTAAAATAGAATATTAAGTGAACCAATTTATTGCCATATGTTACAGACAGGAACGGAAGATACTATAAATTCTCAATGACATGATACGAATGCCCTAACCTGCACTTGCAAGGGTGATAAAACCAATTCCACGATGTGTAGTCGCGCCTTGATCCTGAACCACATTTGTCTCTGCAGCCAAACTTCCACAACGCTTACACTCTTGGAAGATCTGCCAGAAACAACATCAGAGAATGAAGGATCGGTAGTGCCGGTCATCGCCGTCTTGGATCCATTGCGTTGTGTCATGGCTCTGATACCATGAAAGTTTTGATAGAAGGAAAAACGTTTTTTCTATATCATAGAATAAGATCAGAATTACATCATTATATAGGAGAGATCCTACCTAGGAGATCCCTACTAATTAGCCAACTGATTAATGAAATATCAGTCAGCTAATCATCAAGATTTTAGCAACTAAACAATAGGATATTGACAGCTAATGATGAGCTAACAATCTGTTCCTAAACTATAGGAACAAATCCTAACAAATAAAATAAAACATAGTAAATGACAATCCCTAACTTTCCGACATAACGAAAGGGAGAATGATGAGGAAAAAGAATCCAAGGAAGATGAGGAAATCGCCTAGTAGCATTGTTAGAATATGCAACATATTTTTCGAATTTTCTTTTCTTTTGTTTTTTGGTTTTTTGATGACTAATTTTCCAAAAAAAAAAAAAAAAAGAAAAGGCTTTGAATAAAAGCACATAATTGAAATGGAAGTCGGAAAAGGGCAAAAAAAAAAAAAAAAAAAAAAAGAAATAGGATGTGAAATGTTTTTTCCTTTAATTATTAAAATGATCTTAAAAGACATTTTTTCCTGTATTGCATCCTTATCAACAACGGAGCCTAAAACTATACTTTATATGAGGGCAAATTTTATTTTATGCATTGAGTTTTAGTTCCATTGTGTCTTTGTTTTTAGACTTTGAAAATTAATGTTTATAATCCTAAAACTAAAAACCAACAGTAAAAATACTCCTCGAATATATACCTTTATCAAAAATATCATTTCTGTCATGTTTTGACCACTTAAGACTTGAAAATTTGTTATTTTTCCTCCATTTTTTAGTATATTTCTAATTTCACATCTCAAACTTTGAAAAACTGGTGTTTACACCCATCAAATTTTAAACTATTAACAATAAACACTCGTTTTATATTTCAATGTAAACTTCCCAAACAGGACCATTGTCGTCGCTAAAAATGTTGTTGCTATATGTGGTCTATGTGGTCTTTGTAGTAGTGTTAATTATAGGAAGATTTGGGAAATTTAAAGTTTTTGTTAGTTACACAATTCATATGCTTGATTTAAATGTAGTTAGTATTCAATTAATGTTATTTTTAAATATGCTTCTTGTTAATTGAGTCATAAACATGACTTTTTTTTTATCAATGCTCGATCTACATATTAATTAATAAACTTGTTGTCATGTCATGTCGTATTGTGGTGCACATATTTAATAAGCGTTTTGTGTATGTGTTTGTATTTGGGATCGTGGCCCATTTATAACTTGTCTCATGTTCTTTTTAAATTGATTGTAATTGTGTCATAAATGTGCCACTGTAACTTGGCCTTGTGGCCAAGTTCGTAGTGCTACGGTGCTCCCTATTGTGTTTCACGGCGTTGGTTCAGGTATTAAAAAAAACAAGGATTTAAAATGGGTTGAGTTAGTAACCACCCTAGACTTATTTTAGACCCTTAGATCAGTATCCAAGTTTAGATCGTAGCCCTTGGATGACTAGGATTTGTTATTAAAAGAAAAAAGAAAAAGAAATCTTAACCACATCAGATATCATTCTCAGAAGGAAATTCATGCTTTTTTTCTCCACACCTCCACTCACATCCACTCTCTAGGAAGGAAGAATTTTGGGGATCTCTACTGTCAAGCCGTCGAGATTCTCTCTTCTTTTAATTCTCTAGCCTCAATTTGGATTTGAGGTATGGAATTATAGGATTTAGTGAAATTTATGAATTAGGGAAAGTAATGATATTAGATGATTAAAATTGAGGTCGCGTGATGATAGATTAAAAGGAATAGATGATGGAATTTCTAAACTGGGAGTGTTAGATTCATGACCTCGGTATTCTTTTATTTTCTTGATAATTGAAATTAGGACTTTTAGGATTTTTAGAATTTTTTATATAGAGGATGTTAATTATATGATTTTGTGACATGATTTTCTCTGAAAAGCGATTTTAATGAGGTACCTAGGCGCCACATCACTTGACTAGCGATTTTAGTCAGTTCATCAAGTCAAGTAAATAACATCTAAACATGCAACATGTTTGTTTTCAATTAAATATTACTTTATGGTGAAAAATACGAGATAACTTTATTTATTTATTTATTTATTTATTTTCCAAGTACTTATGTCAATGAGGTTTCATGACAACAATTTTATTTATGTTACGAAATTTATCTCATTGTTTTACGAAAGAACAAGACAAGAACTAGGGACGGAGCCAAAAGCGTATTTGAGTTGGGGCGTATACAAATTTTTTTTTTTCAAGATAAAATTAAATTTAGAGGGGGCTATTTGAGAATTTTAATTTTTGTGGGTTTATGTGAAAATTTTTAAATTTTAGTGGGGCAAAACAGTAAAAGTCTTAACTTTGTTTTTAAAAAATTAACTTTAGTGAGGATTATATGAAAATTTGTTATTTTTAATGGGTTAAAATAGAGACTGTATGAGAATTTTTTTTAAATTTCAGTGAGAGCAAATTGAAAAAATTATTAAATTTTTTGGAGTAAAAATAAAATTAAAAAAATTTTAATGGGGGCTAGCACCCCACCTAATTCCGCCCCTGATAAGAACTATCTATGTGAGAGGTAACTAGAAGGCCTGTGCCGGAACAAGTCCCACTTTGCAGTAAGCCGCTAGGTGCACAATAGGAAGGTACAAGGTCAAGACCCATAATTAGTAAGTTGCCTTCCTGGATATTGGGAAATCACTACCCCATACTTATCATGGTTAAGTGCATTGGTATATCTCTTAGGGCCCGATAATTAGAAAAGACAATGAATAGATGGTTAAGTTATGGGTTTACATTTTATGTAATATCTTTTTGTCGATTTTAGATGAAATTTTATTGTTTCGATTCGTGTTTTATGATTTATCATTTCACCAAAGTCATAGAATTATCATTTTGAAAGACTATGGATATAGTTACTGAGCACTAGTTTATTTTAGTTTATTCGCATGTTGCAAATAAGAGTAAAGTTAAGGTTTAAAAATGAAGGAGGCTTGGTGTGGGGGTGTGTGTGGTGTTGGAAAGGGATTAGAATGATTCCCAAATATAAGAATAAAAATTCATGTTTATTTTTTCACGACTCTATAGGTTCAAGATTGGATTATTGTTATTGTTTCTGAAGTCTTTGTTAGGTTGCGTTTTGGATAATTGTTAAGATATTTTTTCCTACTAAAATTATTTTTCACTATGTTTCCAAATGAGATTTGGTTTCCATGATCTTTTAATTCAAGTTTTTTTTTTTTTTTATATCTCAAAGAAAATTTTTATATCTCAAAGAAAAATTTTATTCTCAAAGAAAAATACATATATATATATATATATATATATACATATTCCTCTAAGATAAATGTATATAACAATATCATTATAATTGCAAAAAACTATCAAATGCACATTTATAATGATAAACCACATAAAAATAATTGACTACAAGTTATTATGCTTAGAAAATCCTTATGTTAACTTCATTTTAGCACGAGTTTCATATGATAATTTAATGACTCTAATATCCGAAGGAGACCAAACAAGCGGGGAGGGGATACGCCGGCCCACCAAAACCTCCAAGACAGCAAACTCGGAGATTAGAGAGCCACGAATACCAACCAAATGCCTCTGGACTTACGAATTGGATAAGCAATTTTATAAATTTCTTAATGTCTGTAAAAAAAAATTTGCATATTAACTTTCCTTTTGCAAATTCCATAGCATTAATGCCAAACTAGTCCAAACTCATAAAGTAGATTGTTTCAAACAAAAGAAAATTGGAGGAATATGAAATGGTGATGTTAACCGAGGAGCGTTGTGCTATCTTGAAAAATAAAATTTTCCCTAAGCTAAAAGATCCAGGGAGTTTTACCATAGCTTGCACTATTGGAAGTTCTAATTTTCAAAAACCTTTTTGTGATTTAGATATAAGTAATAAAAAGTCTCCCTATGTTTGTAAATTAGGTTTGTGGGAAACGAAACCGACCGCGGCTTCTCTACAATTGGTGAATTGATCAGTTAAGCATTACATAGGTATCGTTGAAGATGTTCTCGTGAAAGTTGACAATTCTTAGTTATGGAGGAAGGGGGAAAAAAAAGCAATTAATTTTGTAAGTTAAAAAAGAGCACCACCTTTACCGCCTACTTGGTTAAAAGGATTACGAAGGATAAATGGGACATGAGTTCTTAATCCCATGTTTGGCACAAGTTTTTTAAATCATTGGATTGGATAACTCTTATCCTGATGATTACCCAATCCCCTCATAAGGGTATTTTTCAATCATTTACAAGAGCATGGGTTTGAAGCGTACGAACATTTCTTGTCTCTTATTCAAACCGATCCCACCTTCTTCAAATTGCCAGAGTTACATGGCACCAAGCTTGTCTCAGGCGAATGCTCGCCGATGAAGTGTAGTACGTGAAGGCGTGTTCAATTAGAGTAGAGTTAGAGAGAAACGTCAGTGTCGCAACTCTCTGACATCACGAGTCATGCTTCGTTTTCCCTTCTATTTGCCCCTCGATGATGCAAAGCTCCATTGCCCCGCCTCCTTGACACTTAAAACTCCTCTCCCTCCTTCAGTGTCGGAACTCCCCTAGGCCAAACTCATTGCCTCCGGTTAGGGCTGAACGACAACCGAGAACCAAGCGAGACCAACTTCAGCCGCCCAACACTGCCCGAAAACTCGGTGACATGTCACCACCAACACTTGGCAGGTGGGTAACCAAAATCGAGCATAAGTCGTCTACCGTTTTTTGGTTATACATATATTGAGTTGGTCAGTAGCCGTAACTGACTGGCCATAAACTTCCTTCTCCTCCCCCTTTTCTTCTTCTTCTTCTTTGGTGATTCTTCCTTGTTTCCGCTGCTGCAACTCTCCGCAAGTTTAGCTTGCATTTGGTTCACCGGTTGAAGATGAAATTTTTAAGTTGGAGTTAATTAACTTTTCAAAAACTAGTTATAATTTTTGTTGACTTTTCAGAAAAATACTAAAATTGAAATGAAAAGTACAGTTTAGTTAGAGTTAAATTAAAATACCAAATGAAGCATTAGAGCATGCTATTTCCATCCCTAGGTTCTCCATTCCAAGGACGAATTCTAAGCCCAAGACCCGCGCAGCCCAATTTTGTCTCCCCCCCTCCTTTTTAGGTAAACTATTAGGTTGGTCTCCGAACTTCTAATTTTATGTTACTTTATATCTTGAACTCTTTTTTTTTTTTTTTTTTTTTTATATTTGAAATGCTAATAAACTATTAAAATATTACTAGAATAATCTTTCACTTTAACTTTTGGACATAATCCGTTAGTTATCATTAATTTTGACCAAATTACCAATGGTTTCCGTCTAAAAATTAACGAAAATGACTATTATAATAATATATTAATAGTTTAGAAGTATTTCCTGTTCTTTTTTCGTAATTAAAATTAACATAAAATATTAAAATGTTACTATAATAATCTTTTTCATTAATTATTTGATGAAATCCATAGTTAACAATATTTTTTGATCAAATTCATAACAGATTCCATGCAAAAAATAACAAAAGAACTATTGTCATAATATTTTAATAGTTTAGAGGACATTCTAGTGAAAAAAAAAAAATTCAGATATCAAAGTTGCGTGATGTTAAAAATTTAGACATTACTTAGACATTACATAAGTAATTTACCATTTTTTTTTTTTAAATTTGGAGTGAAAGTGGAACGATGCCGTTCCACTAAAGCATGTGGAAGTGAAACGCACCGTTCCATTTCCACAACTAAATAGTTGAAAAAAAAATATATATATATATATATATATACGGCTTCGTCCTCGCTGCTTCTTCTTCGCCGTCTTCTTCTTCATCTTTGTTTCTTTCTCTCAGCGGCAGCCGCACGCCGGAAAGTGAAGTACCCCAGTGCCTCCACCACTTTCGCTCCTTGCCCGGGACCGAACTCCATGGACCGGCAAAAGCTGATTTTTTCGGACGGTGATCGGCCGGTTTCTTGTTGTCCGCGGGCGGTGCTCGGTTTTAGATTTTTTATACCGCCGGTGTCGGTCGGTGACCAAACCAACAAAAATCATTGGTCACCCTGCTCCCGTGTCACAATTTAGTTAAATAGGTGCCACACGTGTCACAATTTAGAGCCGATTTTATAAATAATTCTGAAATAAAAAAATTCACTTCCAATTCCAAACCACACTCATGCCAATATTTCCATGTTTAAATTATTACTGACGGTAAATTTATTACTTCCAAACTGACAAACGTAACATTATTATATGTGAAAATTCGTCGAACAATATAACGTAAGTACTAGTCTATTACACAACTAAAAGAGTAAATGGAAATGTAGTGTTTTTTTTAAACGTTTTGTATGTTTTGGGTTTTTCATTTTTTCCCCCCTCGTTTAAGGGGTTTTTTTTTTTTTTTTTCATCGTCACACACAGAGCTAATTACTTTGTTTTGTTTTTATTGTAATTGAATATTGAATCTTGAAAAAAGTCCTCATTATACTTTAAAATCATGTTCAAATGGGGCCCTATAAAACTTTAAACCTTTTTTTTTTTTAATTTTTAATTTCTTTATTATTATTATTATTATTATTATTTCTCCCACTTCTCTAATCGTGCTGACTTGCACATTTTTTTCCTTTTCATTTCTTCTATTCCCTCCCACCGTTTTGCCGCTTTAAAAAGACTTTAAATGGTCATTTTACATTTTTCTATAACATCCTTACTCCTCCACTAATTTTTGAAATTATTTTTTGTAAATCGTCGATTTATTGTTTGATTTGATAATTTAATATGTCAAAAATGAACTGTTCAAAAATATTTGTGGACTTATTATTATTATTATTATCATTATTTTCTAAATTAACATTTTAAATTGATAAAAAGATGTACTGCACTATTCAATTCTTTTACAAAAGCTCACACTTAAGTAGATTCAATTAATAATAAACAAAATTCAATTTTAAGGCTTATCTATCATGCCAAAAATCTTTTTTTAAAATACACTTTTCTAGAGACTACAGATGAAGCTAAATACTGAGTGTGTTTGGCAATTCCTTCCTAAAGTTGGGATTTTATAATTTGGATTAGGGATTAGGGATTAGGGATTTTTGGGATTAGGGATTAAAGATTTGTAATGGGTTCTTGAATTTTGGAAATCTGAATAGAAGATCTCGTTACTATAGAGATAGCCAACCAAAAATAGAGAAGCATGAGAAAAATGTGGAAGAGGCAGAAAAAGAAAAAAGCAAGCGAAAGTGGAGAGGAACATGAAGAAGTGGAAGAGGAAGAACAAGGAAATAAAACAACGCTAACGAAACGGTGTGAGTGAAGCAAAGAAAGAAATACCATATGACATAAACGGAAGAGGGGACGAAAAAGATATTCACTCTTGTATATATGGTAAAGATAAAGATAAAGATTTACGGGAGTTCATATGTCTAGTACCCAATGCCAGCTTAACCTCTAGTGAAGTTAAGCTATTGATTAAGGCCCTCTTTTTTAGGGAGGCCCCCAAAATTTTCCTAAAACTAGTTTATATTTACTTTATGATATTTTAAAAAATTAAATAATTTCCAATTATATATATTTTATGACACATTTTTCCTTCTTAACTATCGGTTATTTTTTCTTTTATGAAAGGTCTCATTTTTAGGAAGCCACCAAATAATATATTCTCCTAAGACTTTTTTTTCTTTTCTTTTTTCCCTTAAATGTCGTTTTATGAGAGTTAATTTTTCCTTTTTGAAGGCTCATATTTAATATCCCTTGAGATTTTTCTTTTTTTTCCCCCCATTAAACACCGTTTTTCTTTCAATGCTTTAAATTGTAGATTTATTGTTGAGATTTGTTTGGGAACTACAACAAGCACAACATTACCATTTTACAAAAAATAAAAATAAAAAGAAAAAGAAAAAAAAAAAAGAAAACTAAAAGATCACAATTAAAAAAGAAAAAAAAACGAACTTCATCTACCAATTACCTCATAAAGAAAAAATGATATCTACTCCAAAAAAAAAAAAAAAAACTGCAACGATCTCTTTCTTCTTCGAGTAATTAGCTTAAGTGGTCCCTGAACTCTTTTAAAAGTGACAATTTGGTCCTTATTTTTTTAATTTTGGCCGAGAAGACCCTAAACTCTCTCAATATTTGAAATCTTAATCATTTCCGTCCAGTTTCGTTAAGTTTCTAATATAATGAGTCATGTGCAATGCACATAATCTAATTTGAGAGGATATTTTAGTAATTTAATAATAATAAACTTAACAAAAATAAAAAAAATCATAAAACAACTAAAACTCTCTCTCTTTCTCTTCATTTCTTAGACATGGGGGGGGGGGGGTATGGATTCAGTGTTTTGGGGGGTAGGGGTTGAGAGCTGGATTTTGAGTTCGCTAGGTACAGGATCTAAGCTCGGTGACCGCAAAGAGGCACTAGGACTAGGGTTGGAATAGATTGGAGTTTTTTATTTTAAGGGGGGGGGGGGGGGAGGTAGTTTTGTGTTTGGCCATTTGTTTTGGAAGGGGGGATTGAGAAGACGGCAACGCGCAAGGGCAAGGGCCATGGGTTTCAGTTTGGATGGTATTTTGGTCTATTCACTATAAAAATTATGCCTTAAGCAAAATTTCATTAAAAATTTAATAGATTTGGATGGAAAAGACTATAATTGTCAACATTTTAAGCGTTTAGAGTCTTCTTGGCCAAAAGTTAAAAAAAAAAAGAAAAAAAAGGACCAAGTCGTCACCTTGTAAAAAGTTTAATTTCTCTTTCTTCAGCTTCTTTGCATATATTCCTTCATTTACCTTTTTTCCATATACAGTGGACTGTTTTATTATTTTGAATGATATAAGATTTTTTTTTTTCACTATATTTTTTTTGAATGCTTTTATTTGCACATACAATATTAATAAATACCCCACGTAATAAAGGTTTTATAATATAAATATAATAAGTCTATACTTTTTATAGATATTTTTTTATATAATACCAGATTTAACTCTAGCATATACCCACTTCAATTTTAAATTTCAATTTAATTTATGTTATTAAAAACAAATTAAGAAATAGAAATAAGAAAAAATAAATAAAAAGAAGAATCAATAAAGAAAAAACTCAAGAAAATCGTTTTCAATTATTAAAAGCAAAAAAAACTATTAAAAAAAAAAAAGAACACACGATACAATTGAATCAAAAAAATTAAAATACAAACTTTAATAA
Organism: Ficus microcarpa; assembly: GCA_025413485.1. Taxonomy (NCBI): domain Eukaryota; kingdom Viridiplantae; phylum Streptophyta; class Magnoliopsida; order Rosales; family Moraceae; genus Ficus; species Ficus microcarpa. Next base: position 11,666,063 of record CM046380.1, on the reverse strand, counting down.
TTGTTGGCTCTTTAAGAAGCATACTTTCTTTTATTTTTGTTTCACTTAAATCCTTCATTGAAAATTTTATATATTTATAAAGATTTCTAAAGAGAAAAGATTGATGATGAATAATTTAGGGTTTATAAAATGAAATTAATGGTAATTAAATTTTATAGAGAATCTATTTTAATGTCTTTAAAAAAATATTATTTCCATTTATAGTTAATGTAGTGTATTTTTTTATTAAAAAAATTTCTATTTATATGTATATGGGTGTATGAGCATTGTAGTTTTAAGGTAATTTTATTATATGGTAACAATGTTGTAAAATCTTTAATGATTTTATGGGGATTTATAAATATTGGGGGTTTAAATAAAATTTTTTTTATTTAAAAAGGCCCCTTTTTAAAACTTTACTTGGGGCCCCCAAATTCATTTAGCCAACTTTTGCCGGACACGAACGGCCTATGGATGCAAAATAGAGGGCATTGAAGAGACGTGGAGAGGGGGGGGGGGGGGAGAGAGAGAGAGAGAGAGAGCATTGAAGAGAAGCGGAGAGGGAGGAAGGGAGGGAGGGAGTTCGACCTCCTTGGAACGCACCGATACCTGGTGTTTCTCCGGCACGATGTCCTCCGCCAACACCTTGGTTCATGTATTATGTATTTGGGTACTTCGTATATTAAATTCAAATACAATTACTTTTCAAGTTTAAATTCAATACTATTCATCATTTTTTTTCTATCTACTTGTACTACTCATATAATATACTCTCTCTCATCAGAAACCTAAAAACACATATTATTTGTATAAAATGTAAGAAGAAAATATCCAAAAGCTTAGTTTATTTTATTGTAATATATTTGAAGTACATAATAGATGTAGTTTTCAATAATTATTTACAAGATTTTAGGCGTAAAAGTGTTTACTACAAAAACAACCCAATTCAGTCACAAAATAACATTCTATAACTAGATAATTCGTATTACTTATAAGTAGCATAGTTTCAGTTGCAAAGTAAATTTTGTTACCAAAATTTTAATCGCCGTATTACTTGCATATGATTAAGTGAAAGAGATATAATTAAAATAAGCTGTCATTTAAAAACGATTATTAGCCACGATTAATGTTTTTAGTAGTAAGATAAGAACATTAGTAACTAATTAAAATATGGATTTTGTTTAGTGTAATACGTCTAGTCACAATTCATGTACTACATATATGATTCTTTTGGATCGCACATTCACTTAGTATTGTATTTTAATAAAATGGATGTTTTGAAATAAGCTTTTGGATGTCCCATTTAGTGTCATTGTATTCAAATAGAATGGATGTTTGGAATATTTATTTTTGTATAGTCACTCTAATATATATTGATAGGAGAGAGTATGTGATGTAATTGATAAGATTATATTTTAAAAAAAAAATGAAATGAATATACATTAAAATAAGTGGATGTACTATTTTATTAGAGGTGCCTTCAAAAACAATTAATGAAGGAATCAAATGAATATTACATCAAACCAAACAATAATAGATTTGATCAAATCCACCATAAAACTCAAGGTACTTTTCATCCATCCAAGGATCAAACCTTGTTAGGTTTGATTATTGATTATGTTTGATTGTCAAAAGTTAATGATAAAAAATAGGTTGAATTAATTATAGCTCTTAGAATATGATGAATATTGTACTGTTCGTGCGCTTGATTCTTATGTAAGTTTTGTTTTGCTTGCAATTCTTTTACCACTTTGCACACAGAGCCTTGATCATTTAACCATTTTGCTTACTTAGAGAAAGTTTATGTGAATTAAGTAACTCATTCGATCTCATCAAACTCTAGAATTGGTTTGATTATCACTTGAGGCGAAATCCTAGATCACACTTTGCCAAGGACATAATTTTGGCCATCTTTGGATCATTTGAGCCTTTCAAGCCAACCTTTACATATGCATATCCTTAGTCATCTCTTTAAGCCGAATGTTTGCCTTTTCTTTGTTACCCACATTTTTTAGCCTAGCTTTTTATTAATTTCTAAACTTTTAGCCCTTTGCCTTAAGTAGGTTGATTATTATAGGAATTATCTTGAGCTATGCTAAAGTTTGGGAGGATGGGTGGAGTTGTGAAAAGCTTGTTTTGGTTAATAAAAAAAAAAAAAAAAAAAAAGTGCTACGCATTGTTTCAAAAATAAAAAATAAAAAATAAAAAAAGCTTAAGGTGTGGGAACTCAAAAAAAAAGAAAAAAGAATAAAAAGTGGATCACTAAGTAAGTTGAAATCAAGTTTGGGGATGTTGTTGGGAGTGTTGCAAAAGCTCTATAAGGTCCTAGAATGATTATGTATTTAGGGTGATTCAAGTCTTATTATTATCTTTATCCTACCATTACCCTAACTTAACATTACAAGCCTAAAAAGTCCTAATGATCCTTGGTAATGTGTTTATCTACATTAGTAGAGAGTGAGAAGAAAAGTAAGCATATGGAGTTTGAAGATTTCTTCATCTACAGATCAATCATAATTCACTTATTTGCATAAATTGATCAGACTTACTAGTTGTTTAGTGTAAAAGATTATATTCACACACACACACACATGAAAAGAATCCAAGGCAACATGAGGGGAACATTTGAATTGAAATTCTAAGGGTTTGTTTGGTTGGTTAGTTTGAGTTAAAATATTTTAGTTGTAATAGTAAATTGTTTTGAATTTTTAGAAAAGACAAAAAACTTTTTGAGAAAAAAACAAAAACCTTTTAGAAAAAAGACAAAAAAAAAGGTACCGCTAGAGTTAAATTGAGATGACCAACCAAACGCACTCTAAACTTTCACGATATTTAGAGTTTTCCTTGAACTATAATCTATATGAAATCTTTTTGGCATGCTTTGTAAATCAAAGTGAATTAATACTCACTCTTTCATAGTATTTTTTTCTTTTGTTAGAGGATTAACAAAATGTTAAGTACGATAACTTAATTTTTCTTTTCTTTTTCTTCTTTGAATTTTGGCTTCTGCCACAGCCAAAAGGCCCTTTCACAGAGCCCAAGGCTTCTTTTTATGCACCTCAACCGCCGCCTCCAACTTTCCCCTTTTTTTATTGTTATTTTATTTTCTTTTCTCTTTTTCTGCTATAGCAGCTGATGCTAGGCCTGGCAAATCGTGTTCGCGGGCCGTGTTCGGGCCGGCCCGATTACGGCACGACACGATTAGGCTAAACACGAACACGACACGATTAATAAACGGGCCAGGAACCTAAACACGAACACGACATGATTAATAAACGGGCAGCACGACACAACACGCGAACACGATTATTAAACGGTCCAGAACGGGTTGGCACGAAAACGAACACGTTTATGACCCATTTAACACGAAAAAACCCGTTTACGACGCGAACACGAACACGAACACGAACACGAACACGAACACATTTGTGATCCTTTTAACATGAAAAACCCGTTTACGGCCCGTTTAACATAAAATGGGTTCCTGACCCGTTTAACATAAAAATTATGAATAAAAATCACTAGAATTATCAATTATGGATATAAAACTAATAACTAAAATTATCAAATATGCATGATGATTTAGACAAACATTTCTTAGAATAAAACATAAGTCTAAGTTGTAGTTGGTGTCCATATTTCACTACCTAAATAAGTCTTAAATTGTCACATAATCAATATCTAAAATATTAAGAGAAATATCAAAAGACAACAAAATATTAATGCAAAAGGAATATTTTCAAACTTTCAAATTTCAATCAATTTTCTTTCTAAAAGCTAAATTATTTTTCTTTTAGAGTAACAGCTAAATTAGGAGTGGTAAATCATAAATAGCTAAATTATTTTTCTTTTAATGTAACAACTAAAAGTTTAACCATTTTTTTTATGGTATAAAAAAGCATATGGAGAATACATTGTAATTGAAGTTCTGAAAATGATTTATTGAAAATGAGTCGATGTTTAAAGTTGAAATTATGTGTTTTTTATAAAAATAAATTATAATAATTTAAAAAATATGTAAAAATTTAAAATATAGTAAGAAAAATATAGTAATATGAATCTTAGATTATTATTTTTGTATATGATAACAATAACTTTTTTGTAATAAAAAATAAAGGAAAAAAAATTGTTTAGAATCTATCCAGAACCTTCTATGAAAATAGAAAAGATTGGGTTATATTTTATAGGAATTTTACGTGTCATTAGCTTTATGGATTATGCATAGGGCCAGTAATTACGGAGGAAATGCATAGGTTTTTATTTTTGAAAAGACAGAGATAAAGCTCATTTTTCCAGGAATCCAAATACATAAAGAAATGCAAAGAATTTCCGCATATAAAAAATTCACCTTTGGTGAGCAAAGACTTGTCGAGCTCGAAAAAGAAGCGATGGCCAAGCATTTAATATTAGGTTTACTATTTTATATTATTAACTAGTTAAATATAACTATAATTCATTTACTATTTTATATTATTAACTAGTTAATTATAAGATTATTATTTTATATCGAAGCAACATCTCCGTAACTTCTGATTTATGTTGTCTTAGTAGTGAAAATTCTTCAATAATTGTTTTCTGATCTTATATTAAACACACAAATAGGCCTATACTTGTTATAAAAGAGCTTTAGAATAGTTTGAAAATTCTAACATAAACGTGTTAAACATGTTAGCCCATTTCCGACCCATTTATTTTCGTGTTAAACGTGTCGATCCAATTTCGACCCAATTATTAAACGTGCGGTCCAAACCCATTTATTACGTGTCGTTTTCGTGTCGTGTCACCGTGTCGTATCCGAAATTGCCGGCCCTAGCTGATGCACAGCAGTCGCGGGGCCCATGAAGATAGGTGGCAAGAAACTACTAGCTGAAGGAAAAAGTGGGATGCAAGGCGAGCTGGCGTTGACTGGTGCTCGCAAGCTCGTGGACGCACAATGGGACGCAATGCACTAGATCCGGCACGGCTTGAGGACGCTGACACGTGGACTAAAATGCACCGGGTGGAGCGAGTTTGGTGTACTCGTTATTTGAACTGCATCTGAGGTCAATTGAACCGTTAGAAACGCGAGTGGCATGTGTGTAATAGTCGCGTGAGTTGTTGATGTCGGCTCCAAATTTCTTCTTGTAATTTTGAATATCTTTTTATGACATTTTAACTTCAAATTACTACTTCTAACCCAATTAACATAATTAACCTACATATTTTAAAAAACATAATAAATTTAAGAGAAATTAATATAAATTACTAATATTATAGCAAAAATATAAGTTTAAAAATGCTAAAATAACTCTATTTTTTTAGAGTTATCAAGGTCTAAAATAAAATAAAATAAAATAAAATAAAACAATAAGACCTTGCTAGCCATTTTAGATATATAGGCTGGTAAGAAAAAATTTATGTAATTTACAAATAATATATATATATTTTTATGTGAAGCTTACCACATCAATAATTATAATGGATACAGTCCATATCATAAATATTGAAAGCGAATCGTAATATGAACACGTGACTTTTGTGACATAGGAGAAAAATATCAAAAAGAAATTTATTAATTCGTTAATCCAAAAGTGAAATTAACTTTAGTTGCCTAACTGTAAAATTACTAGTTATATTTTCTTCCGCTAGTAATTATTTTCGAGTAAAAAAATATATCCAAAATTCGATACTATTTGTTTTCAAATATTACTTCATCAATAAAAATGAAGCATTAATAAATGAGGTTCACGTTGCCTTATTTACAGAAAATAAATAAATAAAATGTGTGGTTAGAGGTCGATCGTGATCTATTGGGATACCACAACATTTTGAAGGGGAAGTTGCCCGTGGAGCTTGCTCACTATATGGTAAGGGTAATTGTGGAGCCTGCTGCGTATGGATTTAAACGATACGTCCAATGACAATGGACCCCATGCTGTCCACTTTGCGCCAAAGTGGGTCACTATTGCTTTTTCCGGTTCTGACTTCTGATTGACAACCTCCGAATGCGTTCCTTTGGTACTTTTTTGTTTTTTGTTTTTTTTTTTTCTTTTGTGTGTTTTTATGGTGGGTGGCTAGTTTGTGGCTGATCCGCAAGCTGGTGGTTTTCTCTTTAATGAAGTATCATTCTTTAGCCAATACATAAATAAATATAGAATTGCAAACATGAATAAAGATTCGTTTAGTGAATGAGTTTGAGTTGAAATTTTGAAATTTGAATAGTAATTTTTATTGACTTTTTAAAAAAGATAAAAAACTTTTTCAAAAAAGACAAAATAAGTTGCCTTCCTGGATGATGGGAAATCACTACCCCATACTCATCATGGTTGCGTGTATTGGTGTATCGCTTAGGGTCCAATAATTAGAAAAGATAATGAATAGATGGCTAAGTTATGAGTTACATTTTATGTCATATCTTTTTATCGATTTTAGATGAAAATTTATTGTTTTAATTCGTGTTTTATGATTTATCATTTCACCAAAGTCATAGAATTAACGTTTTGTGAGACTATGGATATACTTACGAAGCACTAGTTTATTTTAGTTTTTGCATGTTGCAGATAAGAGTAAGGTTAAGGTTTAAAAATGAAGGAGGCTTGGTGTGGAGGTGTGTGCAGTGGCAGAAAGGGATCGGAATGATTCCCAAATATAAGAATGAAGATTGATGTTTATTTTTTTGCGACTCTATAAGTTCAAGTTTGGATTATTGTTATTGTTTCTAAGGTGTCTTTGTTAGGTTGCGTTTTGGATAATTTTTAAGATGGTATTTTAAGTTTTTTTTTTTTTCCTACTAAAATTCTTTTTCCACTACGTTTCCAAATGAGATGTGGTTTCCATGATCTTTTAATTCAAGTTTATTTTTTTTGTATCTCAAAGAAAAAATTTATTATAATTTTCTATTGAGTATTGCTATGAATACTTATGATTATTTTTCCGTTACTATTGATCTATAAATTATGATAAGTATTAGGAAACTGTGACTTTTTGCTAAGTGGAATACCTTATGGCATTTAGATATGACATAAAGTTTTCATCCTCTAATGTACATTCCTCTTTATTTCTCCTCCTCTGTCCCAATAATTGTCATATAGGTTGTCCTCAATTATCTCCTGTATATTTCTAGTAGGCCTTTTTTTATTATTTTTATTTCCTTACTAGAAAAGCATCAATGATTTACAGAAAACATCCGGACAAATGATAGATAAGAAAGCATCATTTTTTTTTCGAACTGAAGCTTGGAAAAAAAAAAAGTTGAATAAATGGACAGCTTTTTTTTTTTTTTTTTTTAACTTTTTTTAATGGAAAGCAATCTTTTTTTTTTTTTTTTCCAATTATTAGGTGCTCTAATAATGCATTGCCTTCATCAACAAATGTTCTCTTGTTAAGAACTTGTACTTTACTCTTGTTGAAGCATCAAAAAACTTAAAATTTTTTACCTCTAAAATGTCTCTTATTTTTTATTGATAACCAGTCTTTACATCGACAAAGTCAGCGACAAATTTAGCCTTCTATTTGTTGGAGGCATATATATACTAAAACTTATATTCTGAGAAGTAGAGATCATGGCATAAAATATATATACATACATATTCCTCTAAGATAAATGTATATAACAATATCATTATAATTGCAAAAAACTATCAAATGCACATTTATAATAGTAAACCACAGAAAAACAGTTGACTACAAGTTATTATGCTTAGAAAATCCTCTATGTTAACTTCATTTTTAACACGAGTTTCATATGATAATCGAATGACTCTAATATCAGAAGGAGACTAAACAACCGGGGAGGGGAACCCCACCAAAACGTCCAAGGCAGCAAACTTGGAGATTAGAAAGCCACCAATACCAACCAATGCCTATCGACTTATAAATTGGACAAGCAATTTTCTAAATTTCGTAATGCCTTTAAAAAATTGCATATTAACTTTCCGTTTGCAAATGCCATAGCATAAATGCCAAACTAGTCCAAACTCATAAAGTAGATTGTTTCAAACAAAAGAAAATTGGAGGAATATGAAATGGTGATGTCAACCGAGGAGCGTTGTGCTATCTTGAAAAATGAAACTTTCCCTAAGCTAAAAGATCCAGGGAGTTTTACTATATCTTGCACTATTGAAAGTTCTTATTTTCAAAAACCTTTATGTGATTTAGATATAAGTAATAAAAAGTCTCTCTATGTTTGTAAATTAGGTTTGGGAAACGAAACCGACCGCAACTTCTCTACAATTAGGTTTGTGGGAAACAAAACCGACCAAATGGTGACCAAAGTTTTTTGGTCACAGAAGGAAGCGACCAAAAAATAAAAATTCTACTACCGATTTTTTTGTCTTAGAAGGTGAAAATTCTTATAGTGAGTTAAGCATCACATAGGTATCATTGAAGATGTCCTAGTGAAGGTTGAAAATTCTTAGTTATGGGGAAAAAAAAAATAATTTTGTGAGTTCAAAAAGAGCACCACCTTTACCGCCTGTTTGGTTAATAGGTTTAGGAAGGATAAATGGGATATGAGTTCTTAATCCCATGTTTGGCACAACTTTTTTAAATCATTGGATTGGATAGTTCTTATCCTGATCATTACCCAATCCCCTCATAAAGGTATTTTTCAATCATCTACATGAGCATGGGATTGAAGAGTACAAACATTTCTCGTCTCTTATACAAACCGATCCCACCTTCTCCAAATTGCCAGAGTTAGATGGCACCAAGCTTGTCTCAGGCGAATGCTCGCCGACGAAGTGTAGTACATGGAGGCGTGTTCAATTAGGGTAGAGTTAGAGAGAAATTATGATTATGCATATTATTGGGGAGCGTCATCGCCGTACTTCCTAGAAGGTTTTGCTTCTCTAATCCAAAAGACACTTCTAGATCTTTGCCATATCCATTCAAAAGTCTACACCTTCATGTGCAAATTTTTTTAAATTTAAGTTTCTAGGAAATATAAAGAATTTCTCGTTTTAAAAAATAAGAAAAAATTAAATAAAATCGTTGTTTCCATGTCTTTTTAAAAGTGTTGACTTGGTTTGACGATCAAAAGCTAGCCGATGATAGGAATTTGGCTGAAACGGAATTATAAGGTTCTTGAAAGTGATATATAAACGTTGTCTTTGTTTATTATGCTTGAATCTTGAGTTAGTTTAATCTTGCCTGTGATTCTTTGAACGACTTGAGCACATAGCCATTATCAATTAGTTTTTTATTTTGAATGCTAAAAGTTTCAGGACATATAAATATACCTGTATAACTCGTGTGGTTGTTATGTGAGATATACCTTAGCCAACAATGACCCGAACACCCATAGAGCCAACTTCCTCAAAATTTTCCATACATTTAAACACAATGGTAAGTGTTTTTTTTATGACGGCATTACACTTTATTTTATTCTCATTCTCACTCCCGGAGCGAAGCTAAGAGTTGCCTAAATTCTTTTCCGACAGGGACCATGTCTAGCAGGGACAAATATTTCTACAAAAATTCTTCCCCCGATTTAATAAAAAGAGAAGGAAAAAAAAAAATTTAATCTTCTTCCGTGCCTAGCTACTCCTCTCTACCCTGACACCACGAGGCATGATTCGTTTTCCCTTCTATTTGGCCACGATGATGCAAAGCTCCATTGTCCCCCCTCCTTGACACTTGAAACTCCTCTCCCTCCTTCAGTGTCGCAACTCCCCTCGGCCAAACTCAGTGCCTACGGTTAGGGCTGAATGACAACCGAGAACCAAGCTGGACTGACTTCAGCCGCCTGACACTGCTGGAAAACTCGGTGACATGTCACCACCGACCCTTGGTGGGTGGGTAACCGAAACCGAGCATAAGTCTTCTACCGGTTTTTGGTTATACATATATTAAGTTGTTCAATAACCGTAACTGACCGGCCATAAACTTCCTTCTCCTTTTTTTCTTCTTCTTCTTTGCTGACTCTTCCCTGTTTCCACCTCTGCAAGTCTTTGCAAGTTTAGCTTGCATTTGATTCGCTAGTTTGAGAAGAAATTTTTAAATTGGAGTTAATTGACTTTTAAAAAAGTAGTTATAATTTTTGTTCACTTTTCAGAAAAATACTAAAATTAATATGAAAAGATACAATTTAATTAAAATTGAATTAAAATATCAAAGGAAGTATTAGAGTTTGCTATTTCCATCCCTAGGCTCTCCATTCCAAGGATGAATTCTAAGCCCAAGATCTGTGCAGCCCAATTGTGTGTGTGTGTTTTTTTTGGATAAATTATTAAGTTAGTTTCTAAACTTTTAATTTCATGTAACTTTAGACCGTGAACTTTTTTTTATACCTAAAATACTCTTAAACTATTAAAATATTACTAAAATAGTCTTTTACATTAATTTTTAGACATAATCAATTAGTTATCACCAATTTTGACTAAATTACCAATGGTTTCCGTCGAAAAATTAACAAAAATGACTATTATAACAACATATTAATAGTTTAGGGGCATTTCCTGTTCTTTTTGTCATAACTAAAATTAACATAAAATATTAAAAACTTTACTACAGTAATCCTTTTTAGTAATTGTTTAACGAAATCCATAGTTAACACTACGTTTTGATCAAATTATTAACAGATTTCATGTAAACAGTAACAGAAAGAACTATCGTAACAAAATTTAATAGTTTAGAGGACATTCTAGTAAGAAAAAAAAATTTAGATACTAAAATTACAAGAGGTTAAAAATTTAGACACTACATAAGTAATTTACCCCTTTCATTATTTAATTTGGAGTGAAAGTGGAACGATGCCGTTCCACTAAAGCACGTGGAAGTGAAACGCACCGTTCCACTTCCATAACTAGATACTTGAAAAAATATATATACATATATATATATATGTATGTATATACACACACAAACATATATTTACCTTCGTCCTTGCTGCTTCTTCGTGGCCGTCTTCTTCATCATCTTTGTTTCTTTCTCTCAGCAGCAGCCGCCCGCCGGAAAGTTAAGTCCCCCAGTGCCTCCAACACCTTCGCTCCTTGCCTGGGACCCAACTCCATGGACCGGCAAAACCTGATTTTTTAGGATGGTGATCGGCCGATTTCTTGTTGTCGGCGGGCGGTGCTCCGTTTTTTTTTTTTTTTTTTAACCGCCGGTGTCGGTCGGTGACCAATCCAATAAAAATCATCGGTCACCCTGCTCCGGTGATGCCACGAGCCCCCTATTCAGGCTACATCCTTCGGCAAATCTCCTAGAGTAATGATAACAAAAGTAGTTTCTCGAAGCAATAACTTTTTTAAAGAAAAATCCTCTATTTATATTTAAATAAAAACATTCAAAATTTTTAATTTTGTTCAAGTAATTATATTAGCTTTTTCTTACCCCGAATTTTAAATTGAAATCAAATTGGATTTATATTTTAAGCAAAAAATAGTTACGAAAATAACCCAAATTATGTATCATTGGTCCATAAGCCAATCATATATAAATTCCTTTTAAAAATCGGACTTTGTGTTTTTTAAGAGGAATGGATGTCATACTTTAAAGATTATTAGTTAAAAAGATGACACACAAGTCACAATTTAGAACCGATTTTATAAATAATTTTGAAATAAAAAAATCACTTCCGATTCCAAACCACACTCATGCCAATATTTCCAAGTTTAAATTATTACTGATGGTAAATTTATTTCTTCCAAAATTACAAACGTAACATTATTATATATGAAAATTCGTCAAACAATATAACGTAAGTACTAGTCTATTACACAATTAAAAGAGTATATGGAAATGTAGTTTTTTTGAAACGTTTTGTATGTTTTGGGTACACCAAACCACGGCCGCGCCCAACACCCCCCGGGCGCCCCCCTCGCGTTTAAAAGTTTTTTTTTTTTTTTTTTTTCTTTCATCGCCACACACAGCGCTAATTACTTTGTTGTCTTTTTATTGCCTAATTGGATATTGAATCTTGAAAAACAATCCTCATTATACTTTAAAATCATGTTCAAATGGGGCCCTATAAAACTTTAAACCTTTTTTTTTTCTAATTATTTAATTTCTTTTTATTTTATTATTATTTCTCCCACTTCTCTAATCGTGTTGACTTGCACATTTTTTTCCTTTTCATTTATTTTCTTTCCCTTTCACCGTTTTTCCGCTTTAAAAAGACTTTAAATGGTCATTTTACATTTTGCTATAACACCCTTACTCCTCCACTAATTTTTGAAATTATTTTTGTAAATCGTCGATTTGTTGTTTGATTTGATAATTTAATAAGTCAAAAATTAACTATTCAAAAATATTTGTGAACTCTTTTTTTTTTTTTTTTTTTTTTTTTTAAATTAACATTTTAAATTGATAAAAAGATGGACTGCACTATTCAATTCTTTTTCAAAAGCTCACACGGAAGTAGATTCAATTAATAATAAACAGAATTCAAATCTAAGGCATCCCTATCATGCCAAACATCTTTTTTGAAAATACATTTTTCTATGATAACAAACATAATCTAGTAATAATTTCACATCTAACCCTACTAGAAGGTGTAAAGTTCGAATATTTCATCCATACGTTTATATATTTATATATATATATATATGTATACACTTTTCTTCAATATAATATCAAAGATTCAACTTCAAACTAGGTCGATACACACTCCTATCATAACAAATTTCAAATCTCAAGTAGTCTCAGCCGAAAGGAGGCGATAAGTTGGTTTGAGAAGCAGATGGTTGACTCTCAAGACCGATAGTCCAAACTTCTCGGTCATGTCAATGTCATTAGTCTCTACACCACTAGGAAGCTCCCAAGTAAAGCAATGCACCAACTGAGCTAGAACAAGGCGGGTCGTAATTAACCCTAGTTGCATTCCAGGACAACGTCTACGGCCAAACCCAAATGGGAGAAGCCGAAAGTCATGGCCTCGTAAATCGACTTGGCTCTCAAGGAATCTCTCGGGGTAAAATTCGTCCACATTTTCCTTCCATACATTAGGATCTCTTCCCATTGTCCAAGTGTTTATTATAATTCGAGATTTCTTGGGTATAAAATACCCTTCCATGGTTATGTCATTCATCGATTCATGCGGGAGTAGTAGTGGTACAGCTGGGTGTAGTCTGAAGCTCTCCTTCAGGACCATGTCAAAATAAACCAACTTCCCCAAATCCTTTTCCTCTACAATTTTGTCCATCCCAACGACAGTTTCGAGCTCTTGTTGAACCTTTTTCATGACTCTAGGATGCTTCATAAGTTCGGACAATGTCCAATCAATGGATGCAGATGAAGTATCGATTGCACCGGTGATTAGCTCAACCAAAATGGCTTTTATATTGGTTCGATCGATCACCAAAACATGCTCGTCTTGTGGATTCATTGGTTGGTTCATCAAAGAAAGCAACATATCAATCAAATCTTTGTGATTTTCATGTCCTTGTTGCCACCGTGCGGCTAGCTCGTGCTCTGTAATTATCTGCTCGAACATTTCATCCATGTCCTTAATAACATTTTTCATTCGTCTTGTATATCCCTATGGCATATTAAAAATAAAATAAAAAAATCAACATAAGCCTCTATATATATGTCTCCCATCTATTAAAGAAAACCAAAAAGCTTTCAGATTTTGAACCTAAAAACTCCTATCCAAATTTCTCCACTCTGGTATCTTAAGCTAATCCATAGGTTAACTTTGACACAAATATATAATTCTTAAAATAATTCTTAAACTGGAATATTCTCTAATATATATAAACCATAAGTTAAATTTTGGAGGGAAATTATATATCGCGATGATAGCTTGATTATTTTAAATGTTTGAGAATAGACTTAAAATGTTAATTAGATGGCTTCCTGCCCATCAGTCAACATAACGAGAGTTAAGCGAAAAGAAAAAAAAAAATAGTACAGTTATATCCATCTTTTCAGTAAAAAGATAAGGTCATATTTGTCTTTTACTTTGAATAAGAACTTCCACCATTAGTATAGATTAACCAATGAAAATCAGATTATTATTATTATTATTTTTTTTTTTTTTGTGAACATTATGAAGAGGAATAGTAGATGGTTGAAATAGAAGATTGTATATGATCTTTTTTTTTTTTTTGATTCTTTTTAATGAAGTTTTTGCTATATGTGTGTGTGTGTGTGTATTAAAAAAAAAAAAAAAAAGATGGTTGAAACTGGGGTTTGTTTTGTGAAGTTAAAGAAATGTTACATAAAGAGTAATAACAAAGGTGAGGAATGGTAATCGTGTTGCCCACCTTTAGGCCCTATGGCCCTGTGAAATAACTTTGTTTTCTTGTCTTTTATTTGTCCTTCAATTTTTTTTTTTTTTTTAAGAAAATTGTGGAAGCAGCCTATTAAATAGACATATTTTTGTTTTTGTTTTTGTTTTTGTTTTTGTTTTTTTTTTTTGCTCTTTCTTGATAACTTGTTTGAATTTTTTACCGTATATATATATACACTTATATATATATGTACTTATCTAATTAGAAGTTAAAAAAATACTAAAATTATGATAACTGAGGAAAAAATCTATATATATATATGTGTGTGTTATTTAGGGTAATCCAACAAATGGCTTTATTTCCAAATCATTAATTATTCCTAATTTCCACTTGACCAAATCATCCCCTTCTCAAACTAATAAATAAAATAAAATAAAATAAAATAAAATCATTTGAGAATGTTGTTTTAGCTGCGTTAGAGCAAAGGAGGAAGCTACATGTACGGACATTGAGTACATATTGCTGTGCTTAAACTTTTCTCTCTTAAATTGTAGATTAAAAAGTTTAGCCTCTGTTTGAAATACATATTCGAATCAGAAAAATCTAAACTGTTAGGAATCTTTAATGAATTGATATTTAGACAATAAAAAACTAAATCATGTAGCGTGGATCTTGAAAAACTTAAAAAAAAAAAATTATATTTGATTCAGATTAATTTTTTTCTAATCCAAACAAGAGTTAAATTTAACATGGATATTTGCATCTGATGTTATTGTGTGCACTTCTTTAGTTTTTGGCCGTTAAATTTATTTATTTATTTATTTTTATTTTTTTTTTTTGAACAAGTTTGATTCATTCATCTGCACCATACATAAGTAAGCATTTATCGGTAGTGACCGTAGGGGTGGGGGGGGGGGGGGGGCACACTACCGCAGACTTTTCAACTTTTTTAAAGTTTGATAAGGTGAAAAAGAGAAAGGATGAAAGTGAGATGAAGGAAAAGCAGACAGAAAATTATGAAGTTGATTGTCTTGTAAAAATGAAAAGAGAAAGAGAAAGAGAAAGAAAATATCATTAATAAAATTTTTGGTGTGGCCTATAATCTAATCTTTTTAAAATTAAGTGGAAAACCTAAATCGACCTAATGATGACTAAATTTATTTATTTTTCCTTGTTTTTAATGTAAAAAAATTGTTATAAAAGAATTAAAGAGTAAATTTTTCAAAAACGTCCTTTTTTTTCCCCCTTCCTATCTAGTAAACAGTCTAAAAGGATAACTAAAT
The DNA here is from genome assembly GCA_025413485.1 of Ficus microcarpa. Lineage (NCBI taxonomy): Eukaryota > Viridiplantae > Streptophyta > Magnoliopsida > Rosales > Moraceae > Ficus > Ficus microcarpa. The sequence goes on along the minus strand of CM046380.1, from coordinate 11,650,645 downwards.
TCCTTTTTATCATTCAAATTTTCCTTTTTTTATAAATTTTCTCTACCTCTTATTTTCTTTCCTTCGTACCAAACTGAAATACAAGTTGATACCAAGATATATGCGTGAATGCACGCCATAGTCTCTGTGAATTATTTACTAAACTAGCTAGAATATTCTGGTGATTGCACTGGATTTTTTCGAACAAAAGGATATAATGAGACAGTGGGTTTATTTAGAGAGATCCTATAAAATAATAAGTAGTAATTTTTGTGATTACTCGTGGTTTTGTTTCTTTGGTGAAATTATATTCCTTTATATTTTCTTTTAATTATTAGTGTTGTAAATAAGACAAGGTGACGAGAGTGCTAAAAAGATACAGATTTAATCCATACGTATTAATATATGTATTCATCATTTTTATACAAATAAAGAAATAATATTTTAGTAATTAACATGTGTAGTGTAACGAAAATTTTGACACTTAATCACAATTTGTAGATTTTGTATCTCTGAACCTGAATTGAAAAGGAAAAAAAAAAAGGTAAGAATTTTGAGAAGAAACCTGAAGATCAAGTGGCGCGAGATAAGGTACATAATCAGCTATGTTGAAAGCTCCAGCCAAGCACATAACCTCTTGAGCGATCCCCCTTAGATTATATCTACCGTCCCCAATATTCCTCCCCAAAATCATCCTACACGAAATGTCCGCAACAAGCTCCCCCACCTTCCTACTAACATCTACCACCTCACGCGCCGCCGCAGCCTTCCTAAGCGACGCAACTAGCCCCGTGACCTCTTGCCTCCTCGAGGCCGCGAACGATTCGATCTTCGACGAGGTCAGCAGCTGTAGAGTGCACAACTTCCTAACGTTACGCCAATATGGACCGTACTCCGTGAACGCCATTCCCTTGGTACTGTACGATATGTACTCGGCTGCTTGAAGTTTAGGTCGGCTGGCAAAAACGTTGTCGTGTGTTTTGAGGAATAGCTCGGCGAAATGCGGCGAGGAGATGACGATGGTTGGGACGTGGCCGAGGCGAATGGACATGATCGGTCCGTATTTTAGGGCCAGGGCTTGGAGGCCGCGGTGGGGTAGTGCGGTCAGCATGTGGAGATTTCCGATGATCGGTAGCGACCAGGGGCCGGGTGGGAGTTTCCGACCATCGCGACGGTGGATTCGGGTGGCGCGTTGGAGAAGAAAGGACAAGACGGATCCGAGTAAGACTAGGAGAATGGCTAAGGATGTCGTAGGAGACATATTGAAATTATTGGTGAGTTTGAGTTTGGAGGAAGAAATTTTGACAATGGATAGCAAATGCATGTTGGTTATTTATAGTGAACAAAACAATTGAGAAACAAAAAATAGAATAAATGATCATGGTTATTTATATTTTAAATCATGTATTTTGCTTTCATTGTAGAAGTATAACTTGTATTTTGAAATTTTATATTTTTGTACCATCATATCAGGTTTAATTACAATAACAAATATATAATACTTTCCTAGTCAATTTTGAAATAAAATACCCAAAAATATCTTAATCATAAAAACTAAAATTATGTGATATTTTCCTTTTTAATATCTTGCATTTTGTTTTTATTCAAAAATTATACTGTTCATATTGAAGTTTTGAATTTTTGTACCGTTACAATAGATTTATTAATGAAACTGATTGTCAATCGCTGTTGAGTTATGTATGAATTGGTGATTGTATCACCTTTTCATATTTAGAATATAATTTTTACTTAAAAAATATATATTTGGTAATAGATCTATATTTTTTTAATTAACACTTATTTTGATATCAAAAATATTGAAAATACAATCAAAATCAAGTTTAATAAATGATTGAAAAATTCACATTTAAGAATATTTTGGCATTTAGAGGTTTAAATAAAGAGTTAACGAGAAAAAATAGAGATCTGTGTTTTTAATATAATAGAATGATATAAAAAAATATATGTTGTATATTTTGTAAATAAAATCAAAATAAATGATGTAAATAGTGAATAATCCAATTTTAGTTTTCCTTCTTAAAGGTTTTTATGGACATATTTGGGTCAAAATAAATGTTAGCCGTGAAAAAGTATAAATTTATGATTATAAGCATAGTTTAATAGAATTATCGCACCTGATTACACATAAATCCTCCCACCTATTTTTCCAAAAATACATATATATATATATATTTGCATATTAAATAAAAACTAATAGTATAAGAATATAAAACTTTAAAATAAAGATATATTTTTAAAAATAAAAGTAAACTATTAGATATAAAAATGTAAATAATGAAAAAGAAGAAGAAAAACGTTTTCTTCATGATTAATACTTTTTAAAATTTTGGTGCGCTTCTTGTTTTCTTCCTTTTTTGTTTTTTGTTCTTTTTTAAGCTAATAGCTCCTTTTTTTTTTTTTATGGGAGAGACTGTGGTAGAGCCTCTTCTAGAATAACTACTGGTAGAGCATTTTTTTTAACCGTTGGTATTTAATCGAACAATTGAAATGTTATTAATGTACCATATTTATCATACACCTTATCTTATATTACCCTTCTCACCCCCAAATTTTCTCCGTCGCAGGCAACCTTTTGGCCACTGGCGATCGCGCCGACGTCGGTGACCCACCCCTAGCCTCCCCCACCACCTGCCCTAGCCTCAGTTGCCCCCCACTCTCTAGCCCTCAGCAACCCCCCTAGCCCTCCCCCGCTAGACCCCCGGCCCTAGCCCCCCCAACTGCCTCCCCAACCCAGATACCCCCTCCCCTAGCACCTTCACCCTAGGTCCTCCTTCCTCGACCTCCAGCCTCCCACACCCCCCCCAACACTAACCGCCCCTTGGCACCTCCCAATGGGGACCCCCCCACGCCCCCCTCTCTCTTATCCTATTTCTCTCTGCTCAACCCGCGCCCCCCCCATACACCCCCGATGCGAGAAAAGAGAGAGGGGGATAAGGTGTCCCCGTCAGGGGTGAGGGTGGGTGGGGGGGGGGGCGTCGGGGGTGGGTAAGGCCGCAGGATTGGGGGCCAGGAGAGAGGGGAAGAGAGAGAGGAGAAAGAGAGGGGGTGGAGGGGTCCTGTAGAGGAGGCTCTAAGGGTGGTCGAGGGGAGGCCGAGGGAGAGGGGACCTGGGGTGGGGGCACCGGGGGCGGGGGTATTGAGGGCTGGGAAGTGGGGTTCCGGGGCTGGGTGAGGGGTGGCTGGGCTGGGGCTGATGGTGGGGGGGTCGGGGGTGGGTCACCGGCATCGGGTCGGTCGCCGGCGGTGGGAAGGTCGCCAGCATCAGGTAGGTCGTCGACGGTGGAAAGGTCACCAGCAGTGAAAAGGTCACCGGCGATGGAGAAAACTTGAGAGTGAGATCAGATTAATATGATGTAAGGTATATAATAAGTACGGTACACTAATAATATTTTAACCGTTCGATTAAATCTTAACGATTCAAAAAGGACTCTACCGATAGTTACTTTAGGAGTGACTCTACCACATCTCTCTCCCCACCCCTCTTTTTTTTTTTTTTTTTTTTTTTTTTGAAATAATCATTACAGCTCTTATGTCTTGATTTTGATAACTCTTGTGGCTGTTTCCTGTACGAAATGCGTCTCTTCACCAAATTGCTACCTCCCTTGATTAGAAGCAGAGAATTTCATCATCCATGACCTCACTCAAGAAGAGACATCTCAGAGTTAATGGTTTATTTGAAAAAATCGTTCTTCATGTGCCATATACTAGTTTGAGAACGTGCCCGCACCTATTGTCACGTTGAAATTACTTTGTCGGTTAAATTATTTGAATAGTTAAAAGATTTATTCATGATTTCATTTCAGTCATTTTTTTGAGTTTTTTAAATTTATTTTTAATTAAGACACTCACACAATTTGAAGTTATTTGATAAAATGGCTAAGCATTATTTTTACAACATTTTTTACAGGTGATAAGAAAGACAATTTATGTTGTCTTCGTAAATACTTATTATTTATATTTGCGTTTTCCCAAGTTGTCTACCTATTTTAGTTCTCTCTTTTATGTTAACTAAAAGAGTCTATTTAATATGTTTATTTAAAAAATATCTAAAATGATTCACACATATTATATGTTTATTTAATTGTATTTCTGGCCTGGTCACATGGTAGTTAAAAAATATTAAGCTTGATACTTTTATGTGACTTGGATTCAATAATCTAAATTTGATTAGATGTTTCAACTATTTGATTCTTAAAAAGAAGTAGACATAATCTTTTTCTTGGTTAGGCAAAGTATTTTTTGGGGGGTGAAGTTCAGTATTTAAGATGTTTTATTTTTCTTGCACATTTTTGTACTTAGGTTTTGATGCCTAACAGAATTTATCTCCTACGTGGAAATCACGAGACCAAATTTTGCACATTGATGTAGGATTTTGAGCAAGAAGTCAGGATCAAATATGATAATCAGGGTGAAGTGGTCTATAATAAATGCTTGGAATACTTTAAATAGCTTACTTGGGAATAGAAAGCCAAGAAATGAGTTGAAAGATTAATTCAAAGTACATATATACATAAATACAATCGAACCTGATTAATGTGAAATATGAGAAAAACAGGAGAGAAATGCAACAACATAGTAAAGAATTCATCGATTAACTTCTTAAATGTAAACTTCCTGCAAACATTAAATAATCATGTACATGTACTCTTGACATTGAAAAAGAAATTAGTTTAGACATATCAACTTTAAGTACTACAAAGAATACATATTCAAGTAATAAGCATTTGTAAAGACAGCATAAATTTTCTTTCTTACCACCTGCAAAAAATAAAAGCTATAAAATCATGTTTTAATAATTTAAAAAAAAAAAAAAAGGCACGTTCAAAGAAACTCAACATAATTATGAACAATATCTAAAT
>CM046380.1:11618709-11645686 GCA_025413485.1 Ficus microcarpa | reverse complement strand
TTCAAATATTAAATCTCAAAAAAAAGGTGATAAAACTTGTTTAATAAGTGATTGCTCAAATTAGTGTTAGAATGATCCATCAACTTCCCTTCAGTGACTATTTGTTCATTATTTTTCCCCTTTTGTTTTTTTTCATGAGAACATTACAATCTACCTTAGCTTCTTTTGTCATATCTATAACATCATTTATTTTATTCTTTCTATTTTTTTCCATTCAATAAGTAGTAAGAAGGAAAAAGCCAAAAAAAAAAAAAAAAAAAAAAAAGGGGGAAAAAGAAAAAAGAACGGCAAGTCATAGAAGTACTGATGCAAAACATAACCTTACAAACGAATTTCTCATTTCCAGTAATGATTTTTCATGCGAACAAGTCATGAAATAGCCACATGTTTGCACTAACATTAATGAAAAATTAATTCTTTGGTACCATCAAAGTACTAATTCAACGTTAGCAACTCAGTATATCTAAGAAAAAGAAGAAAACATAGACATATATCTTGACAAGCTGTGGCAACAAAGAGCAAATCATTCAATTTCAAAGTCTATATTTTAACATACAGAGTTATGTATGAACAAAATTTGAATACAACCTTCATATATATACTGTTGTCTACAGAGAAAATAAATCATCTCAAGGATAAAGGGAAACCCAAAGGCTTACATCAATGTTCTCAATCGCATATTGGCAATTAGAACAAGCTCTAGTTAGGTTAGTTTTCCATTTAACTCTTTCAGGTTCATGGGCACCAGATGCCCGGTTTTCACTTATAAATATTAAAAACAATGCCCTAGTCTAAAGTTAAGTACCCAATGACATTTGACGAGTTAAGAAAAATAAAAGAAAATAAAACTGCAACGAAATAATTATTGATTCTTGAATATTTTGAAATAAAAAATCAAAGTAGATAAATAAAGTCACCGAATAACCATTCTAATCACCTTTCTAATAGTGGAAACTTATTAGAACTTTAGCGCTCGCACAAAAAAAAAAAAAGAAAAAGAAAAAAAAATCTTCAATTGGAATTATCTTTTAAACTTAAACAGTACTTTAAGTTTAACAGAAGAGCAATGAAAACTGAATTCAAACAAACCATCTTTCCAAATATTCCATAATTCTATGCCTATAACATTTTACCGAACCAGAACAAGATATTACAAGTTTTTTTTTTCCTGCAATTTTTTTTGCCAAACTTTCTATAATTCTAAATCCTATAAGATTTCACCAAACAGGACCAAACCAAAACTTTTTGTTTTCTTTTTGCCAATTCGCATTATTGTACATCAGCTAGCAATACAAGTTCATTGAATAAATCACTTGAGAACAATTTTTTTTTTTTTTTTGAGTAATTGCCTGAGAACAACTAAACAACCAAACACAAACTAAAACCCCTAAATTAATGAAATAAAATCAATAAAATGGGAAAAAATTTTGAAAAAAAAAAAAAGGAAAGAAAAGTTGGAAGAAATTTTGCACCCACTGAATTTCAAATGACCATAACACCACTATCATCATTATATCATCATGCACAATATAATTGTTTATGTACGCGTTCGTTTATACGGATAAATTGAGATGACATTATTATGTACAAATGAATACGTAAGACAAAATAGAAAAATATATATGAAATAGAACTAGAAATTACTTAAAAATCTCCTTCATTAAAGTCATAATATATAAGAATATGCCAACTATAAAAGAATCGGAGCGCACAAAGTTTTGCTTTCAAAGTTTTTTTTTTAAGTACATTATAGTGGTATTATAATTTTAGGAATAATCACCAGTACAATAGATTATAAACCAAATTAATCAACAAGAACAAACAAAAGCAAAAGCCATGATCATTACCAAAACAAAAATAAAAAATAAAAAAATAAAAAAATAAAAACAAAAAACAAAAAAACAAAAAAACAAAAACAAAAGCAATGACTTACCATAAGTGCATCATTGGAGGGATCATGAAAATGAAATTCAAGATTAGGATCAACAACTAGTCATAGAGACTACAGATGAAGATAGATATTGAGTGTGTTTGGCAATTCCTTCCTAAAGTTGGGATTTTAGAGTTTGGATTAGGGATTAGGGATTAGGGATTTTTGGGATTAGGGATTAAAGATTTGTAACGGGTTCTTGAATTTTAAAAATCTGAATAGAAGATCTCCTTACTATACAGATAGCCAAGAAAAAATGGAGAAGCATGAGAAAAATGTGGAAGAGGCAGAAAAAGAAAAATCAAGTGAAAGTGGAGAGGAACATGAAGAAGTGGAAGAGGAAGAATGAGGAAATAAAAAAACGCTAATGAAACGGTGTGCGTGAAGCAAAGAAAGAAATACCATGTGGCATACATGGAAGAGGGGACGAAAGAGATATTCACTCTTGTATATATGGTAAAAATAAAGATAAAAATTTACGGGAGTTCATATGTCTGGTACCCAATGCCAGCTTAACCTCTAGTGAAGTTAAGCTATTGATTAAGGCCCTCTTTTTTAGGGAGGCCCCCAAAGTTTTCGTAAAATTAGTTTATATTAACTTTATGATATTTTAAAAAATTAAATAATTCCCAATTATACATATTTTATGACATATTTTTCCATCTTAACTATCGGTTATTTTTTCTTTTATGAAGGGTCTCATTTTTAGGATGCCACCAAATAATATATTCTCCTTACATTTTTTTTTTCTTTTCTTTTTTCCCTTAAATGTCGTTTTATGAGAGTTAATTTTTCCTTTTTGAAGGCTCATATTTCATATCCATTGAGATTTTTCTTTTTTCCCCCATTAAACACCGTTTTTCTCTCAATGCTTTAAATTGTAGATTTATTGTCGAGATTTGTTTGGGAACTACAACAAGCACAACATTACCTTTTCACAAAAACTAAAAATAAAAAGAAAAAGAAAAAAGAAAACTAAAAGATCACAATTAAAAAAAATAAAAAAACGAACTTCATCTACCTATTCCCTCATGAAGAAAAAATGATATCTACTCCCAAAAAAAAAAAAACAAACAAACAACTGCAATGATCTCTTTCTTCTTCAAGTAATTAACTTAAGTGGTCCCTGAACTCTTTTAAAAGTGATAATTTAGTCCTTATTTATTTAATTTGGCCAAGAAGACCTTAAACTCTCTCAATGTTTGAAATCTTAGTCATTTACGTCCAGTTCCGTTAAGTTTTTAATAGAATAAGTCATGTGCAATTCAAATAATCTAAATTACGAGGATATTTTAATAATTTAACAATAATTACTTTAACAAAAATAAAAAAAAAAATCATAAAACAACTAAAACTCTCTCTGTCTCTCTTCATTTCTTAGACATGGGGGGATCTAGATTCGGTGTTTTGGGGGGTAGGGGTTGAGTGCTGGATTTTGAGTTCGCTAGGTAAGGGATTTGAGCTCGGTAACCGCAAAGAGGCGCTAGTGCTAGGGTTGGTACAGATCGGAGTTTTTTTTTTTAGGGGGGGTAGTTTTGTGTTTGGACATTTGTTTTGGAAGGGGGGGCATTGAGAAGACGGCAGTGTGCAGAGGCAAGGGGCCTTGGTTTTCAGTTTGGATGGTATTTTGGTCTTTTCACTATTTTGCCTTAAGCAGAATTCCATTATAAATTTAACAGATTTGGATGGAAATGACTATAATTGTCAACATTTTAAGAGTTTAAAGTCTTCTTGGTCAAAAGTTAAAAAAAAAAAAAAAAAGTGACCAAATCGTCACGTTGTAAAGAGTTTAATTTCTCTTCTTCTTCAGCTTATTTGCATATATTCCTTCATTTACCTCTTTTCCATATATAGTGGACTGTTTTATTATTTTGAATGATATAAGATTTTTTTCATTATATTTTTTTGAATGCTTTTATTTGCACATACAATATTAATAAATACCCCACGTAATAAAGGTTTCATAATATAAATATAATAAGTCTATATTTTTATAGATACTTTTAATATAATACCAGATTTAACTCTATCATATACCCACTTCAATTTTGAATTTCAATTTAATTTATGTTATTAAAAACAAACTAAGAAATATAAATAAGAAAAAATAAATAAAAAGAAGAATCAATAAAGAAAAAACTCACAGAAAATCATTTTCAATTATTAAAACCAAAAAAAAAAAAAAAGAACACACTTTACAATTGAATCAAAAAAATTAAAATACATACTTTAATAATTGTTGTCTCTCTAAGAGACATACTTTATTCTATTTTTGATTCACTTAAATCCTTCATTGAAAATTTTTATATATTTATAAAGATTTCTAAAGAGAAAAAATTGATGATGAACAATTTAGGGTTTATAAAATGAAATTAATAATAATTAAATTTATAGAGAATCTATTTTAATGTCTTTAAAAAAAATATTATTTCCATTTATAGTTAATGTAGTATATTTTTTTATTAAAAAAATTTATATTTACATTTATATGGGTGTATAAGCATTGTAGTTTTAAGGTAATTTTATTATATGGTGACAATGTTATAAAATCTTTTATGATTTTATGGGGATTTATAAATATTCGGGGTTTAAATAAAATTTTTTTTATTTAAAGAGGCCCCTTTTTAAAAACTTTGCTTGGGGCCCCGAAATTCGTTTACCCAGCCTTGCTGGCACCCAACTTTTGCCGGACACGAACAGCCTATGGATGCAAAATAGACGGCATTGAAGAGAAGCGGAGAGGGAGAGAGAGCTTGTGTAAATGGGCTGCGATACAACTCAAGAGAAAGAGCCATCAAAGAGAGAGAGAGAGTTCGACCTCCTCGGAACGCACCGACACCTGGTGTTTCTCCGGCACGATGTCCTCCGACAACACCATGGTTCATACCGACAGCTTTGAGGCTATATTATATTTGAAGTACATTAAAAATGTAGTTTTCAATAATTATTTACAAGATTATAGCAGTAAAAGTGTTTACTACAAAAACTGGTGCAGCTGACACACAGCAACGTGGGCCCACTGAGATAGGTGGCGATGGACTATTGGCTAGAGGAAAAAGTGGCACACAAGGCGGGTTGGCATTGGCTGGTGCTCGTATGCGCACGGACGCATAATGGGACGGGATGCATTAGATCCAGCACGACCTCAAGACGCTGACACGTGGAATGCAATGCGTTGGGTTGGAGCGAGTTTTTTGTACTATTATTAGGCTGCATTAAATTAAGGTAGATCGGACGATTGGAAACGCGAGTGGCATGCGTGTAATAGTCGCGCGAGTGGTTAAAGTCGGCTCCAAATTTCTTCTTGTAATTTTGAATTGCTTTTTATGATATTTTAACTTCAAATTACTACTTTTAACCCTATTAACATAATTAATCTACACGCTTAGAAAAACATAATAAATTTGAGGGAAAATTAATATAAATTACTGATATTGTAACAAAAATATAAGCTTAAAAATGTTAAAATAACTATATTTTTTTAGAGTTATCAAGGTCTAAAATAAAATAAAACAATAAGACCTTGCTGGCCATTTTAGATATATAGGTAGGTAAGAAAATATTTTTGTAATTTACAAAAACATTTTTTTTTATGTGAAGCTTACCACATCAATAATTATAATGGATACAGTCCATATTATAAATACTGAAAGCCAGTCGTAATATGAACATGTGACTTTTGTGATATAGGAGAAAAATGTCAAAAGAAATTGGGTGAGTTTGGTTTATAGTTTATACCTTTATTTAAACTAAATTGTACTTTTTAATCATGATTTTCATCTTTTTCTGAAAAAGTTTTTTATCTTTTTCTGAAATAGTTTTTTATCTTTTTTGAAAAATGACTATTGAAATTTAAAAATCTTAAACTAAACTCATTCACCAAACACCCCCTTATTAATTCGTTAATCCAAAAGTGAAATTAACTTTAGTTTCCTAACCGTAAAATTGCTAGTTATATTTTCTTCAAGTAGTAATTATTTTCGAGTAAAAAAATATATCCAAAATTCAACACTATTTGTTTTCAAATATTACTTCATCAATAAAAATGAAGCATTAATATATGAGGTTCACGTTGCCTTATCTACAGAAAATAAATAAATAAATAAATAAATAAATAAATAAATAAAATGTGTGGTTAGAGGTCGATCGTGATCTATTGGGATTCAACTTTGCAGATTTCTACACGCAACATTTTGAAGGGGAAGTTGCCCTTGGAGCTTGCTCACTATATAGTAAGCGTGATTGTGACCTTCTGCGTAGGGATTTCAATGATATGTCGAATTACAATGGACCCCATGCTGTCCACTTTGCGCCAAAGTGGGTCGCTATTGCTTTTCCGGTACTTTTTTGTTTTTGGTTTTTTTTGGTTTTTGTTTTTTTGTTTTTTTTTTTTTTGGTGGTGGCTAGCTTGTGGCTGATTCGCAAGCTGGTAGTTTTCTCTTTAATGAAGTATCATTCTTTAGCCAATAAATAAATAAATAAATAAATAAATCTGAAAATATAGAATTGCAAACATGAATAAGTACTGTTATATCTATAACTGCATTATAATAAAAAAAAAATCTCTTTTTGAAACTATTTAAAAATTTGATCTTCCTATTTTACTATTTTTATTTTTATTTTTTTTTCTTTTGGACTTCTGTTGTGGGAGACAATACTTTTTCCCCTACCGATGACGTAAATTTTACTCACCAGCAGACTAAAATCGAACGGAAAATAGTGAAGGAGTACCAAACAAGAATAAGGTATCCCACGTATGACCAATGTCATTTAAAAAATTTAAAATTAAAAAAAAAAAAAAAAAAAAAAAAAAAAAGAAGGAAAAACAAAGCATGGCCGTGGTTCTCATCCTTCGCCCTCACAGTCTCCAGCCATGCCGCCACACCCTCTCCTGGGCGATGGAATCAACGATCCGGCTAAGGGGATGGGGTTCGACGATTTTCCATCGCGTCCACGGAGGCTGAGGACAGATCTGAAAATCTTCGATGGAATCCAAATGGCCGCCGTCTCCGGCGAACCACCATCTTGCTGGTATTTTGGACGAAGGGGAAGAAGAAATATTCCCTTTTTTTTTTAAGTGCAATCACACTTATAGAGATTATTCTAATTTTAATGTATCTTTTCGATCTACACCATTAAGACCTGATCTAGTCAAGATTTTTTATCATATCAATGTGGTAAAATAGGCTTTCCTCATTATAGAATTGACCTATGTATATATATAAATTGAGTTATTTGCCTCTTTTTTGTTTTAACTTTTTTCTTAAAAAGTTTTACATATTTACAGTTGGCTCATTGAAAATACTGTTAACCTTTTTTCAATTTATCCTTATTTCATATAAATTTTTTCAAATATGTCTCAACAAATTTTTTTCTTATAATTTTCAAATTGTTAATGTACCTTTTTAATCATTGGTTACTTAAATTTGTTGAACTCTTTAGGAGAAAATAAATAAATTAGAAAAGATATAAATTTCTTCAAAAATTTAACTAGGTAACTATATGGGCTCTGACACTATTATGGGTCCCAATAACCCTCCCAATATTGTTTTTTTTAGAAGAAAATTATCCAAATAACCATATTTTTTTTTTCACCTGTTAACCAACATAACACAAGCTTTCTCATTTTGATCAAATGACACAAATTTTATTTTAGTTTAATTTAATTTTGTATTATATTGGTCTAATGTTATTTTTTTGTGTCATGTTAGTTCAATAGTCTTTAAACTCGTGTCATTCAAATACTTTCGCCTTGTTTTACAATGATTCTAAGCTTTAAATCCCCATTATATTTTCTCTAAAAACATCTTTTTAATGTAAGTGAAATCCATGTAAAAGAATAATAGAAAAAGAGTAAGCATAAAGCCTAAAACGAAACAATTAAAAGGAAACTCAGAAAATAAGAAAATGACTGAAGACAATCAATCAAAAAGAAAATGTTGAGATTTCTCACTTTAAAACCCTTATCAATACAAGAACTAAGATAATAGTAAATTGACTTGTTCTTATGGGGCTCATTACGATCTTTCTTGAAATATCTGTTGGTTTCGAAAACCAACTTTTAAAAATTTAGCGGAAGCATGGTATAGATCAAATCGCACATATAAAAATTTTTCTCAAAAATTTTTTCGGCGACAAAATTTATATTGATTTAATAAAATAAATTAAGAAGAAAGTTTAGAGAATGACCGTTGTCCGATTAGGTCGAAATTCTTGATCTCCTTCAAGAACCTTCTTGAGTACTCCAAACCTTTCGGAAACACTAATCTTCTTGAGAACTTCAAATCCTTCGAAACACCAAAGATTCTTTCTCAACGTTCTCCAGATCACGATGAACAGGAAACGAGTGTGTGTTTCTGAATTTGGGTTTGATCACACACTTGAATTTTGATTCACTTTGTGTTCTCAACTCATGAGACAAAGTGAAGGAGAAGAGGAGAAGAAACTCTCTGAGGAAAAAGTTACGTCTCTTTTTATCTCTGTCAAAAAGGAATTAAATAAATCTATCCCTTTTTTCTAGATACATCGAATGTACCCTCTTTTTATTATTGCAGAGAAATAACTGACACTCCTGTTTTTTTTTTAATTTTATTTTGAACTATTCAAAATAATATAACTGATATATTCTGTTCCACAAATATCAAAATTCAAAATTTAATATTCAAAATTCCACATACACTCTGTGGATATTATGTGAACCACCCTGTGGTGCACAACTACGATGTGGTCCTTATCACACTGTATAATCTTTAAATTTAAAACTATTTTAAATTTATTTTAAATAATCATATTCTTTAAAATACAAATTAATCTAATTAATTTGTTGTGTGAATATTAATATAAAATTCTCAATTCTAAATTAATAAATTAACCCAACATATAATAATGTTCACATGATTTAATAGAGCCGTTGAGAGGAACTATGCACTTTATAATTTTAAGCTCCAATAATTTTGATAATTAATTAGCACCTTAATTAAAATATCAAAATTATTAATTCCAAATTATTCCACTAAAAATTTGGAATTGCACTCTTAAAATTATAAAACTAATTATATTCAAAGAATTTGAATTACCCATTGATATAGTCACTACATATAAATCAATCCTCCATAAACGGTTCATAATTAAAGCTAGGTATTTTCCGTTAACCTCTTTAATTATATCTTTCTCCTTAAGTACCATTGATTCTTTAATGAATAATATATTTATGATCTAATCATAAATTGAGTGCTCTTATTATTCAAATTCCAAATCAACACTTAAGGAAACCGTCCATCTGACTTCTTTACGAAGGAATGGATTTTATCTTGTATATTAATATTCCCGGCTACTTATCATATTATATTTCCAATATACCAAGAATTTGACACTATTCATTTGTGTCATTACTCGATATGTCAAAAAATATGATACAATAAATAGGAGTCTATTAATTACTTAGAATTAAGATCGATTCATATATGACCATCATTGATTAATTTTGAATGCTCTATATGACAACGAAAATTATTAGAGATTCATAATTAATCGTGTTCTAGTCCTATATAATCAAATTATATAAAGCGCTTTCATTCCAATAATCTCATTATTAACAATCCAGATAAGATCATTTCATTCAGAATGTAATGAACCGCGCTAGTAATTTTAAATTAAAGATCCCAACTTTAATTTTTAATTATGGACAAATTTAGATTATTTTACTTTAAATATTATCCTCCTGTATATAATACTTATATACAATATTTAAAGTTACATTTAAATAATCTAGGATTTTTGATATTTATAAAGCATCTAAACATACATGCAAAAATAATATTAAAAAAATCCTCAAATTAAATCAGCAAAATAATGCATCTCATTTGTTTATGGGCACATATCCCAACAATATCAAATTCTGCTATTATGTCCCCCTGGAGGGCAAAACGCTAACATCGATTTTCAGTTAACATATTTACGTAAGGGTGTTGGCATGCGTGGATGAATACTGTTGGGATAATTCTTAACTTTGTATTTTTCCCATTAACATATTTAAAGCTAGTAATTATATATATATTTTCCATTTAACATCTTTAAAGCTGGTAATTGTCTCTAACTTTTGCTATTAAGAGTCACTTTTGATCGATTTTTAGCCTCTGAAATGTTTGGCTTCTGCAACTGGTCTGATGGCATTGGTTGAATATATAATAAGCTAATATGGCAACGACTAGCAGTACGTGTACTGGGAGCAATTTAGAGAGCCTGGAAAAAGGCGACGTTTCATTTATAACTGAAAACGAAATTTCTGTGGTAATAATCTATTGTTCCTTCAAAATCTTGCATGGCATTGAAAGATTTTATAATTAAATTTATTCATCCCCATCAGAAGCTTCTCGCTTTTCATAATAACCTAAATTTAGGGTAAATTAGTCATTTTTACATCAATTATGTAACTTAGTCTATTCATAGTATGTCGTGTCAAAAACTAACGGAAGGAGGAAACTTACAAATATTCTAGAGTTAGGGGTACGGATTTAATAAATTAATTTTGGGGTATTTTCTGACAATATCTAAAGTTCAGCGAAAAGTGAAATTTATTCTAAATAAAATATTATTACAAAGATATAATTATTTAGTGTCACTACAAACTCATTAGGTAAAAAAACCACGACTGTTTATTACAATAGTAAAATCCTTCAGTGTATATATTTCACATGGCTTTATCAAGGAGAAGATAGGTTGGCTTAGCAAGCAAGTGATTTGCTCTCACCAATATTGATAGACCAAACATCTCAGTCATGTCGATGTCCTTGGTCTCTACACCACTAGGAAGTTCCCAAGTAAAGCAATGCACCAATTGAGGTAGAACCAACCGAACGATAACTAGACCCAAATTCATTCCAGGGCACCCTCGATGGCCAGATCCAAATGGGAGAAGTCAGAAGTTGTGACCGTATAGATCTACAACATTGTTGTTGATGAACCTTTCAGGGTCAAATTCTTCCACATTCTCTGACCACACGTTTGGATCTCTTTCAATTGCCCAAGTGTTCACTATAATTCTCGATTTCTTGGGAACGAAATATCCTTCAATGGTGACGTCCTCCATGGACTCACGTGGAACTAGAAAAGGCCCAACTGGGTGTAGCCTATAGCTCTCTTTCACCACCATATCAGAGTAATTTAACTTCTTCAAATCTTTTTCTTCCACCATTTGGTCTATCCCAATTACTCTTTCGAGTTCTTGTTGAAGATTTTTCATCACTCTAGGGTTTTTTAGAAGTTCGGAGAGTGTCCACACTATTAGAAAATGTGGATTCCACGACGGAATTTTCACGACTGTTTTTAAAAAACCGTCATGAAAAATGCAGCAAAAACACGGAGCGGAACAGAGTTTCCGAAAACCGTCGTTAACCGTCGTGGAAGAGCATGCTTCCACCACGGTTTTTAATAACCGTCGTGGAAGCTTGCAAAATGCAAAAAAGAAAAAAAAAAATTTAATCTTCCACGACGGTTTTTTAACCGTTGTGGAAGATTCGGATTCCACGACGGTTTTTCACGACAGTTAAAAAACCGTCGTGGAAGCTAAATTTTTTTTTTTTTTTTTTGCATTTTGCAAGCTTTCACAGCGGTTATTAAAAAACCGTCGTGGAAGCATGCTCTTCCACGACGGTTTTTTATAACCGTCATGGAAGTTTCGGCCTTCACGACGGTTTTCAGAAACTCTGTTGCGCTCCGAGTTTTTGCCGTATTTTTCACGACGGTTTTTTAAAAACGGTCGTGGAAGGGTCTTTTTTCACAAATTTTTTTTATTTTTTATTTTTGGACTCTACCACGACGATTTTGGGCGAAAACCGTCGTGGTAGGTGAACATACCACGACGGTTTTCCCCAAAAACCGTTGTGATAGGTACTAAGGCGGGAATTTTGAAAATTTTTTAATTAAATTTAATTTTTTGGAGCGTGTATTAAAACCCAAAAAAATACCATCTTTCCCACCCCGTTATATTCCGAGCCTTTTTCACTTTTTCACTCTCTAATACGCACTCTAACCCCATACCCAAAATTGCCCAATTTCCTCCCTCTATTTCTCTCTGTTTGCTCCCTCCCTACTTAAAATCTCCAAAAACTCGCTCTCACCGCGCCTCTTCTCTCTATTTTACCTTTCAAATTTTTCTCTTGGCTCCATTCTCCGATGGCCTCCTCCACCATTCACGCGGCCTCCACCATTCTCCAACGGGTCCACCAAGGAACTCACGCGGCTCTCCCTCTCTCTCTCGCCACACTCCGCCCGTACCCACGCTCGACAAGCCGGTAAGTTGTAATGTATATTGTTTGGGTAATACACGGATTTGGAAATTTTTCGTCCAAAATGTTGATTTTGTTGATTGTGATTGTTGATAAAATGTTCCGTCCAAAATGTTGACTTTATAGATTGTTGAGTTAGGAATATTCCATCCGAAATGGCCAAAATCCGTCCCCTACATTTTCGGTGATTGTTCATTGTGGTTGTGTTTTAGATTTGAATTAAATTGGTTGGGTAAGGCACGGATTTGAGAATTTTTCGGAAAAAAGTGTTGATTTTGTGATTTAAATGTTTTTGGGAAAATGAAACGAATTCGTAGATTTTTTTTTTTCATTGTTACCTACTACGACGGTCAAAAAACCGTCGTGGTAGGGGGTCCTACCACGACGGTTTCTCAAGGAAACCGTTGTGGAAGATTTCCTTACCACGATGGTTTTTTACGTAGAACCATCGTGGTATGTTCTTAAATGTTCATATTTAAGTCCTATTTTTGCCCATTCCACGACGGTTTTTTAACCGTCGTGGAATTTGAAAAGATTGCACGACTCTGGATTCTACGACGATTAGAAAACCGTCGTGGAAATGTTATCACGAAGGTTAAAAACCGTCGTGGTATCCACATTTTGTAGTAGTGCCACCATGTCGTTCCAGTTGAAGTATCAAATGCAGCGACCAGCATGTCTAGTAAGATGGCTTTGATATTTGTTCGATCGAGGATGTAGACGTGCTGATCTTGGGGATTCATCGGCTGTTCCATCAATGAAAGCAAAACATCGAGGAAATCCTTGTGATCATGACGGCCTTGTTGTTCCCTTGCGCGTTGCTCGCGCTGCATAATTATTTTCTCTATCACTTTGTCAATGTCCTTACCTACTTTCTTCATCCGCCTTGTGTATCCCTAAGCCATGCATAGAGTTGAAGATCATTGGTTGCAAATTAGAAAGGTTATATAGAATTATGTAAAAGAGCATTATCAAGTACTTCAACGAACAAAGAATGAATAATAGAAAGCTCAGACGCATACATATATGCATCCACAAGTTATGAGTACCACCAACATCTATTGGAGGGACATCGATGAAAAAGATAATAAATACAAAATTGTAGTTAATAAGGTAGGGGTTTGATGCTTCCATCCGGCCAAATTAATTACTTTTATACTAGTTTGGAAAAATCTAGTTTCTTTCCACCAAATTCGCTATTAGTAGTAAATTGTATGTTTTCAGTATTGTCCGAAATATTACTCAATTTACAGGGTTTTTTTTCCCCTCATCACTTTAGCACACAATTATATTACTATTATTATTATTTTTATTTATAAGCCACTTAAGAATATAGTTGTCAAGGGACTAATTTCTCTATCGAATTAAAGGGTACAACATATATGTTAGATTTTGTAAACTTTTGTTACTTTTGTTACTTTTTGTGTATGGAAGTTGAATTTTTGTCTTGTGACCAAGATTTATATTTGTTTTGTTATCATTAAAAATGGGGAAAAAAAATAGTACGGTCCCATATTTACTGTCCCCAGGTTGGCAACGTTCAAAACAGACAAATGGCCAGTTTGTTCTTACACACTGTATGCGACATGTATTTCCACACACTAATCCTTCTCAGCCCAAAAGCAGAAGTTTGTCATACTCGATAATAGAATTCAAACAATAAATATAAGTTTTATTAGAATTCAAATAATAAAAAATATATATTTTTTAAACGAGTTCAAATTTTTATTAGAGAAAATACAGTAGAAAATTTTTTGAAAAATGAATAAAAAAGAATGTCATATAAGTTATAAGCCCTAGAAACATTCAAAACGAAATTCTTGCGTGAAGATGTGTAAATATATATACACACACACATTTCAAGCCTTTAACATGTTTAACTGTCGTTCTAAAATTGATGAGTCGGGTATTCGAACACAATCATCTTAATGTATTGCTAGTTTAAGAGTCATTGTAATGCTTTTCAAGTTGTTTTTTAGTGTATTTATGTCGGTTAGGAAGCAAATGACTCTTCAAGTAAATCATGCAAATTTGGAGCAAATTCTGTTGGACACAAAGCTTAGGAAGGACAGAGAGCCAGGGCTGCAGTCCAGGAATTGAGGGCTACAGCCCTGAAGCTTGGCAAGGCAGGGGCAGAATAGTGAGGGCTGCAGCGCCCAAATTTCAAGGTTGCAACCGGCGTTCGCAGAAGTTTCCCTTTCTTGTAATTTTTTGATTCAAAAGTTGCCCTTCTTATAGATAGGAGAGATAATGGTTAGTCTAGGCATCTCGGTCTTTAGATGTTCTTCTAAGCCGACAAACCAAAGATGAAAAAGAAGAAAACGAAAAAAAAAAAAAGTATTTGTTAGGATTTAGTTTTTAAGAATTTTGTTTTTATTTTTAGTTTATAGGTTTTTTTTTTCAACAAAAGTTTGGGAGATTTGCATCTTCAATCATCAAAAAGATAAGGAAAAGAAGATTAGAGGAAATTTCTTGGAGACTTGTGACAACTCCAAAAGGAGTTTTTCTTCCTATTTTCTTATCGTTTGTTTTTATACTTTAAGAATGCTTGAGCCTTTTTTTTGTGGAATTTTATTTTTATTTATGAATTACTTTTCTTTTTCTGGGATTGTAGTTTGAACTTAACATGTAGTTTGAATTTATTTGCTTTCTCTCTTGATTTTATTAATTGATATCGGATTGTTTGTTCTATCTTGTACTTAATGCTTCTAATTAATTGGTCACTAATTAGATTGATTTGGTAACCCTAATGAGCTTGGAAAAGGAAATTTTGTGTTCAGTCTTAGATAGAATGACATATGATCTAGGTAAAGAAGCCTTGAGTTTAGTAGGATAGGAATATACCTACATAACATGTGTAAGCATAGAAAAAACTTATACTTAATGAATCTTTCTTAATCTAATTCTCATAGGAATATAGTGAGTTAGTTAATGGGGATATTTCTATTTGACCATCAAAGAGGCTTTTAGATAGCTTAGGACTCTTGGTTAACAATTCAAATTGATTAGTTTATCTAGGGAAGAGTAGAGAGATTGAAATGAAGTGTTGAGTGAAGATTGTAATCATAGGTTTTTTCTTATTGGTTTTACTAATTTTTAATTTATTCTTTTTGATTATTCAAACAAAATTAGAGTTAATATAATTTCAATAATTGGTAGACAATAGTCCTCGTAGGAACGATACTCTACTCATTATTTTATCACTTGTTAATGATAACATACACTTCCGTTACAAAATCCGTAACAAAAACCAGTAATTTACATAATTAATATATACTATGTCTTCACCGAATTTTTAAAGTTCTTTTTTTTTTTAATTATTGTTTTTTGTTCCTTCTCACAATTTGGCGATTCAAAATGACGTATGTAGCACTGATAATTTTTTTTTTTTTTTAATGCAAAGACTTATCTAATTGCCGTGCAATGTATATTTCCTCTAAGGTAAAATCGGTGGGAAAGACGTAAAAGAACAAAATTGACACTGCTGCATTATTATTTCTTCACATGGTATAATATATAGGCTTTTCATTTTAAGAGATTTCATATATACTCTCTCAAACAGTTAAACATTTCCCTTAATTAAGTTTATCAATCATTAGAAAAACTACGAAGGTTTTAAGCACTCAACAGGACGGCTTTTCATATTCATCTGCCTAATTTTTTTTTTTTGTCTTAATTGATATCTGGCCAATAAACTTAAACATTAACATATGAAATAAAAATTCACTCATATATCTTTTCGTATTTTTATTTCTTTTTATATCCTTTCGTTAATATCATGATATGCAAATCAGTAATAAAAAAGATTTTATCAATTTATTGATGCATCAACATAACAAATGATGTGATATTACGTGATTAGTTAAATATCAAGACACTGAAATTTAACAATAGATCTCAATTCAGCAACTGTGGATAAGTGGTGAAAACTGACCTGAAGATCAAGTGGCGCAAGAAAAGGCACATAATCAGCAAGATTAAATTTTCCGATCAAGCACGTACCCTCATGAACAAGCTCCTGAAGATGATACTTGTCCTCCAAATCCAGCCCCAATATCATCATGCACGCCATGTTGGCAACAAGCTCACTGACTTTCGACTAACGTCCACCACCTCACGCGCCGCCGTCGATCGCCTAAGCGACTTCACCAGTTCCCTGACCTCCGGCCGCCTCATCGCCGTGAACGACTCGATCTTCGACACGGCGAAGAGATGCAGAGTGCACAACTTTCTCACGTTACACCAGTACGAACCATACTTGGTGTTAAGAAAAACCAAAGAAAAACAACCATATAAGAGACACCGATTTTTTACGTGGAAAACCCTCCAATACGAAGGGAAAAAGCACGGGACCGTAATCCGATATCAACTTCCACTATATCAACAATAATGGGATTACAAATTCTCTCTAGATATAACTAAAGGCTCACAATCATCAAGATAAAACACAATCTTGGCTAAACAACAAGGTTCATCATCAACAAAATGGATTTCAGCATAAAGCATAAAAAGAAATTAGTTTTAGCCCTCAAGTGGGTATTTGGGAAAAGTACCTTAGAGACACCAATTTGAAAATCGGAACCGGTAGATGAGAAAAGCTTGTCACAAGGATTCATCATGTCAAATTTGAGCACCAACGGACACCGTTTCACCGCTCAATCGTCTTGTACAAACCCAAAAAGTCTACCCCCTCTCTCTTTGCTTTCTCTCTGCCTTTTCGTCGCACACCCACTGTAGCCCACCCTTTTTCTTTTTTCTGCTTCTGCAACACACGGCTTGTTCAACAAGCTTTATACTTTTTTTTTAAACAAAAGCCATTGGGCTTTTGGCCCAATATTGTCCAGCCCACTAACATGGGTGGACAACCCAACAATTCTCCCCCTCCGTGTCATGTAGTGGGCTCGACCAAGCCCGCTCTCTGCTTGCACGCTTCAAGTTTCTCCTTAGGCAAAGATTTTGTCAACATATCCGATCCATTCTCACTTGTATGAACTTTCTCCAAGTGCATTTGCTTTGTTTCGAGTACATCACAAATCCAGTGATACCTAACATCAATATGCTTAGATCTTGAATGGAATGTTGAATTTTTGGAAAGGTGGATGGCACTCTTACTGTCACTGTAGACAATGTACTTCTCTTGTTGCAGACCCAATTCTTCAAAAAACTTTTTCATCCATAAAGCTTCTTTGCAGGCTTCAGTAATTGCAATATACCCAGCTTCTGTACTGGATAAAGCAACACATTTCTGTAACTTAGACTGCCAAGAGACTGCTCCCCCTGCAAAGGTCAACAAGAACCCTGAAGTGGACTTCCTGGAATCAATATCACTTGCCATGTCTAAATCTGTGTACCCTTCTAAAATAGGCTCACTACTGCCAAAGCATAAACACACCCTAGAAGTACCTCTTAGATATCTCAATATCCATTTCACTGCTGCCCAATATTCCTTTCCAGGATTAGACAGAAATCGACTGACAACTCCAACAGCATGAGCAATATTTGGTCTTATGCAAACCATGGCATACATCAAACTGCCAACTACAGACGCATAGGGAACTTTACTCATTTCTGCTTTTTATTTCTCACTTGTTGGACATTGCTTAGAAGTAAGCTTAAAGTGCCCTGCAAATGGAGAACAAACTGCTTTTGCCTTGCTCATATTGAACCTTTCAAGAACTTTTTCAATATAACCTTCTTGAGATAGCCAAAGTTTCCCATTCTTCCTATCACGGGAGATTTTCATGCCGAGTATTTGTTTTGCCGATCCCAAGTCTTTCATTGCAAAAGACTTACTTAACTCCTTTTTAAGCTTCTCAATCTTGCTAGTATCATGGCCAACAATTAGCATATCATCAACATATAGCAGGAGGATAATGAAATCATCACTGGAGTGTTTCTTTATAAACACACAATGATCAGATGAAGTTCTAAAGTACCCATGACTCACCATAAAAGAATCGAACTTCTTGTACCACTGTCTTGGTGCTTGTTTGAGCCCATACAAACTCTTTCTAAGCTTGCACACATGATTCTCCTTTCCCTTGACTTTGAATCCTTCTGGCTGCTCCATATAAATTTCTTCTTCTAAATCACCGTGAAGAAATGCAGTTTTCACATCAAGTTGCTCTATCTCTAAATTCAAGTGGGCAGCTATAGTAAGAATAACTCTGATGGATGACATCTTTACTACCGGAGAAAATATCTCTTCAAAGTCAACATCTTTCTTCTGACCAAATCCTTTCACAACCAACCGAGTTTTGTACCTTAGTTGTGAGCTATTGTTTTCAGCTTTCAACCTGTAAACCCATTTGTTCTTGAGCGCTTTCTTGCCTTTTGGTAACTTTACCAAGTCATAGGTGTGATTCTCACACAAAGATTTCATCTCTTCCTGCATGGCATTAAACCACTCTTTCTTTTGCTCATGAGAAATGGCTTCTTGGTAAGTTTCAGACTCTGCACCATCTATAAGTATCACATACTCACTTAAACTGTATCTTGAAGGAGGTTGACGCTCTTTACTAGATCTTCTCAATGGAGGCTCATCTGTTGGTGGTGGCGGTGATTGCTCAACTTGTTCAACTGGAGGGACAACATCATTAGTAGGAGGGGATCATCATCAACAATATCTCCACCATCTTCTTGCATGTCTCCCCCATGATCAGTATTCACTACAGGTGGAGGAATTGGATTCAAATTGACAAGAATCTCAACAGAGGAACTGGTCTTTTTAACTTTATCAGCATCATCACCAAGTTGATATTCAAGGAACACAACATCTCTACTTCTGACAATCTTCCTGTTCACTGGATCCCATAATCTGTACCCAAACTCTTCATGACCATATCCTAAGAAAATACACGATTTTGTCTTATCGTCAAGCTTGTACCTCTCATCTTTAGGAATATGAACAAATGCCATGCAGCCAAAAACTCTCAAATAACTATAAGAGACATCTTCCCTGTCCAAACTATGTTAGGAACATCACCATTCAAGGCAGCTGCTGGGGAAAGATTAATCAAGTCAACTGCAGTCTTCATAGCCTCTCTCCAAGAAGACTTATGAAGCTTAGCATGAGAAAGCATACATCTTATCATTTTTTCAATGGTCCTGTTCATTTTTTCGGCCACACCTTTTAGCTGAGGTGTCTTTGCTGGAGTTTTCTCAAGCCTGATTCCATGGGCTTTGCAATAGTTTTCAAATGGCCCCCTGTATTCACCACCATTATTAGCTCGAACTGACTTCAACTGCTTTCCTGTCTCTCCTTCAATCTTGACATGAAATTCTTTAAAGACATCAAACACCTGGTCTTTAATTTTCAAAGCAGTAGCCCAAACATTTCTAAAGTGGTCATCAATAAAAGTCACAAAATAGAGTGAACCTCCAAGAGTTTTAGTTTGCATAGAGCAAACATTAGTATGAATCAAATCAAGAATATTTGATCTTCTAGATGGAGGGTGTGAATGAAATGCAACTCTATGTGTTTTTCCAGCTAAACAATCAACACAAGTTTTAAGAGGCATACCTTGCAAACTGGGGAGGAATTGCTTTCTAGCAAGAATTTGTAGTCCTTTCTCGCTAATCTGGCCAAACCTCTTGTGCCAAAGATCAATACTTGCATCCTTCAAAATAGCATTTATCTCTCTCTTGTTAAGCTTTGCTTGTGTGACATAGAGTGTATTCATCTTCTTTCCTCTTGCAATCACTAGAGAACCTTTGGTGAGCTTCTATTTACTTTCACCAAAATAATTAATGAAACCCCCGTCGTCAAGTTTGCCTGTAGAGATCAAGTTGAGGTGAATATCCAGTACATATCTGACATCCTTGAGTATTAACTTGCTTCTAAGATTGGTGTCCAAGCAAATATCACCAATACCCACAATTTTAGAGGCATCACTGTTTCCCATCTTGACATTGCCAAAATCACTGGCAGAGTAAGAAGTGAAGAAATCACCATGAGCAGTAACATACCCAATCACTCTCCTAGCATGCGAGGCTAACATAACTATCATCACAAACAATGACAACATCACCCTCAGTGGCTACTGTATTAGTCTCTTTCTCATTTTTCTTTCCTTCACCCTGCTCTCTTTTCCAAAGCCTGCACTCTTTCTTCATGTGACCTGGCTTGTTGCAGTGGCAACACTTGAAACTTTTTCTGTTTTGAAATTTTCCTCTAGATGTATCCTTTTTGCCATGACCTTGAGGATGCCTGCTTTTGCTTCTTCCATGCCTTTAATGTTTTTCAGACATAAGTACCTCAGAAGAAGATTCACCCTTTTCCTTTCTCCTGGCTTCTTCGTTGAGCAAACTATCCTTAACCATCTCCATGGTTAGCTTTCCTTCTGGCGTTGAAGTACTTAGTGACACCACCAGTGGTTCTCAGCTTTCAGGCAATGAGCTGAGAAGTAACAAAGCTTGCAACTCATCTTCAAGTTTCATCTTCATAGTTGTCAACTGGTTCACCAATCCTTGAAAATCGCTTGTATGTTCAGTCATACTCTTCCCATCTTTGTACTTCAAATTCACAAACCTTCTAATGAGTGTAGCTTTATTTCTGAAAGTATTATTCTCATACATCGCCGCTAACTTTTGCCAGAGAGCATCAGCTTTCGTTTCTTCAACAATGTGATGGAATATATTGTGATCACCCCACTGCCTTATTGTAGCAGCAACCTTCATATGCAATATCTCTCAGTCCTCATCACTCATTTTTTTCTGGCTTTTCCTTGCCTAGAACAGGCCTAAACAAATCTCTGCAATACAAAATGTCTTACATTTTCCTCTTCCAAATGGAATAATTTGACGGGGTTAATTTTATCATCCCAAATGAATTTTGTTCATCCATCTCAACACATAAGAATTTTTCTCTAGCCAACCAAAAGCTCTGATACCACTTTGTTAAGAAAAAAACCAAAGAAAAACAACCACACAAGAGACACCGATTTTTTACGTGGAAAACCCTCCAATGCGAAGAGAAAAACCACGGAACCGTAGTCCGATATTAACTTCCACTATATCAACAATATTGGGATTACAAATTCTCTCTAGATACAACTAGAGGCTCACAATCATCAAGATAAAACACCGTCTTGGCTAAACAACAAAGTTCATCATCAACAAGATGGATTTCAGCATAAAGCATAAAAAGAAATCAGTTTTAGCTCTCAAGTGGGTATTTGGGAAAAGCACCATAGAGACACCAATTCAAAAATTGGAACCGGCAAATGAGAAGAGCTTGTCACAAGAATTCACCACGTTAAATTTGAGCACCAACGGACACCGTTTCACTGCTCAATCGTCTTGTACAAACCCAAAAAGTCTACCCCCTCTCTCTTTGCTTTCTCTCTGCCTTTTCCTCACACACCCACTGCAGCCCACCCTTTTTCTTTTTTTTGCTTCTGCAACACACGGCTTGTTCAACAAGCTTTATACTTTTTTTTTTTTAAACAAAAGCCATTGGGCTTTTGGCCCAATATTGTCCAGCCCACTAACATGGGCGGACAACCCAACACTTGGAGACAGCCATTCCCCTGCTGCCATACGACAAGTACTCGGAGGCTTGGATTGGCGAAGACAGTGTCATAGGTTTTGAGGAATAGCTCGGCCACCTCGGGCGAGGAGACGACCATGGCCCAGACCTGTCCAAGCTGTAGGGACATGATTGGTCCGTACTTTTTGGCCAAGTTTTGCAAGCAGCGGTGTGGTAGGCTGGTCAGCTGGTGGAGGTTGCTGATGATAGGCAGCGGCCGCGGGCCCGGTGGAAGCTTGCCTCCCGGGTTTTTGCAGCCTTTTTGGGCGGAGCGCGAGAAAATGAGGGACCATAGGGGAGTGAGAATGAGTAGGAGAATGGCTAGCAATATTATTATTGGAGACATGATTGCTGAGCCAAATTGGTGCGGCAGCTTTCAATATATGTAAGTGTCAAAACTTTTAACATTCCACCTACTTTCAACCAAAACTCACCGTTTTGGTTGAAACTCTTTATTTATTTATTTATTTAATATCTTGAAAATGAATATGATTAATAATGTTTTGCTATAAAAAAAAATCAATTTTTCTAGTTATTTCTCCATGAAAATATAAAAAAATTTGTTATTATTAATTTATGATTTCAGTTATATATATATATATTTCTCTACAAATTAAAGTTTTTTATTAGAAATTAAAAGTTTCATATTAAAAAACCAACAAGAAAAAAATAGAACAAACAACATATAATGCAAGAAGTGCAAAGTATTTATCAGAATAGAAGTGGAAGAGTAAAGAATTTATCCTTCTATGATTTGTTAAAAAAACAAAAATGGCTTGTTGATTACTATATGTAAATCGTTAGACTAAAGGAAATGGAAAAGGAGTAAACTTTAATCATCGGATGCTTCTAGGTTGAAGTACAATATAAAGTGCAATCACATTCTCTTTTCTACAAGACATTATAGATTATATTAGAGAAAGTTACTAATTTATATGAAATTATCTTAACGAAGAACTTTGAGTTTATTTATTTATTTTAATTTAGGTTATCTCTTGATTTCAAGATATAATTGTTGATTTTAGAAAAATTTATCCGATTGTATGATTGTAACTTGTATTTATATACGAGTTCATTTATAATTTTTCTTTTTAGTCTGTGGATAAACCACCTTAAACCATAAACTTATCTTATCCTCTCTTCGTCATTTTCTTCGTTTTATTTTTTATTTTAGTTGAGATTAGGTTTAATAAACAAATGCATTCCCTTTCCTAGTCAATAGTACTAAACTCTAATATAAAATATCCAAAATATCTTAAATAGAAAAACTAAAATTATGTGTTATTTACCTTTTCTATATCTTGTATTTTGTTTTTATTTAGAATCTGTACCGTCCATTTTAAAGTTTTGAATTTTTATACCATTGGAATATATTTATTGATGTCTATCAGTGTCGAGTTTTGTATAAATTGGTGATTGTGTTGCCTTTCATATTTGTAATCTAGTTTTTATTAGAAAAAATATATATTTGATAATAGGTTTAGATTTTTATCTCATTAACACTTATTTTGATATCAAAAATATTGAAAATACACTCAAAATTAAGTTTACAAAATAATTGAAAAAATTCATTAAGGGTATTTTGGTATTTAAAGTTTTAAATGAAGAATTAACGTGAAAATATATTGATCTGTGTTTTAAATATCATAGAATAATATACATTTTTTTTAATAAAATCAAATCACAATACGTAAAAGTTGAATAGTCCAATTTTTAGTTTTCCTTCTTAAAGGTTTTTTCGGCACATATGGGTCAAAATAAATGTTGACTGTGACAAGATATAAATTTATGATTACAGACATACTATAACAAAAATATCATATTTAATTTCACTTAAAAAAATATGGAGTTCGAATCTCCTCACCTCCTAAGTATCAAAAATTAAAGGTATAGATTTTTGTATATTAAATAAAATATGATAGTATAATGATAAAAAACTTCAAAACACAGATATATTCTGTAAATAAAAGTAAAACATAAGACATTAAAATGTAAATAACCAAAAAGAAGAAGAAAAACGTTTTCCTTCATGATTAATCTATATCTATAACTACATTTAGAAATGAGAGTTTCTTAACGATTCATCCTCTCAAGTTAACTATTCAAACTTTTGATCAAGTTATTTTGTCTTGTAGTGAGTTTTTAAATAGTTATATTAGAAATGAGAGTTTCTCAACTTTGGTGATTCTACACTTCACAATTTGAAGGGGAAGTTGCCATTGGAGCTTGCTCACTGCAGGGTAAGGGTAATTGTGACCTTCTGCTTAGGGATTTCAATGATATGTCGAATTACAACGGACCCCATGCTGTCCACCTTGCGCCAAGTGTATCACTATTGCTTTTACTCTTTGGTGACATTTCTACTTTTCCGGTTCTGACTTCTGAATGATGAGCTTGGTATGCTTTTTATTGGTGCTTTTTTTTAAAAATTTTTTTTAATAGCCTATATTATAAATATTGAAAGCGAATTGTAATATCAACTCGTGACTTTTGTGATATACATATAAGAGAAAAATGCCAAAAGAACTTTATAGATTCATCAATCCAAAAGTGAAATTAACTTTAGATTTCTAACTGTAAGATTACTAGTTGTATTTTCTTCTACTAGTAATTATTTTTTACTCAACATAAACATCCGAAATTCGACACGATTTGATTTGGAAATCACTTCATCAAAAAAAACAAAAACAAAAACAAAAATGAAGTATTTATATATGAGGTTCACGTTGCCTTATCCGCAGGAAACAAAAACAAAAACAAAAACAAAAACAAAAAGTGTGGTTAGAGGTACTTTTCATCCATCCAAGGATCAAACCTTATTAGGTCGGTCTAAAATAAAACAAAATAAAATAGTAAGACCTTGATGGCCATCGTACGTGTGTTTGGATATATTGGTAGGTAAGAAAAGATTTATGTAATTTACCAGAATAGAAAAAAGAGAATATTTATGTGAAACGTATCACATCAATAATTATAATAGATACAGTCTATATTTCAGTATAAATACTGAAAGCGAATCGCAATATGAATACGTTACTTTTGTGATATAGGAGAAAAATGCCTAAAGAAATTTATTTATTCATTAATCCAAAAGTGAAATTAACTTTAGTTTCCTAACTGTAAAATTGCTAGTTGTATTTTCTTTCACTAGTAATTATTTTCGAGTAAAAGAAAAATATCTGAAATTTGACACAAATTGTTTTCAAATATTATTTGATCAATAAAAATGAAGCATTAAAATATGAGGTTCGCGTTGCCTTATCTACAGAAAAAAAAAAAAAAAAAAAAAAAAAAAAAAAAAAAAACAGAGAGAGAGAGAGAGAAGCGTGGTTAGAGGTCGATCGTGATCTATTATGTTTCAACTTTGGTGATTTTTACATGCAAACATGAATAAATGTGTTATAAAATGATGGAGGTATGAAAATCAACCTATATAAAAAGATATTAAAATCAACAAACTTTTAACAAAAAGTTGTGTTGTCCAGTGTGTTGTTCAGTATGGTATCCGACATGTGAACTTCAGTTGCTGTAAATATAAATTTCAAATTTCAGTTACTAAAAATGTGAATTCATGCATAAAGAAATATAGTCAAAGTTAATGTGAATTTCCCTTATTATACATTTTTTTCTGCATGAATTCATATTCTTAGTAATTGAAATTCACATTTGCTGGATATCATCCAGTATCGGATAGAAGACTAATCCTAATTTCATAAATAGTCTCCGAATTACACACTTGGCCTTATTTTGGGTCTTGATCTTTGTTTTCATACTCACATTCCCATTAACAACTATACTGTTATGCCAACAGTTTCTTTGTCAATATTCTAAAACAAATTATACATAAATTAAACACATTCTGATCACATAAAACTTTATCTATAGGTAAATTTATATAATCAAATATACTTTGGAAAGAGATTATACCTAAACAAATGATATTTTGGGAGCAAAAGTACTTTAATCAAAGATATATAGCACTAACTTTATGTCATAAAGCTTTTTTGGTGGTACAATTTTCCTTCAAAAAATATGTAATTTTGATTTTAATCTTAATTCAAACTCACATGATCTGAAAGTATTTAATTCTCGTTTAATTTTTTTTTTTTTTTTATGAAATTCCACTTTAGATGTCGTTTTCATGACAATACAAAAGTTCAAAGTAATGTGACTTATAAAACTAAAAGTTAATAAGAAGCAACTGTAGACTAATAATATAATCTACGGGTCAATTCATTGGTAAATATATCTTTTGATACATATATATTAGTTATTTTTTCAGTCCACCTAAATTAATGTTTGAAAATCACCCACATGTGCTAGCTCCTACACTATTGTGGGTCCAAACAACCCCTCCTGGCATCGTTTAAGAGTGATTCAATTTGCATCTACTAAATTCATAAATGTCCCTTCTAAGTTATATAATATCTCTATCACAATTTCACTCTAAAATAAAATTAGGTCAATGTCCGCTAAAAAATACCGTTATATTTTATTTCATCTTGACCTTGTATTTCTCAATCCTGAACTTTAAATCTCTATTATATTCTCTCTAAAAACATCATTTTTTATATAAGTGAAATCCATCTTCAAAAATTAAACAAGAAAATAATTTAGCAAAATAAGAAAATGACTGAAACAATCAACTGCAGAGAAAATATTGATTTCTCACTTAAAAACCCTTATCAATACAAGAACTAAGATAATAATTAGTTGATTTGTTCTTATGTGGTTCATTATTCTTTCTCAAAATATCAAATTCTACAAATTTTTTTTTTCCTTAAGAGGGCGAAAGACCAATTTCCATTTTTGACGTATTAAAGTGGGGGAGTTGGCGCGGATGAATAGGACTGGTTGGATAATCCTTAACTTTGTATTTTTTTTCAATTTAACATATTTAAAGATGGTAATTATCTCTAACTTTTGCTATTAAAACTAATTTTCGATAGATTTTTAGCCTCTGAAATGTTTGGCTTCTGCAACTGGTATGATGGCATTATGTAATGACCCGACATCACTGCAACCATTAATTTATTTCATAAATATAATTACTTTCTTTGATCTTCTTAAACTTGATCATAAAAATTTCAGAGAAATTTTTTTGTAAATAATTTAAATAGTTCATAACTTGCATTAATCAACAATCATTCTAAACTTTTTAAATCAAAACAAAATACAATTTTTTTAAAAGACTTAACCTTTGAAACAATAAATAAATAAATATATATATAT
>CM046380.1:11345586-11618609 GCA_025413485.1 Ficus microcarpa | reverse complement strand
ATAGCCGCCCCCTACTCCCCGGCCCCCGACACCCCCCTAGCCCTCCCCGGCTTGCCCCCCGGCCCCAGCCCACCCAGCGCCCCCACCCCAGGTTCCCCTTCCCTTGGCACCTCCACCCCAGGCCCCCTCCCTCGACCTCCCCCATCCCACCCCCCCCCCCCCCCAGCGCCCTTCGGCGCCCCCTTGATGAGGACCACCCCATGCCCCTCTCTCTTGCTTCACCTCTCTTTTCCCCTTTCTTTCTCTTATCCTTTCTCTCTCTTCCCCTCTCTCACTTCCTGGCCCGCACCCCCCCCATACCCCTCCGACATGAGAAGAGAGAGGGGGGGATGGTGGGTCCCGTAGGGGGTTGGGGGGGCATCGGGGGTGGGTAAGGCAGGGGGCTAAGGGCCGAGAGAGAAGGGAAGAGAGAAAGAGGATAAAAGAGAGAGGGGTGGTGGGGGGTCCCAAAGGGGAGGCGTCGGGGGTGGCCATTGGGGGTTGGAGGGAGGCTGGGGAAGGGGGGACCTGGGTTGGGGGGGCTAGGGTCAGAGGGCCGACGGGGGAGGGCTGGGGGGATGCTGGGGGCCGAGGAGTGGGGTTCCAGGGTTGGGTAGGGGGCGGTTGGGGCTGGAGCCGATGGTGGGGGGGCCGGGGGTGGGTTGCCGGCGTTAGGAAGGTCGCCGAAGTCAGTCGTTGGCGGCGGAAAGGTCGCCGGTGACGAAGAAGACTTGGGGGTGAGAAGGTTAATATAAGGTAAGGTGTATGATAAGTATGATACACTAATAATATTTTAACTATTCGATTAAATCTTAACGGTTAAGAAAAAAACTCTCTTGATAGTTATTCTGGGAGAAGCTCTAACACACAGCCTCTCCCTTAGAGCCTCCCCCCCCCCCCCCCCCCCCCCCCTCTTTTTTTTAAATAATCATTAAAGCTCTTGTGTCTTGATTTTGACAACTCTTGTTGCTGTTTCCTGTACGAAATGCGTCTCTTTCATCAAATTGCTTCCTCTCTTGATTAGAAGCAGAGGATTTCATCATCCATGACCTCGCTCAAGAAGAGACATCTCAGAATTAATGGTTTATTTGAAAAAATCGTTCTTCATGTGCCATATACTAGTTTGAGAACGTGCCCGCACCTACTGTCACGTTGAAATCACTTTGTCGTTTAAATTCTTTTGGTACTTAAAAGATTTATTCATGATTTCATTTCAGTAATTTTTCTGAGTTTTTTAAATTTATTTTTAATTAAGATTATTTTACTATTTGATAAAAATGACTAAGCATTATTTTTACAACATTTACTTTTTACAGGTGATAAGAAAGACAATTTATGTTGTCTTTGTAAATACTTATTATTTATATATGCATTTTCCCAAATTGTCTACCTATTTTAGTTCTCTGTTTTATGTTAACTAAAAGAGTCTATTTAATATGTTTATTTAAACAAAAATCTAAAATGGTCTAAAATAGTTCACACATTTTATATATTTATTTATTTGTATTTCTGACCTGGTCATATGGTGATATAAGTTTAAAAATATTAAAATTGATACTTTTATGTGACTTGAATCTAATAATCTAAATTTGATTAGATGTTTCAACTATTTGATTCTTAAAAAGAAGTAAACATGTAATCTTTTTCTTGGTTAAGCAAAGTATTTTTTGGTGGGTGAAGTTTAGTTTTTAAGATGTTTTATTTTTCTTGCACATTTTTGTACTTAGGTTTTGATGCCTAACAGAGTTTATCTCCTACGTGGAAGTCATAAGACCAAATTTTGCACGTTGATGTAGGATTTTGAGCAAGAAGTCAGGATCAAATATGATAATCAGGGTGAAGTGGTCTATAATAATTGCTTGGAATGCTTTAAATAGCTTACTCCGGAATAGAAAGCCAAGAAATGAGTTGAAAGATTAATTCAAAATACATATATACATAAATACAATTGAACCTGATA
This sequence comes from Ficus microcarpa, assembly GCA_025413485.1. Lineage (NCBI taxonomy): Eukaryota > Viridiplantae > Streptophyta > Magnoliopsida > Rosales > Moraceae > Ficus > Ficus microcarpa. Next base: position 11,616,670 of record CM046380.1, on the reverse strand, counting down.
AATGTGAAATACGAGAAAAACAGTAGAGAAATACAACAACATAGCAAAGAATTTATCGATTAACTTCTTAAATGTAAACTTCCTGCAAACATCAAATAATCATGTACATGTACTCCTGATATTGAAAAAGAAATTAGTTTAGGTATATCAACTTTAAGTACTACAAAGAATACATATTCAAGTAATAAGCATTTGCAAAGACAGCATAAATTTTCTTTCTTAGCATCTGCAAAAAGTAAAAACTATAAAATCGTGTTGTAATAATTAAAAAAAAAAAAAAAAGGCACGTTCAGAGAAACTGAACATAATTATAAACAATATCTAAATTTCAAAAATTATATCTAAAAAAAAGGGGATAAAACTTGTTTAACAAGTGATTGCTCAAATTAGTGTTAGAATGATCCATCAACTTCCCTTCAGTGACCATTTGTTCATATTTTCCTTTTTTTTTTTTTTTTCATAAGAACATTACAATCTACCGTTGCTTCTTTTGTCATATATCTACAACATCATTTATTTTATTCTTTCTATTTTTTTCCTTTCAAACAGTAGTAAGAAGGAAACAGCCAAAAAAAAAAAAACAAACAAACAAACAAACAAACAAAAGAAAAAGGAAAATGAAAAAAGAATGGCAAGTCACAGAAGTACCGATGCAAAACATAAACTTACAAACGAATTTCTCATTTCCAGCAATGATTTTTCATGCACACAAGTCATGAAAGAGCAACATGTATGCGCTAACATTAATGAAAAATTAATTCTTTGGCACCATCAGAGTACTAATTCAACATTAATAACTCAATATATCTAAGGCAAAGAAGAAAGCATAGACATATATCTTGACAAGCTGTGGTAAAAAAAAGCAAATCATTCAATTTCAAAGTCTATATTTTAACATACAAAGTTATGTATGAACAAAATTTGAATGCAACCTTCGTACATATACTGGTGTCTACAGAAGAAAATAAATCATCTCGAGGATAAAGAGAAATCTGAAGGCTTACATCGCTGTTCTCAATCGCATATTGGCAATTAGGACAAGCTCCAGTTGGGTTGTTTTTCCATTTAACTCTTTGAGATTCATAGGCACAATATATCCGGTCTTCACTTACAAAGTTTAAAAACAATGCCCCAGTCTAAAGTTAAGTACCCAATGACATTTGACAAGTTAGGAAAAATAAAAGAAAATAAAACTGCAACGAAAATGTTATTGATTCTTGAATATTTTGAAACAAAAATTCAAGGTGGATAATTAAAGTCACCAAATAACCATTCTAATCACCTTTCTAATAGTGGAAACTTTGTTAGAACCTTAGAGCGCACCACCAAAAAAAAAAGCTTCAACTGGAACTATCTTTTAAACTTAAAAAGTACTATAAGTTTAACATAAGAACAATGAAAACTGAATTCAAATAAACCATCTTTCCAAACATTCCATGATTCTATGTCTATAACATTTTACCGATCCAGAACAAGATATTACAAGTTTTTTTTTTTTCCTGCAATTTTTTTTTCTTTTTTTGCCGAACTTTCTATAATTCTAAATCCTATAAGATTTGACCAAACAGGACCAAACCAAAACTTTTTGTTTTCTTTTTGCCAATTCGCATTTTGTACATCAGCTAGCAATACAAGTTCATCGAATAAATCGCTTGAGAGTAACTTTTTTTTTTTTTTTTTTTTGAGTAATTGCCTAAGAACAACTAAACAACCAAACACAAACTAAAACCCCTAAATTAATCAAATAAAATCAATAAAATGGGGAACAAATTTTGAAAAACAAAAGGGAAAGAAAAGTTGGAAGAAATTCTGCACCCATAGAATTTTAAATGACAACAACACCACTATCATCACCATATCATTAGGCACAATATAATTGTTTATGTACCCGTGCGTATATACAGATAAATCGAGATGACATTATTATTTACAAATGAATATGTAAGACAAAATAGAAAACAATATACGAAATAGAACTAGAAATTTCTAAAAAATCTCCTTCATTAAAGTCATAATATATAAGATTATGCCAACTATAAAAGAATCGGAGCGCACGAAGTTTTGCTTCCAAAGTCTTTTTTAAGTACATTATAGTGATATAATTTTAGGAATAATCACCAGTACAATAGATTATAAACCAAAGTAATCAACAAGAACAAACAAAAGCAAAAGCAATGATCATTACCAAAAAAACAAAAAGACAAAAAAAACAAAAACAAAAGCAATGACTCACCATAAGTGTAGCATCGGAGGGATCATGAAAATGAAATTCAAGATTCGGATCAACGACTAGTCATAGAGACTACAGATGAAGCTAGATACTGAGTGTGTTTGGCAATTCCTTCCTAAAGTTGGGATTTTAGAGTTTGGATTAGGAATTAGGGATTAGGGATTTTTGGGATTAAGGAATAAAGATTTGTAATGGGTTCTTGAATTTTGGAAATCTGAATAGAATATCTCCTTACTATAGAGATAGCCAAGCAAAAATGGAGAAGCATGAGAAAAATGTGGAAGAGGCAGAAAAAGAAAAAAAGCAAGCGAAAGTGGAGAGGAACATGAAGAAGTGGAAGAGGAAGAATAAGGAAATAAATAAACGCTAACGAAACGGTGTGAGTGAAGCAAAGAAAGAAATACCATGTGACATACATGTAGGAGGGGACGAAAGAGATATTCACTCTTGTATATATGGTAAAGATAAAGATAAAGATTTACGGGAGTTCATATGTCTGGTACCCAATGCCAGCTTAACGTCTAGTTAAGCTATTGATTAAGGCCCTCTTTTTTAGGGAGGCCCCAAAATTTTCCTAAAACTAGTTTATATAAACTTTATGATATTTTAAAAAATTAAATAATTCCCTCTTGTATATATTTTATGACATTTTTTTCCTTCTTAACTATCGGTTATTTTTTCTTTTGTAAAGGGTCTTGTTTTTAGGCAGCCACCAAATAATATAATCTCCTAAGATTTTTCTTTTCTTTTCTTTTTTCCGTTATATATCGTTTTACGAGAGTTAATTTTTCCTTTTTGAAGGCTCATATTTAATATACCTTGATATTTTTCTTTTTTTCCCCCATTAAACACCGTTTTAGTTGAGATTTGTTTGGGAACCACAACAAGCACAACATTACCTTTTTACAAAAAATAAAAATAAAAAGAAAAAAGAAAAAAGAAAACTAAAAGATCACAATTAAAAAAAAAAAAAAAACGAACTTCATCTACCTATTCCCTCATAAAGAAAAAATGATATCTACTCAAAAAAAAAAAAAAAAAAAAAAAAAAAAAAAAAAACTGCAACGATCTCTTTCTTCTTCAAGTAAATAGTTTAAGTGGTCTCTAAACTCTTTTAAAAGTGACAATTTAGTCCTTATTTTTTTAATTTTGACCGAGAAGACCCTAAACTCTCTCAATATTTGAAATCTTAATTATTTCCATTTAAGTTTCTAATAGAATGAGTCATGTGCAATGCACATAATCTAATTTGAGAGGATATTTTAGTAATTTAACAATAATTACTTTAACAAAAATAAAAAAATCATAAAACAACTAAAACTCTCTCTCTCTCTCTCTCTCTCTCTCTCTCCATTTCATAGACATTGGTTGGGGGGGGGGGGGAGTATGCGGGGTATGGATTCGGTGTTTTGGGGGGTGGGGGTTGAGAGCTGGATTTTGAGTTCGCTGGGTACGAGATCTGAGCTCAGCGACTGCAAAGAAGTGCTAGGGCTAGGGTTGGAACAGATCAGAGTTTTTTTTTTTGAGGGGGGGAGGGGGGAAATAGTTTTGTGTTTGGACATTTGTTTTGGAAAGGGGGCATTGAGAAGACGGCAGAACGTAGGGGTAAGAGGCCGTGGGTTTCAGTTTGGATCGTATTTTGGTCTTTTCACTATAAAAATTATGCATTCAGGAAAACTTTATTAGAAATTTAACAGATTCAGACGGAAAGGATTATAATTGTCAACATTTTAAGCGTTTAGAGTCTTTTTGATCAAAAGTTCAAAAAAAAAAAAAAAGAACCAAATCGTCACCTTGTAAAGAATTTAATTTTTCTTCTTCTTCAGCTTCTTTGCATATATTCCTTCATTTACCTTTTTTCCATATATAGTGGACTGTTTTATTATTTTGAATGATATAAGATTTTTTTTTTCCTTCTATTTTTTTGAATGCTTTTATTTACACTTAAAATATTAATAAATACCCCACATAATAAAGGTTTTATAATATAAATATAATAAGTCTATAATTTTTATAGATACTTTTTATATAATACCATACTTAACTCTATCATATACCCACTTCAATTTTAAATTTCAAATTAATTTATGTTATTAAAACAAATTAAGAAATCTAAATAAGAAAAAATAAATAAAGAATCAATAAAGAAAAAACTCAAAGAAAATCATTTTCAATTATAAAAAGCAAAAAGAAAAAAAAAAAAAAAAAAAGAACACACGACGCAATTGAATCAAAAAAATTAAAATAAATACTTTTATAATTGTTGGCTCTTTAAGAGGCATACTTTCTTTTATTTTTGTTTCACTTAAATCCTTCATTGAAAATTTTGTTTATTTATAAAGATTTCTAAAGAGAAAAAAATTGATGATCAACAATTTAGGGTTTATAAAATGAAATTAATGATAATTAAATTTATAGAGAATCTATTTTAATATCTTTAAAAAATATTATTTCCATTTATAGTTAATGTAGTGCATTTTTTTATTAAAAATTTTCTATTTTCATGTATATGGGTGTATGAGCATTGTAGTTTTAAGGTAATTTTATTATATGGTAACAATGTTATAAAATCTTTTATGATTTTATGGGGATTTATAAATATTGGGGGTTTAAATAAAAAAAAATTTATTTAAAGAGGCCCCTTTTTAAAACTTTGCTTGGGGCCCCGAAATTCGTTTAGCCAGCCTTGCTGGCGCCCAACTTTTGCCGGACACGAACGGCCTATGGATGCAAAATAGAGGGCATTGAAGAGAAGCGGAGAGGGAGAGAGAGCTTGTATAACTGGGCTGGTACACAAATCAAGAGAAAGAGCCGTCAGAGAGAGAGAGAGTTCGACCTCCTCGGAACGCACCGACACCTGGTGTTTCTCCGGCACGATGTCCTCCGACAACACCATGGTTCATACCGACAGCTTCGAGGCTGGCGAGTTGGAGGTGGTAACACCACGACGTCATCGGTACCGGCGACACCAGGGACACCAACTCCGCTGTTTCAGGCGGGGATGTTTCTGCTGCATCTTCGCAATGAGTTTGGCGTCTTCACTATGGGTGACAATGACTTCACCATGAGTTCCGGCGATTTTGTCATGATTTCCAGTGGCTTCGCCATGATTTTAGGTCCATAATAAATGTAGTTTTCAATAATTATTTACAAGATTTTAGGTGTAAAAGTGTTTACTACAAAAACAACCCAGTTCAGTCACAAAATAATATTCTATAACTAGATAATGTGTATTACTTAACATCTTTTAAGTAGCATAGTTTCAATTGCAAAGTAAATTTTGTTAACAAAATTTTAATCACCGTATTACTTGCATATGATTAAGTGAAAGAGACATAATTAAAATAAGCTGTCATTTAAAAACGATTGTTAGCCATGATTAATGCTTTTACTAGTAAGATAAGAACATTAGTAACTTATTAAAATATGGATATTGTTTAGTCTAATACGTCTGGTCACAATTCATTTACTACAGATATGATTCTTTTGGATCACACATTCACTTAGTATTGTATTTTAATAAAATGGATGTATTGATATAAGCTTTTAGATGTCCCATTTAATCATTATATTTAAATAGAATGGATGTTTGGAATATTTATATTTTTATAATCACTCTAATGTATATTGATATGAGAGAGTATGTGATGTAATTGGTAAGATTATATTTAAAAAAAAAAAAAACGAAATGAATGTACAATAAAATAGGTGAATTTACTGTTTTAATAGAGGTGTGTTCAAAAACAATAAATGTAGGAATCAAATGAAACAATAATAGATTTGATCAAATCTACCATAAAACTCAAGGTACTTTTCATCCATCCAAGGATCAAACCTTGTTAGGTTTGAGTATTGATTATGTTTGATTGTCAAAGGCCAATGATAAAAAAATAGGTTGAATTAATCATAGCTTTTGGAAAATGATGAATATTGTATTGTTTGTGCACTTGACTCTTGTGTAAGTTTTGTTTTACTCACGATTCTTCTAACACTTTACGCACATAGCCTTGATCATTTAACCATTTTGCTTACTTAGAGAAAGTTTTTGTGAATTAAGTAACTCATTCAATCTCATCGAACTCTAGAACTGGTTTGATTATCACTTGAGGTGAAATCCTAGATTGCACTTTGCCTAGGACATGAGTTGAGCAATCTTTGGATCGTTTGAGCCCTTTAAGCCAACCTTTACATATACATATCCTTAGTCACCCCTTTGAGCCGAATGTTTACCTTTTGTTTCTTACCCTCATCTTTTAGCCTAGCTTGTTATTAATTTCTAAACTTTCATCCCTTTACCTTAAGCATATTGATCATTATATGAATTATCTTGAGTTATGCTAATGTTTGGGAGGATGGGTAGAGTTGTGAAAAGCTTGTTTTGGTTAATTAAAAAAAAAAAAAAAGGTGCTACACCTTATTTCAAAAATAAAATAAAATAATTTAAAAAAAAAGTTTGAGGTGTAGTAACTAAAAAAAGAAAAGGAATAAAAAGTGGATGACAAAGTAAGTTGAAATCAAGTTTGGGGGAGTTATTGGGATTGTTGCGAAAGCTCTGCAAAGGTCCTAGAATGATTATGTGTTTAGGGTGATTCGAGCCACATTATTATCTTTATCCTACCATTACCCTAGCTTAATATTACAAGCCTAAAATGTCCTAATGATCCTTGATAATGTGTTTGTCGACATTAGTAGAGAGTGATAAGAAAAGTAAGCATATGGAGATTGAAGATTTCTTTATCTAGAGATCAATCATAAATCACTTGTTTGTATAAACTGATCCGAGTTACGAGTGGTTGAGTGTAAAAGATTATATTCACACACACACACACACAAATAATCCAAGGCAAGGTGAGGGGAACATTTGAATTGAAATTCTAAACTTTCACGATGTTTAGAGTTTTCCTTGAGCTATAATCTATGTGAAATCTTCTTGGCATGCTTTGTCAATCAAAGTGAATTAATACTCACTTTTTCATATTATTTTTTTCTTTTGCTAGAGGACTAGCAAGCAAGTTTGAGCTAATTTTTTTTTTCTTTTTCTTCTTTATTTTTGGCTTCTCTCGCAACCAAAATACCCCCTTCATGGAGCCCAAGACTCCTTTTTATACGCCTCAACCACCACCTCCAACTTCCCCTTTTTATATTTTTATTTTATTTTATTTTCTCTTTTTCTTCTACTGTAGCTGACACATAGCAGCCGCAGGCCCTATGGAGATAGGTGGCGACGGACTAATGGCTGGAGGGAAAAGTGGCACGCAAGGCGGGCTGGCGTTGGCTGGTGCTCACAGGCGCATGGACACATAGTGGGACGCGATGCACTAGATCCAGCACGGCCTGAGGACACTAACACATTGAAATGCGTTGGGTGGAGCGAGTTTTGTGTACTCGCTATCTAGGCTACATCTAAGGTCGATCGGATGATTGGAAACGCAACTGGCATGCGTGTAATAGTCGCGTGAGTGGTTGAAGTCAGCTCCGAATTTCTTCTTGTAATTTTGAATTTCTTTTTATGACATTTTAGCTTCAAATTGTTACTTTTAACCCTATTAACATAATTAACCTACACGTGGAAAAACATAATAAATTTGGGGCAAAATTAATATAAATTACTAATATTATAGCAAAAATATAAGCTTAAGAATGCTAAAATAACTCTGTTTTTTTAGAGTTATTAAGGTCTAAAATAAAATAAAACAAGAAGACCTTGCTGGCCATTTTAGATATAAAGGTAGGTAAGAAAATATTTATGTAATTTACAAAAAAAAATATGTATATTTTTATGTGAAGCTTACCACATCAATAATTATAAGGGATACAGTCCTTACTATAAATACTGAAAGCGAGTCGTAATATCAACATGTGACTTTTGTGATATAGGAGAAAAATGTCAAAAGAAATTTATTAATTCGTTAATCCAAAAGTGAAATTAACTTTAGTTTCCTAACTGTAAAATTACTAGTTATATTTTCTTCCGCTAGTAATTATTTTCGAGTAAAAAAATATATCCAAAATTCGATACTATTTGTTTTCAAATATTACTTCGTCAATAAAAATGAAGCATTAATACATGAGGTTCACGTTGCCTTATTTACAGAAAATAAATAAGTAAATAAATAAAATGTGTGGTTAGAGGTCGATCGTGATCTATTGGGATTCAACTTTAGTGAATTCTACACGCAACATTTTGAAGGGGAAGTTGCCCTTGGAGCTTTGCTCACCACATACTAAGGGTAATTGTGACCTTCTGCGTAGAGATTTCAATGATAAGTCGAATTACAATGGACCCCATGCTGCCCACTTTGCGCCAAGTAGGTCACTATTGCTTTCACTCTTTGGTGGCATTTGTACTTTTCCGGTTCTGACTTCTGAATGATGAGCTTGGAATGCTTTTTTTTTTTTTTTTTTTTTTATTTTATTTGGGTGGGTGGCTAGTTCATTTGGCAGGCTGGTAGTTTTTTCCATGAATTAAAATGTCTTCGACAGAGTTGACATTTCTTCGATATTATTCATATTTTAAAATCTCAATATGAATGATAAAAAAAAAATGATATCTCTGCTTGTAGCATCCGTAAAATATCCATAACATCTACAAATACCTGCAATTTCCCTGAATATCCAGGTTTGTATTTTTTTTTGTGTTTCTAAGGCTTGTTGCTGGTAGCTTGAAATATAGTTTATATATATATATATATATATATATTTGATAATAGGTTTATATTTTGGATAAAGCTAGGGTAAAACCTCTTTTTATATATTCTATCAATAGAACTCATTTTTAGACCATTTAGATATAATCGAATGATTGATATGTTGCTTGTGCGTACTAATTACAATGCACATTACCTTATAATAGTAAGAAATTTAAAAAAAATTGACAAAAAAAACAAGGAAATTAAAAAAAATTCAACCTTCACTGATTGAGGTTTTTTAGGACGTCGGCCAACGAGGCCAGTGATGATGAGTGAAGATGGCGCAGGGGTAGGGGGGATCATCAGGGCTGGAGGAGTGGGTGGTTCGATGGCCAGGCGCAGTTGGGGGGGGGGGGGGGGGGCTCCTCGCCTGGATCTGGGAGGGACGGTCTGGAGAGGGCTGCGTTTGCTAGAGATCACACGGGGGGATCCATCTTCATCACCAAGGGGTCTATCGCCGGTGCACCTCGGAGTTCATCAATCGGGGGGGGGGGGGGGGGTGGGCTTTGTCGACGTTGTGGGGGCAACAGGGCTAGCTACTGATGCTAGGGGGTGGGGTCATTGCCAGAGTCTAGGAAGGGAGGGTTCATCGCCGACGTCGGGAAAGAGGAATGGGTCGTGGGATCAGTGGGTTATCGCCGGTGTCGGGGGTAGTAGGTTGAGGGGTGTTAGTTTTTTTTTTTTTTTTTTAAGTTTTTTTTAATTATTATTTTATTTTAAATTTTTTAGTTTATAATAGCATAAAGTCAGGTGCATTATAATTATTATATACAAGTAATATCTCAACCATTCAATCACATCTTAGAATTTTTAAAATGATCTCTATCGATAGGGTATATAAAAAGGGGTTATACCACAGCCTTTCCCCTATATTTTTAACTCCATTAACACTTATTTTGATAGGAAAAGCTGTGGTATAGCGCCTTTTATATATCCTACTGATAGAACTCATTTTATAGACCATTTGATACATTTCAACGGTTGAGATAATATTTGTGTATGATAATTATAAGACAGCTTAGCTCATAGGATTATATACTAAGAAATTAAAAAATAATTCAAAGTAAAAGTTAAAAAAAAAAAAAAAAAAAAACACCTAACCTTCCACTGAAACTCCCCACCTTACACTGGTAACCCCCCACGGCGGCGATCATCTGTTGCCCGACGATGGTTAACCCCTCCAGGCAGTAACCTTCGAGCCCCACCGGCCCCCGAACCTACGATTTTGCCAGACCACCCCCTTTTCCCCCTTCCCCTGTTCCTACTTGCAAAATCGCCAAACGACCCTCCCCCCCCCCCCCCACCCCACCCCAGATTGTGAATTCGCCAAATGGCAAAATCCACCCTTCTCCCTGCGAAACCTACCACATCACCAAACGATGAAATCACATCACCACACGGCGACACCACCACCACCCCACCTGTGATTTGTCTCCGCCCCCCCCCCCCCCGGCCAAAAAAATTGGTCCCTCCACCTACAAAATCGCAAAACTGCCCCAACCCGATGACCTTCCACCCCCTCATGGCTACGTTCAAGCCCCCACTGCCGGCCATCCTACTTGCAATCTACATATTATTTTTCAATTTTTTTTATTTTTTTATTAAAATAATTAATTACAAGAGGGAGTTCAAAATTTTTTTTTCCCCTACAATCCTATGAATCAATGCTTATTTTAGTGATTGTTCACCCTTAAAATCCTATCCACTATATTAAATTTTAATCACTTTGAATGAAGCTCTACCAGTATGGTATATAAAAAGGGCTTTATCACATATTCTCCTTATTTTGATATCAAGAATATTGAAAATTCACTCAACATTAAGTTTACAAAATAATTGAAAAAATTCAAATTTAAAGGTATTTTGGCATTTAAAGGTCTAAATGAAGAGTTAAAGCAAATATATATATATATATATATATATATATCTTTGTTTGAAATATAATAGAATAGTATTTAAAAAAATTTAAACACAAGATGTAAAAGGTGAATAATCCAATTTTTGTTTTCATTCTTAAAGGTTGTTTAGGCACATTTGGGTCAAAATAAATGTTGACAGCGAAAAGATATAAATTTACGATTACAATCACAGTTTAATAAAAATATCACACCTGATTTACGTAGAAAATGTGGAGTTTGAATATTCTCACCCCTAAGTATAAAAAATAAAAGGTATAAATTTTTGTATATATTAAATAAAATCTAATAATATAAGAATATAAAACTTCAAAATACAGATATATTCCGTAAATAAAAGTTAAACATAAGACAAAAAAAAAATGTAAATAACCAAAAAAGAAGAAGAAAAACGTTTTCCTTCGTGCTTAATCTATATCTATAACTATATTAGAAATGAGAGTATCTTAACCATTCATTTTCTCATAATTAACTAGTCAAACTTTTGATCGAGTTATTTTGTTTTGTAGTGAGTTTTTAAAGATATATAGTTCTATTAAAAATGAGAGTTTTTTAACTATTCATCCTCTCACAATTAACTGTTCAAACTGTTAGTCAAGTTATTTTATCTTGCAGTGAGTTTATAAAAATTCAATATATCTTTTACTAAAGAAAATTTACCCCTAAAATTTTTCAAAATTTATTATAAACCGATATATTAACAAAGTTGCGACCAAATCCCACTCTTTTATTATTATTATTTGTTAAAATTCACAATATCATTTAGTATTTACATCATATATCTCAATAATGATTATAAATTTAGGACACGAAAAAGGATACGCTCCTACAAGTGCAAAGCATGTGTTTTTAACTATTACTTTTTAAATTTTGGTGCGCTTCTTGTTGTCCTTTTATTTATTTATTTATTTTATATAGCTGATAGCTCTTGATTTTTATTTTTTATTTTTTATTTTTTGGATAATCAAGAAAGCTGTTGACGTAAAAATTTAAATAACCAAAAAAGAAGAAGAAAAACGTTTTCTTCATGAAAGGATCAAACTTGTTAAGTAGGTCTAAAATAAAATAAAATAAAACAATAAGACCTTGCAGGCCATTTTAGACATATAGGTTGGTAAGAAAATATTCATGTAATTTACCAAAAAAAAAAAGGAAATAATTATGTGAAGCCTATCACATCAATAATTTCATAGATACAGTCCATATTATAATTATTGAAAGCGAATCGTAATATAAACACGTGACTTTTGTGATATAGAAGAAAAATGACAAAAGAAATTTATTAATTCATTAATCAAAAAGTGAAATTAACTTTAGTTTCGTAACTGTAAAATTGTTAGTTGTATTTTTTTTTTCTAGTAATTATATTTGAGTGAAAAAAAAAATATACATATATGAAATTTGACACGATTTGTTATCAAAAATTGTTTCATCAATAAAAATGAAGCATTACTATATGAGGTTCGCGTTTCCTTATCTACAAAAAAAATGTCTCGGTAGAGGTCGATCGTGATTGATTGGGATTCAACTTTGGTGATTTCTACACTCAACAATTTGAAAGCGAGGTTGTCCTTGGAGCTTGCTCACCATATATTAAGGGTAATTGTGACCCTCTGCGCAGGGATTTCAATGCTGTCCACTTTGCCAAGTGGGTCACTAATGCTTTTACCAAGTGGATTTTTTTGTTTGTAAAAATAATAATTTTGACACACATTTCATTTTTTTAAATGTCAATAAAATGTGACAATATTCTTCGATGGTTGAAGATCATGGTTGTAGGTTAGTAGGTGAGGGTAATGAGGTAATTAAAATACAACAATAAGAAGGCTTGGTGCAAGTCAAATGAATCAAACTGATGAGAATTCTATTAATGTGATTTTAGATTCCATGAGTTTAGGAACCGAACAAACTTCATAAGGTTATAATCCTTTTTATGATTCTCAAATGTGATCTAGTTCATAAGTACAAAATTCAGGCCGTTTTTTGATATGTTAATATATCTTCCGTCATAAATTAATATTGAAATATCATTGCTCATCAATCTAAATTACTCATCATGTTGGATAAATTAACAATACCTAATTTATTAGTTAATAGTTGGAAAAGGCCAAGAAACATGCAGCACATTAATAGTTGGAAGAGGCCAAGAGCATATATTAGCAAATGTATTGTTTAGATCAAAAGTAACACCTGTCTAATATTTTCCAACCTGCTAGAAGCTCTTTTTGGTATTAAAGAAATTCAAAACTTGTATGTACTCTCTTTGTTTGATTTTTACTTCTATATAATATTTTAAATTATTGTATTTTGTTGTAATGTCTAACGAGTATGTAATATCATATTAAAATCACAATTAGTACATAATTATTGTGATTTCCTATTACACTATATGATAGAACTCTCATATTTAATAAAAAAAAATTTTATTGTTTATGTTATACAATTAGTTCATAGTAAGTAAATTTGATTATTTTTACATTTTGTAAAGTTTCAGCAAAAAAATTGTAAGTTTTTTTTTTAGTATTCATTTTTCCCAGGACATCCATCGACACTAACTACAAATCAAAACCTCGACAACCCCATCAACATCGACATTGTCATCCTTAGTTTTTTTCTGTGTTTCGAGGGCTTGTTTCTGGTAATTAGCCTTGTAAAGTCGTAGCTTTTTCTCTTTAACGAAGTATCATTCTTTAAAAAAAAAAATTATAACTGCAAATATAGAAATGCAAACAGGAATAAGTACGTTAGAAAATGATGGTGGAATGAAAATCTACGAATATGAAAAGATATTAAAATCAACAAACTTTCTACAAAAAGTTGTGTTATCCAGTGTGTAAAGTTCTACAATTAAAATATCTAGAAAAATTAAGGGGGAAAAAAAAAAGGAGAAAGGAGGTCCTTTCGCTCTCCTTACCCGCTCAAATTTATATTTTTGATTTAATTTCATACCCAAAGTCTTATATTTAGTACCATATGGTATCCAACATGTGAATTTCAATTGTTGTGAATGTAAACTTTAGTTAATAGAAATGCGAATTCATACGAAAAGAAACATAGTTAAAATGAATGTGAATTTCTCTCATTTGACATCTCATTCGGCATGAATTCTCATTCCAAGTAACTGAAGTTTACATTTGCCGGATAGTATCCAATATCGGATAGAAGACCAATCCTAATTTCATAAATAGTCCCTGAATTATACACCTTGCCATATGTTGGGTCTTGACCTTTGATTTTATAATCACATTCCCCTAAACTTTTCTACTGTTACACAACCAGTCTCTTTGTCAATATCCTGAAAATATATATTATCTATATATATATATATACAGAAATTGAATACATTCCGATCACATGAACTTTATTTATAGGTTAAGTTATAATCAAATATACTTTGTCAAGAAATTAGACCAAAACCAAAGATATTTTGGAAGCAAAAGTACTTTAATTAAAGATATATAGCTCTAACTTTACATCATAAAGCTTTTTTGATGGTACAGTTTTCCTAGCAAAAATATTTAATTTTAATTTTAATTTTAATCTTAATTAAAACTCACATGATCTGAAAATGTTTAATTCCCGTTCAATTTTTTTTATATGAAATACCACTTTAGGTGCCGTTATCATGACAATACAAAGTTCGAGGTAATATGACTTATAAAATTAATAGTTAATAGGAAGCAACTTTAGACTAATAGATAATTTATGGGTCATTTAATTGATAAAATAACAATTTATCTTTTGCTACAAATTAGTTATTTTTTCGGTCCACCTAAACTAATGTTTGGATATCACTCGCATGGGCTCTGACACTATTGTGGGTCCAAAAAATCCCTCCCAGCATTGTTTAAAAGTGATTCTATTTGTATCTACTAAATTCATAAATATCCCTCCCAAGTTAAACAATATCTCTATCACAATTTCACTCTAAAATAAAATTAGGTCAACGTCCGTTAAAAAAATACCGTTTTATTTTATTTCATCTCAACTTCGTATTTCTCAATCCTGAACTTTAAATCTCTATTATATTCTCTCTAAAAACATCATTTTTCACATAAGTGAAATCCATCTTCAAAAATAATGGGCAAAGAGTAAGCATAAGGCCTATAAGGAAACAATTAAAAGGAAACACAGCAAAATAAGAAAATGACCGAAGACAATCAACTAAAGAGAAAGTATTGATTTCTCACTTTAAAACCCTTATCAATACAAGAACAAGATAATAATTAGTTGATCTGTCTTTTGTGGTTCATTATTCTTCCTCAAAATATCAAATTCTGCCTCTTTTTTTTTGTTTTTTCCCCTCAAGAGGGCGAAAGATCAATTTCCATTTTTGACATATTTAAGTGGGGGAGTTGGCGTGGATGAATATTACTGTTTGAATAATCTTTAACTTGTATTTTTTCCGTTTAACATATTTAAAGTTGGTAATTATCTATAACTTTTGCAATTAAGACTAATTTTTGATTGATTTTTAGCCTTTGAAATGTTTGGCTTCTGCAACTGGTATGATGGCATTATGCAATGACCCGATCTAACTGCGGCCGTTAATTTACTTCATAAATACAATTACTTGCTTTGATCTTTTTAAGCTTGATCACTACAATTTCAAAGAAAATTTATATAGATATAAAATTTAAATAGTTCATAACTAACATGGAACCAACAATCATTCTAAACTTTTGCAGATTCAAATCAAAATACAGTCTTTTTTAATTTAACAAAAGACTTAACCTTTGAAACTTTTCTTTTTAATATATAAGATCCAAACTTGGTAACTTAATAGATAAGAACTGAAAACGGAATTTAAAACATCATGTCAAACTTACATAATTAAAATTACTATAAACATATCTTGTTTGGTTTCTTGTAAACCAAATTACTTGATCAAATAAAGATCTTATCGTTGTCCAAATACTAACAAGCAAAACAACAAAAGTGTATTTTAAAATATTAAACATTCTTAACCTTGCTTAGTTAAAACTTAACTAAGCATTCATTATATTTGGGTTCTTTATAAAACCCAATTACTTGGTAATAGTTAATTTAAAATCAATATATAAACCTTTTAAAACTCATCATAATTTCTAAAGAAATTCTTAATTTGCAGAATTTACATTTTGATGGCAGTATCCTTAACCCATGCTTCCATTGTGTCGACTCAGTCTGCCAATCCTTCAAATGACGTGGTGTCTAGAGCATGAACAAACATTAATGAGCTTTCGCTTAGCAAGTATAAATATAAATCCCACATAAACAAGATGCATATAAAAATGCATGATATTATATGAATTGTTCGATTATGCTTGTTTCTTGTTTTCTTATTTCTTGTTTCTTAACTTTTTACTTTGGGCCACATTTGTGTACATACCCGTAGTGTGCAACCAATGAGAAGTTAGGGAAACAACTTTAGTCCGACATACCCAATGTCTTATTTGGATGGTTCATAAATTCACCCATCTTAATGGAGATTAGTACGACACATAACTTTCTTTCACTTGCATTAGCCTTTTAATTTCTTATGGTGAGCATGCAATTATGATCATGAACTCCACAAACATATATTCAAATCTCATAATGCACACAATGATGCATGTCACTGTATTCATAGATAATTTATGCTTATTATCTTCTTATCATGGGCACCATAGTATCCATATCCATTGCACACAACCAATAATGAGAAGTTAAGGGGATTGACCTTAATCCAACATACTCAAGGTCTTATTTAGATTGTTTGTAAATTCCCCTCAATTTATTAGGGGTTAGTATGACATTTACTTAAACTTATCTTTTCACTTTCATTAACCTCTTACTTTCTTAGCATAAGCATGCAATTATGTTCATGTCTCATAAGCAATATTACAGTATCACATAATATGTAGGCATCATCGTCATATTCAAAACATGTATGTTAAGGCATCTTCTGAAACTTGTTAACGGGATCGTGCAGTTGACCAGTTTGACCACCATTGATGGGCATTCATTGGCGTTGACCACCGCGGCCAAAGATGCGGAGATGGGTACCATCTCAAAGATCTCGACAAGTCGAACCCAATTCCGGTATTGATTTCTACAAACGGCGTTGGGTTTTTTCGAAAATGCAAGAAAACCGACTTAAAGATGGCGGCGGATTAGAAAATTTTCTGGCGATGATCGGAGCGGTCATGGACTGGGTTTTGTTCCTCTCGGCATGAGGAACGCGATGGTACAACTTGTCGGCAAAATGGGCGTTGGATTTCACCGGAATTTTACTTGGAAGTTTACGGAGGTGAAACTTTGAACGGTGATTTCCGGCGAGCGGTGGCACGGAAGATGACCAAACTCCGAATGCAAGGTGTTCAGTTGATAAACTCCATGGGTCTCTGTCGCGTGGCAGCTGTGGCTAGCCGGAGACCGTTGTTCCGACATGGCAGCGTGAACGTGCAAAGGAGAGAGAAGAAAAGGAGAGCAATTGGATGGGGACTGTGGTCTCATGACCATGTGTGTGGTCTCTAGACCACTTAAATGTGGTCACCACATACTTTCTTCTTTTTAATCTGGAGCTAATCCTACCCATGTACGCAATGATTAAGTTTATATATCTCTTTATCTATGTCATCATTCATGTCCATCTAATAATATAATAAATGTGTAACTAGCATAATCTTTTAATTAAAAATATTTTTTAGCACGTATATTGACTTTATGATCCTACATGATATATTAGTGGTGCAAGAGAGATTGCAATATGTCTCTAATTTGACAAAAGATCAAAAGACACAAAAAGATCATGATGGGCCAGAGGGTAGAAAAGGCGGCGTGGCCGCACCTCCTGCAGCCCATTTAGTGCTGAAAGGGTGGTGCGGCCGCGCCAATGGTGTACAACCATGCCTTGTGAAGCCTACATTCCTATGGGCGGCGCACAGCCGCACAACTTTTGTTGATATGAGAATTTCAATTTGTCTTTTGAATTGTTTCGAACTGTTGTGTCTATTAGTTATATATTATGATACAAAACTGAATTATTATCAGTAACTGATATATCAGTTATAATAAATAAATAGATACAAAAGTAGATGTCTTTGCAATGAATAGGCACCTTTTGAAAAAGTTGTATGGATTACCATGACTGTAACAATTCATGAAAAGGCATCTTTGTGTTTTTAAAAACTCCAGAAATTTACAAATTTTATATCTTGTTTTGGAATACAATATTATTGCTAGATATTGTATTCTAGGGTTTGTTGTATCTTGAGGGTAGTTTGCCATTAAACTCTTTAGCAACTTAGTAGTGAGGGCAAATAAAACCTTAAAGGAAAATATTCTCAATACGCCTCAAACCAATCTTATTTTTTCAATTTTCTTTGCCTCCATTGTTCTTGTTCTCTCTCATTCTCCAACAATCTTTAAGGTTTTATTCAACTGTAATGGAGATTGAAAAGCAAATGAATTATTTCTTCAATCCAAATGTCCAACTTGATCGTTTTGATGGCTCTAACTTCATCTACTGGAAAGAAAATTGTTATTTCTACTCATCATCCTCAAGATTGCCTATGTACTTGATCCAAAGTTGAAGCCACAACTAGAACCAAAGGAGGATGATTTCAATGTAGTGAAGGTTGCAAAGAAGAAGCGTGAAGATGATGAAGTGATGTGCCGGGGTCACATTCTCAACACACTTTCTAATAGGTTTTATGATCTCTACAATTCATTGGAATCTCCAGTAAAAATATGGAATGCCCTTGAATACAAGTACAAAACGAATAAAGAAGGTACAAACAATTTCCTCATTTTGAAATATCTTGAGTTTGTCATGGTTGATACCAAGTCTGTCCTTAATCAAATACATGAATTGTAAATCATTATTACTAAACTTTGAGAATTGAAAGTAAAAATTTCTGAATCGTTTCAAGTTTGGGCTATTATTTCTAAATTACCCCAAAGTTAAAATGGTTATATAAAGAAACCACTTCATAGGAGAGATGACATAACTTTGGATGAATTACAAAAGCATTTGAGGATCGAAGAATAGACTAAGTCTCGTAATCCCAAGAATAAGATTGTGGATTCCTCTAAAGTTCGTATTGCCAAAGTAAGTAAGTTTCAAAAGAACTTCAAAGTCAGTAATAATAAGAAGTTCAAGAAGTCTAGTAATGACCAGAAGAAGTTTTCTCGAAAATGCTTCTTTTATAGAAAGAAAGGTCATCGTCAAAATGACTGCAACTACAAGAAGAAAAAGGAAAAATTTAACATTAAGTCAATGTCGTTGAAGAAAAAATCGAAGAGATATGTGCTCTGGTCTCGGAGATGGATATTGACATGATTACCAAAACCAACATCACTACAACAAAATCCTGCGATTGGTGGCTCGATTTTGGTGCCACCATTCATGTTTGTAATGACAATAAATTGTTCTTCTTATATCAAATGGAAAAGGAAAGACAAATGGTTCTCATATGAAATCATAATACAGCGTTGGTTGCCTGGAAATGAATGGTAGAGATTAAGTTTTCTTCTGGGAAAAAAATGACTTTGAACAATATCTTCCATCTTCCTGATATTAGAAAGAATCTTGTATCTGCTACTCTTATGTGTAAGAATGGACTTAAGATTATACTTGAGGGTAACATATGTATTGTATCTACGAATGTAGCTTTTGGGGGAAAAGATTATTATAGTGAGAGCATGTACAAGCTAAGTATTATTGATAATAAAGATATGAATTTTATTTAGATTGTTGACTCTTTTGATATTTGGCATGCTCATTTAGCACACTTAAATTTTAGACATTTGAAATACATGTTTAAACATGGTTTGATTAATTGTAAAGATTTAAACATGATAAGTGTGAGATTTCCATACAAGCAAAAATGACTAATAAACATTTCCTAGAGCCGAACGAAATACTCAAATATAAGAAATAATTCATACCGATATTTGTGTGTATAATGGTATTTTGACTAGATGAGGGAAAATATTATCACTTTTATTGATGATTGTTCTAAATACACTTATGTGTACTTAATTAGAATAAAGTATGAAGCCTTTGATAAGTTTAAACTTTTTAAGACTGAAGTTGAGAACAAAAAAGATAGAAAGATCAAAATGGTTCGAAGTAATAAAGATGGTGAATATTTTTCAAATGAGTTTGATGTCTTATGTGAAGAGCATGGTATTATTCACCAAACATCAGCCCTGTTTACTCCTCAACAAGGTTTGGCTGAAAGAAAAAATAGGATTTTTACATATATGATAAACTCGAAGTTTCTTAATGCTAAATTGCCCAATAATTTATAGGGGGAGCTTTACTTACTATATGTTATGTTCATAATAGAATAACTTCTATGAAAACATATGTCTCCATATTGGAAAGGAAGAAAATCAAATTTGATGTATTTAGGGGAGTGGGACAGTTTCGCTTTCTATAGAATGCATGACCCTAAATCATCAAAATTATGTGCAAGAGGAATTAAAAGTGTTTTTGTAGGATATGCTGAAAATTCCAAGGTGTATAGATTACTGAATCTAGATTATAATGCAAATGTGGAATCAAAGATGTTGAATTTATTAAAAAAATTTACTTTTGATTTTGTCACTGAATTAGAATCTAATATTGATCAACTACATGACTTTGCTTCTGGTATCTCCACTTATATCAAAAGGAAAGGGTCTATGACATCTTTTGAACCAAGGAGAAGTCAACGTGAAAGAAAAGAGAAATGCTTAGCACCGGATTTTGTTTCATCTCAAGCTTTAACCTTCTTGGTTGAAGGAGATAAAAATAGTGTATTAAATAAAATACCATTGTTATTAAATATTGAAGAAAATCCGAAGACATTTAGTGAAGCCATGTCATCAAGAGATGCTTCTTTTTGAAGAGAAGCTATATTGTAGTTTGGAAGAATGAAAATCGTATCCTTCTTATTTGATATCAAAAAGATTACACTAATAAATAGGGACTTTACTCCCTTGATATGCTAACTAACTTATGAGAGAAAAAACAGGGGGGGAAAAAAAAAACAACAACAACAACCTAACTATCCTAATATATCACTCGGAATATTATAAAATAGAAAATGATAACCACTCTAGATAATTTTGACACTCCCCCCAAGTTGGATCGTAGATATCTATCATGCCCAACTTGTTTCCAAGGAGATCAAAATTAGTTTTAAACGATCCTTTAGTTTGGATATCTGTTGTTTGCTGCATGGTTGCAACAAATGGCATGCAAATAACTCCCGCCTCCAATTTCTCCTTAATGAAGTGCTTGTCAATCTCCATGTGTTTGGTTCAATCATGTTACACCAAATCGTGTGCAATACTTATTGCTGCTTTGTTGTCGCAATGCAGCTTCATTGGAGCCTATACTAGTTTCCTCAATTCCTCCAATATTTGTTGTATCCATAGGATCTCACAAACTCC
Source organism: Ficus microcarpa (assembly GCA_025413485.1). Classification (NCBI taxonomy): domain Eukaryota; kingdom Viridiplantae; phylum Streptophyta; class Magnoliopsida; order Rosales; family Moraceae; genus Ficus; species Ficus microcarpa. The sequence continues at coordinate 11,595,428 of CM046380.1, read as the reverse complement.
ATTTCCCATTGCTCGATACTTGGCTTCTGCACTGCTCCAGGCCACCACGTTTTATTTCTTGCTCTTCCATGTAACAAGGTTTCCCCATACAAATGTGCAGTAACCAATGGTAGATTTTCTGTTTATCACAGAACCTGCCCAATCCGTATCTGTGTAGGCTTTAATTGTCTTCTATCCACCTTTCTTGTATAGTAACCCTCTTCCTGAAGAACACTTCAAGTATCTCAATATTCTGTATGTGGCATCGAGATGCTCTTTGTATGGGGCGTGCATGAACTGACTCACTAAACTAACTGCGAAGCCAATGTCAGGTCTTGTATCTGACAAGTAAATCAATTTGCCTACCAGCCTTTGGTATTGGCCTATATCAACTAGGCGCCCCTACTTGCTATCCCCAAGTTTTTTGTCAGGGTTGATCGGCATTTCAGTTGGCTTGCAACCACTCATCCCTATCTCCTTGAAAGGTCTAGGATGTATTTTCACTGCAAGACCACAATACCTTCCTTAGACCAAGCAATTTCCATTCCAAGAAAGTATTCAAGAGATCCTAGATCCTAGATCCTTACTTTTGAATTCTGACACAAGACTAGCTTTCAGCCTGTTCATTTTCCTTTAAATCATCTCTGATGAGCATGATATCGTCCACGTAGACAATCAAAACTGTCACTCTCCCATCTCCTGAATGTTTGATGAACATGGTGTGATCAGTTTGAGCCTGGTTCTATCCTTGTTTCTTCATTGACTGGGTGAACTTCTTGAACCAAGCTATCGGTGACTATTTAAGACCATAAAGAGATTTCTTCAACCTACACACCTTTGATCCAAATCTTTGTTCAAAACCTGGAGGGGGATCCATGTACACCTCCTATTCTAGGTCGCTATTCGAAAACGCATTCTTAACATCTAGTTGTTGCAAAGGCTAGTCGATGGTCATTGCAAGTGATAACAACACTTGAATGGTATTCAATTTTGCCACAGGTAGTGTCCTATCAAACTTAAACTTGGTAGTGAACACCTACTTGCAACCAACTGCCTTTTTTCCCTTTGGTAGCACTTCAACATCCCATGTCTAATTCTTCTCAAGTGCTCTCATTTCGTCAAGTACAGCCTCCTTCCATTTTGGAAACTTTAGAGCATGTTGAACTGTTTTTGGAATCTGTACACATGAAAGTTGAGAGGTGAAAGCAAAAAAAGAAGACGAGAAATTCCTAGAAGACACAAATTTCGATGTTAGGTACAATGGACAACATGTACATAACCTACTACTTTTCCTAACAGCTATAGGAATATCTAGATCTTCTAAAGGCATGTTTGGGGAATCGGTTTTAGGTTGAGAGGATTTTTCTAGAACAGTTTTGGACTTACTCGGCTTTTCTTGCAGCTTTTAGATCGAACCTGGTTTGGATGTTTGACTAGGTAGAGAAATGGCAGGGTTTTTTCCTTGATCCGAATACTTTCTATTGTAACTCAGACCATTGATATTTTTCAAACCTAGTTCTTATCTATTTCTGGTACTAGGAAGATTTTTCTCTTGTTGTGGCTATTCAAATTGTGTCACAATATCTTCCCTAGCTCTTAAAACTTTTTTTTTCTTTTTTTTAAGTTTGTTGAGGGCAAGATTCAGTTCCAAGAGGCAATTTTTTCTGATTCGATTTTTCAAAAAAAAAAAAGATTTTTCTTGATCAATTGTTTCAAAACTTTGAACAGGTTCATTGAATTCTTTTTCTAAATTCGAACGTGAAGATTTTCCAACAGCTAAATCATCTTGATTCGAATTTCCTTTGAAATTTGGAAAAAAAAAAAAAAAAAAAAAAAAAAAAAAAAAAAAAAAAAAACTCTTGTGGTATCAAATCTTCCCTTTGATTTGCTTCAGCCAATCAAACTTGGGAGAAAAAAATCCATCTTCCTGTTTGAAGGAAATCCAAATTTTCTTGGAAAAGAAATCAAATTTTGTTCAAAAAAACCATTGTGAAAGAGATTGTCAACCACCGAATCTTCCTTACCTCTCTCCCCCTGAAGATGAGTGTGAAAATATGGGGTATTTTTAAAAAAGGAAACATCCATGGTCACAAATAATTTTTTGAAAATAGGATCGTAACATTTATAACCCTTTTTATTTGGAGCAAAACCAACAAAAACACATTTTCTAGCCCTAGGATCCAACTTCCCATGGCTATTGTCAATATTACGAATAAAGATGGTGTAGCCAAAAATTTTTAAAGGTAAGGAAGTTGTAATCTTGGAGTTAGGAAAAAAAAGTTTCAAAGACACTTAAGGGAGACTTAAAACCTAAGACTTTGGAAGGCATATGATTAATCAAATGTGTAGTCATGACTATCGCTTCACCCCAAAGATATTTAAGAATACTAGTTGTAAAAAGTAAACTATGGGCAATTTCCAAAAGATGTTTATCTTTCCGTTTAGCCACGCCATTTTGTTGTGAAGTATCATTGCAAGAACTATGGTGTATAATTCCCTTTTTTGAAGAAAAAAAAAAAATTGCCCCAAAATTTGATTAAAATACTCCCTTCCATTGTCACTTTGAAAAATTTTAATTTGCACTTGAAATTGAGTCTAAACCATGGTGTAAAAATTTTTAAAAGTGTCTTCTACTTCTGATTTTTCCATAAAAAGATAAATCTAACTGGTTCTAGTATGGTCATCAATGAAGGTAACAAACCATTTTTTTCAAGAAATAGAAGAAATTCATCAAGGATCCCATACATCACTATGAATAAAAGAGAACGGTGTAGAGGGTTTGTAGGGATTAGGAGGATATGAAACTCAGTAGTGTTTTGCTAAAGCACAAATTTCACATTGAAACAAAGATGGAATTTAATTTTTAAACAAATTTGGAAACAAATGTTTCAAATAATGAAAACTAGGGTGGCCCAATCTATAATTCCACTACAAGATTTCCTAGAAACAGAAATAGATTTGAAACAAATTCGTTAGACTAAATTACTTGAGTCAGCTCCATCCTCGAAGAAATAGAGTCCGCTGTAATCTCTAGCACTGTTAATCATCCTCCCGAGCCCGTTTCCTGGATCTCACAAAAAAATGAACAGAATTTAGCCACACACTTGTTGTCACGGGGCCATGTTGGGCTTCTCCAATGTGAGACTAGCTCCTGCTAGCAAAACTAGCATCAATTTCTTTTTTTTTTTTTTTTTCTTCCTACTAAAGCAACAGGAAAAAAAAAAAAAAAAAAGAGAGAGAGAGAAAAAAAAAACAGAGAGACATTCGAGCACTTGAATACATTAAAAAAAAAAAAAAAAAAAAAAAGAGTATTACTCTTTTTTTTTTTTTTTTTTAACGGAAAGCCCAAACTGTTTTCTTGAACGTCGGAAGATATTTCTTTTTATCTAAGAATAACTTGAGCATTATATGTTCATTCTGTGGTAGGATGAAGACGAAAAGGCAAAACTTGGGGAAAAAGCTTTTCCGGAGTAAAATTGTAATTTTGATTGAAATGAGAAAGCCTACTGCTGTAATGGCAAACTTGTAATAATAATGTACAAATATGACTTATTGTTATGCTGATGATTTGCTTTTTTTAAAAAAGTAAAAAGTAAAGAAATGTATCATCTTTAGAGAGAGAATATGTCCAAGAGAGTCTTATCTTAAATGCACGTAACATACCTCATAGTGCTAAATAGCACTCCTCTCTTTTAATTGATTCGATATGATATTGTAATTAAATATCCATTTTTAATTGATATGTTATAATATTATTAAAAGAACATATAATTGATATGTCATAATATCCATCTTTAATTGATATGTCAAAATAATTATACATATAATTATATATATAAATTAATTATATATAATTATACTACAAGAATTTTGATTTTTTGTTACAAAAAATTTGGTAACTGAAAACCCTGTTTTTGGTAACAAAAAGTTTTTGCTACCTAAAAAATTTGATAACAGAAAGTCAGTCGCAAAAAATATTTGTTACCAAATTTTCGGTAGCAAAAAGTTTTTGTTACCAAAATTTTTTTTGGTAAAAAATTATATTTGATAACGAAATGTATGATGTTCAGTGACCAAAAAATTTGATAGCAAAAGGTATTTGGTAACAAAAAGTATGACATTTCAGGGACCAAAATTTTGATAGCAAAATGTATTTCGGTAACAAAAAGTATGAGATTCAGTTACCAAATATTTGGTAACAAAAAATATTTTGTAACAAAAAGTATGAGATTCAAAGACCAAAATTTTTGGTAACAAAATGTATTTGGTAGCAAATTGTACCAGATTCTATGACCAAATTTTTGATAACAAAAAAAAAATGAGATTTAGTGACCAAACATTTTGGTAGCAAAATATATTTGTAACAAATTGTAAGAGAATATGTGACCAAATTTTGGTAGCAAAAGGTATTTGGAAGGGAATTCTTATGTATTAGCCACCAAATATTTTGTTGCAAAAAGGGCAAATGACTAATTTTCTGCTACCGAATTTTTAGTAACAAAAATGTTTAGCTACCAAAGTTCTTGCTTGCCAAAAATATTATTCTAAATTTTATCCTCTGATTTTCATAAATACTTTTATAATTGAAATGAATTAAATATCTTATATTAATTATAGTACCTTTAAATCTTTGATTACATAATCAATAACCACCTTTCCATGATCACACTCAAGTAACTCAAACTACTTGTTAACATTTTATAATCCTACACAACTAGAAAATCTAACTAACAAGACTTGGAGGGGGGTTGATCTTTTCACACTTTGTTGTCTGCTAACACCGGTCCTTCCATTTCCATCAACAATAGCTCAAGTTCTTTCTCTTCCGTTTCCCAAGAACTCAAAACGATTTTGTGGTGGTTCTTCTCAAACATGTCTCTATTCAACATCTATAACCATAATTGTGGATAATCAACTTTTCCATATTGAGAAAATTTATAACATACATGCTTTGACAAAGAAGAACAATGTGAACTTCACTCAAAAACTAAGTGAGAGTCACTTCTTAAAAAAAAAAAAAAAAAAAAAAAAAAAAAAAAAAAAAAAAAAAAAAGCAAACATGCCACCTGAACATCACTTCGTCAAACAAAGTTTAAATCAACTTCAAATCAAATAAACAAAACCATTGAGAACAATAAACTAATAAAGTGCAATAATACATCTTTATGAAGCTTATGCACCATGTGGGATACCTCAACATCATGCTTTTCGTACTCTTCATTGTCGTAAGAATTTCTGTCATCAGTCTCCAATGATTGAAAGTGGACTACAGCAAAGGATTTCTATCATTGCCTTTGCTAATATCAACATGCCAACCCCTCTTGTCACTCTGTCCACACAAACTTTGTTCCAAAGATAGGGTTGGACCATTAGTCAATTTGTTCCTTTCTGCTCACCATGTTTGTTCCACTACTTCTATTCCTGATTTCATTCAACAAGGGAAACACTATAGCTTCAATTTCAACTAATGGATTCAACCAATAGTGAATGACAATCATAGCAGAACCCATACGCAAAAAATAGAAAGTTAGCAAAGTCATAACTTTTGTTGTAATCTACTAACTTTGTGTTGTACATAATAATATAGAGTCATTCATATATATAACTTCTGTAATCTAATAAACAAACTAACAAACATAGATTTTTCTAGATCTAAAGCATTCGTCAACCAGAACTAAAGTAGCAAATCAAGAACTCAAAAAAACAATATGGGAAAAAAACAATTATAACATTACAAGATACAAAGCCAAGAACTTAAATTTAGAAAACACAATCTAGAGAAAAACAAAAACATAAACATAGAAAGTTGAAGAGAAAAAACACATACACGCCTAATATCAAAGTCAAGACCGTTGCTCTCAATTTTTCTAAGCCAATTATTTGGATTCCCAAATGTGCAACCACTTTGTTCAACAAGAAATTTATTTGAAGGAAAATCACCTATTATCTCAACATTGTCCCGTGTCAGTTCCCTGCTTGAACACTAGCATTATCTTGATCTGCAACAACACCATGGACGTTTTTAAGATTGCAAAAATATGAGACCTACACAAAGAAAAGAAAACGGGCAAGAGAGAGAGAGAGAGAGAGAGAGAGAGAGGCAAGTCAAACCCATATTCAAACAGCCACCTCCCACCATTTTAATCCACACAAAACCCACATTCCAAAACCTCGAATTTTCAAAATCCAAATATCAGAACATATATCTTTTCAAAAAAAGAATACTCGAACTCACATTCTCCATCTCGTTGATTTGTTTTTACTGTTGTTTGTAAAAACCCAATGTCTCAAACCTAGACCAAAAAAAAAAAAAAAACAGAGAGAGAGAGAGAATTATCAATAAACAACAAACCATATATATATATTTTTTTTTGGTCATTTGCAAGAGCACGGCTTCCATGGATGAACCTCACCAACATCCCCCATAACTCCCTTGCCCGAACACCAAGGATGCCATAACGAAATTTGCGGATTCTACCTCTAAAAAAACTGAGACAAAAACCTACATTGTTTAAGTATAAGAAAGATTGAACGAAAGTGAGTTAAAGACCAAGATGTACTGGAAATAAATTAAGGGTTGACAGTGGAGGAGCGGATTCACAGCGATGGCCTAGTCGCGCGAGATCCATGGCAGTGACTGACGACGGGTCACGACTGGTCCTGACCTTCTGCAATCGACGTTCTAGGGATGGCTCGGCGATGGCATGACGAGGCGCCGGTGACGGTGTGGCCACGGGATGGCGAAATGTTGGTAACAGCGCGGCGAAGGTTGTGCGAGTGGAAAGAGAAAGGTCGCGAGAGTTAGGGTTAGAAGAGAGTACTGCTAAGTTATTTTTGAAATGGAGAGTGGTAGGTGTTAAAAGAGTTTGTATATATTAAAAATTTAAAATATATTTAGTTATCAAATTTATTTTGGTAGCCAAAATGAACAATTTGGTACAGAAAAACAAGTTGAAATTTCCTATTAAAAAAAAAAAAGAAAAACAATTTGAAATGCCTTTCCGTCACCAAAACGGTATCTTTCTTTTGACCACCAAAATTTGATAGCAAAAATCTATATAATTTGCTACCAAATATTAGTTTCATAACTAAAAATACATATTTTGTTATCAAATTTTTTATTTGGTAGTCGAAAGATAAATTTTTAAACTATGAAATTTTTTTTAATTTGATAACAAAAGTTTGTTTAAAACAATTTTTTAGTTGCATAATAACATGAAATTATAGATTTCAATATAATATATCTTATTTTATATATTAAAATAATAAAATACAACTATAAGTACATTATTTACATTATTTATAATATACTTAGTAAATATCATACAAATTTATATGTCTTGTTATATCTATAAGAAATAGCTAAATCACTAAATATATTTGTTATATAAAACATAGTAGAATAATTCTTACAAATTTTGTATCAATCATATTCATGAAAAACCATAAAATAAATAAATAAACAATTGCAAGCACAAAATATGAGATTATGAAGTTTTTTGAAGATTTGTTACCAAACATAACTTTTGGTAACAAAAAATGCCTTTCTGCCATCAAAATTTAAGTTTCGTCGCAGATTCTTGCTTTCTGCCACCCAAATTTAGCAGTAAAAAAACATATATTTTGCTACCAAATGTTAGTTTGGTAGCCAAAAACATATTCTGCTATCAAATTTTGATTTAGTAGTAGATTAACACATTTTAACAAATGGAAAAAAGTATAAATCGATGACAAAAGTATATTTAAAACCATTTTTTTATCAATGTTGTAGCATACAATATAGGTTTGAAGATGACATACCTTATTCTATATATATTAAGTAATAGAATACTACTAGAAGTATATTGTATACTCTATGTATAACATACTTAGCAGAGATCATGCAAATGAATATGTCTTGTTACACCTACATGAAATAACTAAATTACAAAATATATTTGTTATATAAAACATACTAGGATGATTGTTATAAACTTGATATCAATTATATTAATGCAAAACTATAAAAATAAAAATAAAAATAAAATTACAAGCACAAAATAAGAGGTTACAAAGTTTTTTGAAAATTTGTTACCAAATGTAACTTTTGGTAGCAAAAAATGCCCTTTCGCCACCAAAATATAAATTTGGTAGCAAAATCTTTCTTTCTGTCACCAAACGTTGGTAGCAAAAAACTATATATTTTGCTACCAAATAATAGTTTGGTAGCCAAAAACACATATTTTGCTACCAAATTTTGTTTGGTAGCCGAAAGACAAATTTTTTAAAGAATGAAAAAAATTATAATTTGATAATAAAAAATTTATTTAAAACCATTTTTAGTCACATTATAATATAAAATATACATTTCAAGATAACATATCTTATTCTATATATTAAAGTAATAAATACTATTATAAGTATATATATTATCTACTTTATATATAACATACTTAATACATATCATACAAACTTATATGTCTTAAAAAAAAGAGCTAAAGCACCAAATATATTAGCTTAAATAAAAAATATTATTATTACAAACTTTGTATTTAACATATTCATGAAAAACTATAAACAAAAATAAAAAAAATTACAAGCATAAAACATGAGGTTATAAAGTTTCTTGAAAATTTGCTACCAAATGTAACTTTTGGTAGCAAAAAAATAACTTTCCGCTACCAAAATATAACTTTGGTAGCGGATTCTTGCTTTTTGCCACCAAAATTTGATAGCAAAAAAACAAATATTTCGCTACCAAATATTAGTTTAGTAGCTTAAAACACGTATTTTGCTACCAAATTTTGGTTTAGTAGCCGAAAGAAAAAATTTTTCAAAATGAAAAAAATTATAATTTGATAAAAAAAAATTATTTAGATTCATTTTTTAGCCACATTATAGCATAAAATATAAATTTTAAGGTAATATATCTTATTCTATATATTAAAATAATAAAATACTACTATAAATATGTTATCTACTTTATACATAATATATTTAATACATAAGTATCATACAAAACTTATATGTTTTACAAGAAAAAGCTAAATCACCAAATATATTTGTTTATATAGAATATATTATTGTTATAAACTTCATATCGAACACATTGGTGAAAAACGATAAACAAAAATTTACAAAAAAAAAATGTACAAGCATAAAATATATGGTTATAAAGTTTCTTGAAGCTTTGCTATCAAAAGTAACTTTTGGTAGCAAAAAATGCATTTCCACCTTCAAAATATTAGTTTGGTAGTGGATTTTCACTTTCTGCCACCAAAATTTGATAACAAAAAATAATATATTTCGCTACCAAATTATAGTTTGGTAGCTAAAAACTATATTTTGCTACCAACTTTTGGTAGCACAAAATATCATTTTGTCACCAAATATAATTCGATAGCAAATACTATCCATGGGAATATTTTGAATTCCCACTAATAATTTCGCTACCAAAACAAGTTTGGTAGTTAAATGTGATATTTTGTTACCAAAATTTGGTGACAGAAACACATATTTTGCTTCCAAAATGTGGTAGCAAAATGTAATATTTTGCTACCAAACAAATTTTGATAGCAAATGAATTGAGCGAAAAAAATTTTGGTTTCCCACCGACGTTTTTGCCACCAAATAAGTTTGGTGGTAAATTGAGAAATTTTGCTACCAAAATTTGGAAGCAAAAATTTATATTTTGCTACCAAACTTTGGTAACGAAATATCACATTTTGCTACCAAAAGAAATTTGGTAGCAAATGACATTAGCGGGAAAAAATTTGGCTTCCCGCCAATGTTTTTGCTATCAAAATAATTTTGGTAGCAAAATATTATAATTCGCTACTAAATCTTGGTAGCGGAATGTTGACATTTTGTTACCAAATAGTGTTTTGGTAGCAAAATGTTATTAGCGGGAACCAAAATTCGATTCCCGTCATGCCATCTGTTACCAAAAATATTTGGTAGCGGATTATGTCGTTTTTACTACCAAAGTTGGTAACAAAATGTCTACACCTTTCAACCACAAAAATTTGGTAACAAAAAGTCTATTTTCTGCTACCAAATTTTTTTTGGTAACAAAAACTTTGGTCTCTTAAAGTCACATTTCTTGTAGTTAATTAATTCCCTTCAGTGACTATTTGTTCATTATTTTCCTTTTTTTTTTTTTTTTTTTTTCATAAGAACATTACAATCTACCGTTGCTTCTTTTGTCATATATATCTACAACATCATTTATTTTAGTCTTTCTATTTTTTTCCTTTCAAACAGTAGTAAGAAGGAAACAGCCAAAAAAAAAAAAACAAACAAACAAACAAACAAACAAAAGAAAAAGGAAAAAGAAAAAAGAACGGCAAGTCACAGAAGTACCGATGCAAAACATAAACTTACAAACGAATTTCTCATTTCCAGCAATGATTTTTCATGCATACAAGTCATGAAAGAGCAACATGTATGCACTAACATTAATGAAAAATTAATTCTTTGGCACCATCAGAGTTCTAATTCAACATTAATAACTCAATATATCTAAGGCAAAGAAGAAAACATAGACATATATCTTGACAAGCCGTGGTAAAAAAGAGCAAATCATTCAATTTCAAAGTCTATATTTTAACAAACAAAGTTATGTATGAACAAAATTTGAATGCAACCTTCGTACATATACTGTTGTCTACAGGAGAAAATAAATCATCTCGAGGATAAAGAGAAATCCAAAGGCTTACATCGCTGTTCTCAATTGCATATTGGCAATTAGGACAAGCTCCAGTTGGGTTATTTTTCTATTTAACTCTTTCAGGTTCATAGACACCAGATGACCGGTCTTCACTTACAAAGATTAAAAACAATGCCCCAGTCTAAAGTTAAGTACCCAATGACATTTGACGAGTTAGGAAAAATGAAAGAAAATAAAACTGCAACGAAAATGTTATTGATTCTTGAATATTTTGAAACAAAAATTCAAGGTAGATAATTAAAGTCACCGAATAACCATTCTAATCACCTTTCTAATAGTGGAAACTTGTTAGAACATTAGAGCGCACCAAAAAAAAAAAAAAAAAAGCTGCAACTGGAATTATCTTTTAAACTTAAAAAGTACTATAAGTTTAACATAAGAACAATGAAAACTGAATTCAAATAAACCATCTTTCCAAACATTCCATAACTCTATGTCTATAACATTTTACCGAGTCAGAACAAGATATTACAAGTTTTTTTTTCCCTGCAATTTTTTTTTTTTTTTTTTTTGCCAAACTTTCTATAATTCTAAAGCCTACAAGATTTCACCAAACAAGACCAAACCAAAACGTTTTGTTTTCTTTTTGCCAATTCTCATTATTGTACAGCAGCTGGCAAAACAAGTTCATCGAATAAATCGCTTGAGAACAACTTTTTTTTTTTTTTTTTTTTGAGTAATTGCCTAAGAACAACTAAACAACCAAACACAAACTAAAACCCCTAAATTAATGAAATAAAATCAATAAAATGGGAAAAAAATTTTGAAAAAAAAAAAGGAAATAAAAGTTGGAAGAAATTCTGCACCCATAGAATTTTAAATGACAACAACACCACTATCATCATCATATCATCATGCACAATATAATTGTTTATGTACCCGTGCGTATATACAGATAAATCGAGATGACATTATTATTTACAAATGAATATGTAAGACAAAATAGAAAAAAAATATACGAAATAGAACTAGAAATTACTAAAAAATCTCCTTCATTAAAGTCATAATATATAAGATTATGCCAACTATAAAAGAATAGGAGCGCACGAAGTTTTGCTTCCAAAGTTTTTTTTAAAGTACATTATAGCGATATAATTTTAGAAATAATCACCAGTACAATAGATTATAAACCAAAGTAATCAAAAAGAGCAAACAAAAGCAAAAGCAATGATCATTACCAAAAAAAACAAAAAAAAACAAAAAAAACAAAAAAAAGAAGAAAAACAAAAACAAAAGCAATGACTCACCATAAGTGCAGCATCAGAGGGATCAGGAAAATGAAATTCAAGATTAGGATCAACGACTAGTCATAGAGACTACAGATGAAGCTAAATACTGAGTGTGTTTGGCGATTCCTTCCTAAAGTTGGGATTTTATAATTTGGATTAGGGATTAGGGATTAGGGATTAAAGATTTGTAATGGGTTCTTGAATTTTGGAAATCTGAATAGAAGATCTCCTTACTATAGAGATAGCCAACCAAAAATAGAGAAGCATGAGAAAAATGTGGAAGAGGCAGAAAAAGAAAAAAGCAAGCGAAAGTGGAGAGGAACATGAAGAAGTGGAAGAGGAAGAACAAGGAAATAAAACAACGCTAACGAAATGGTGTGAGTGAAGCAAAGAAAGAAATACCATGTGACATAAATGGAAGAGGGGACGAAAAAGATATTCACTCTTGTATATATGGTAAAGATAAAGATAAAGATTTACGGGAGTTCATATGTCTGGTACCCAATGCCAGCTTAACCTCTAGTCAAGTTAAGCTATTGATTAAGGCCCTCTTTTTTAGGGAGGCCCCCAAAATTTTCCTAAAACTAGTTTATATTTACTTTATGATATTTTAAAAAATTAAATAATTTCCAATTATATATATTTTATGACACATTTTTCCTTCTTAACTATCGGTTATTTTTTCTTTTATGAAAGGTCTCATTTTTAGGAAGCCACCAAATAATATATTCTCCTAAGACTTTTTTTTCTTTTCTTTTTTCCCTTAAATGTCGTTTTATGAGAGTTATTTTTTCCTTTTTGAAGGCTCATATTTAATATCCCTTGAGATTTTTCTTTTTTTCCCCCCATTAAACACCGTTTTTCTTTCAATGCTTTAAATTGTAGATTTATTGTTGAGATTTGTTTGGGAACTACAACAAGCACAACATTACCATTTTACAAAAAAAAAAAAAAAAAAAGAAAAAGAAAAAAAAAAAAGAAAACTAAAAGATCACAATTAAAAAAGAAAAAAAAAAAAAACGAACTTCATCTACCAATTACCTCATAAAGAAAAAATGATATCTACTCCAAAAAAAAAAAAAAAAACTCCAACTATCTCTTTCTTCTTCGAGTAATTAGCTTAAGTGGTCCCTGAACTCTTTTAAAAGTAACAATTTGGTCCTTATTTTTTTAATTTTGGCTGAGAAGACCCTAAACTCTCTCAATGTTTGAAATCTTAGTCATTTCCGTCCAGTTCCGTTAAGTTTCTAATATAATGAGTCATGTGCAATGCACATAATCTAATTTGAGAGGATATTTTAGTAATTTAATAATAATAAATTTAACAAAAATAAAAAAAAATCATAAAACAACTAAAACTCTCTCTCTTTCTCTTCATTTCTTAGACATGGGGGGGGGGGGGGGGTATGGATTCAGTGTTTTGGGGGGTAGGGGTTGAGAGCTGGATTTTGAGTTCGCTAGGTACAGGATCTAAGCTCGGTGACCGCAAAGAGGCACTAGGACTAGGGTTGGAATAGATTGGCGTTTTTTATTTTAAGTGGGGGGGGGGGGGGGGGGGGAGGTAGTTTTGTGTTTGGCCATTTGTTTTGGAAGGGGGGGATTGAGAAGACGGCAACGCGCAGGGGCAAGGGGCCCTGGGTTTCAGTTTGGATGGTATTTTGGTCTATTCACTATAAAAATTATGCCTTAAGCAAAATTTCATTAAAAATTTAATAGATTTGGATGGAAAAGACTATAATTGTCAACATTTTAAGCGTTTAGAGTCTTCTTGGCCAAAAGTTAAAAAAAAGAAAAAAGAAAAAAAAGGACCAAGTCGTCACCTTGTAAAAAGTTTAATTTCTCTTCTTCTTCAGCTTCTTTGCATATATTCCTTCATTTACCTTTTTTCCATATACAGTGGACTGTTTTATTATTTTGAATGATATAAGATTTTTTTTTCACTATATTTTTTTTGAACGCTTTTATTTGCACATACAATATTAATAAATACCCCACGTAATAAAGGTTTTATAATATAAATATAATAAGTCTATACTTTTTATAGATATTTTTTTATATAATACCAGATTTAACTCTAGCATATACCCACTTCAATTTTAAATTTCAATTTAATTTATGTTATTAAAAACAAATTAAGAAATAGAAATAAGAAAAAATAAATAAAAAGAAGAATCAATAAAGAAAAAACTCAAGAAAATCATTTTCAATTATTAAAAGCAAAAAAAACTATTAAAAAAAAGAAAAGAACACACGATACAATTGAATCAAAAAAATTAAAATACAAACTTTAATAATTGTTGGCTCTTTAAGAAGCATACTTTCTTTTATTTTTGTTTCACTTAAATCCTTCATTGAAAATTTTATATATTTATAAAGATTTCTAAAGAGAAAAGATTGATGATGAACAATTTAGGGTTTATAAAATGAAATTAATGGTAATTAAATTTTATAGAGAATCTATTTTAATGTCTTTAAAAAATATTATTTCCATTTAATTATAGTTAATGTAGTGCATTTTTTTATTAAAAAAATTTCTATTTATATGTATATGGGTGTATGAGCATTGTAGTTTTAAGGTAATTTTATTATATGGTAACAATGTTGTAAAATCTTTAATGATTTTATGGGGATTTATAAATATTGGGGGTTTAAATAACATTTTTTTTATTTAAAAAGGCCCCTTTTTAAAACTTTACTTGGGACCCCCAAATTCATTTAGCCAACTTTTGCCGGACACGAACGGCCTATGGATGCAAAATAGAGGGCATTGAAGAGACGTGGAGAGGGAGGAAGGGGGGGGGGGGGGGAGAGAGAGAGAGAGAGCATTGAAGAGAAGCGGAGAGGGAGGAAGGGAGGGAGGGAGTTCGACGTCCTCGGAACGCACCGATACCTGGTGTTTCTCCGGCACGATGTCCTCCGCCAACACCTTGGTTCATGTATTATGTATTTGGGTACTTTGTATATTAAATTCAAATACAATTACTTTTCAAGTTTAAATTCAATACTATTCATCATTTTTTTTCTATCTACTTGTACTACTCATATAATATACTCTCTCTCATCAGAAACCTAAAAACACATATTATTTGAATAAAATGTAAGAAGAAAATATCCAAAAGCTTAGTTTATTTTATTGTAATATATTTGAAGTACATAATAGATGTAGTTTTCAATAATTATTTACAAGATTTTAGGCGTAAAAGTGTTTACTACAAAAACAACCCAATTCAGTCACAAAATAACATTCTATAACTAGATAATTCGTATTACTTATAAGTAGCATAGTTTCAGTTGCAAAGTAAATTTTGTTACCAAAATTTTAATCGCCGTATTACTTGCATATGATTAAGTGAAAGAGATATAATTAAAATAAGCTGTCATTTAAAAACGATTATTAGCCACGATTAATGTTTTTAGTAGTAAGATAAGAACATTAGTAACTAATTAAAATATGGATTTTGTTTAGTCTAATACGTCTAGTCACAATTCATGTACTACATATATGATTCTTTTGGATCGCACATTCACTTAGTATTGTATTTTAATAAAATAGATGTTTTGAAATAAGCTTTTGGATGTCCCATTTAGTGTCATTGTATTCAAATAGAATGGATATTTGGAATATTTATTTTTGTATAGTCACTCTAATATATATTGATAGGAGAGAGTATGTGATGTAATTAATAAGATTATATTTTTTTTTTAAAAATGAAATGAATATATATTAAAATAAGTGGATGTACTATTTTATTAGAGGTGCCTTCAAAAACAATTAATGAAGGAATCAAATGAATATTACATCAAACCAAACAATAATAGATTTGATCAAATCCACCATAAAACTCAAGGTACTTTTCATCCATCCAAGGATCAAACCTTGTTAGGTTTGATTATTGATTATGTTTGATTGTCAAAAGTTAATGATAAAAAATAGGTTGAATTAATTATAGCTCTTAGAATATGATGAATATTGTACTGTTCGTGCGCTTGATTCTTATGTAAGTTTTGTTTTGCTAGCAATTCTTTTAACACTTTGCACACAGAGCCTTGATCATTTAACCATTTTGCTTACTTAGAGAAAGTTTATGTGAATTAAGTAACTCATTCGATCTCATCAAACTCTAGAATTGGTTTGATTATCACTTGAGGCGAAATCCTAGATCACACTTTGCCAAGGACATAATTTTGGCCATCTTTGGATCGTTTGAGCCTTTCAAGCCAACCTTTACATATGCATATCCTTAGTCATCCCTTTAAGCCGAATGTTTACCTTTTCTTTGTTACCCACATCTTTTAGCCTAGCTTTTTATTAATTTCTAAACTTTTAGCCCTTTGCCTTAAGCAGGTTGATTATTATAGGAATTATCTTGAGCTATGCTATAAAGTTTGGGAGGATGGGTGGAGTTATGAAAAGCTTGTTTTGGTTAATAAAAAAAAAAAAAAAAAGTGCTACACATTGTTTCAAAAATAAAAAAAGCTTGAGGTGTAGGAACTCAAAAAAAAAAAGAAAAAAGAATAAAAAGTGGATGACTAAGTAAGTTGAAATCAAGTTTGGGGATGTTATTGGGAGTGTTGCAAAAGCTCTATAAGGTCCTAGAATGATTATGTATTTAGGGTGATTCAAGTCTTATTATTATCTTTATCCTACCATTACCCTAACTTAACATTACAAGCCTAAAAAGTCCTAATGATCCTTGGTAATGTGTTTATCTACATTAGTAGAGAGTGATAAGAAAAATAAGCATATGGAGTTTGAAGATTTCTTCATCTACAGATCAATCATAATTCACTTATTTGTATAAATTGATCAGACTTACTAGTTGTTTAGTGTAAAGATTATATTCACACACACACACACATGAAAAGAATCCAAGGCAACATGAGGGGAACATTTGAATTGAAATTCTAAGGGTTTGTTTGGTTGGTTAGTTTGAGTTAAAATATTTTAGTTGTAATAGTAAATTGTTTTGAATTTTTAGAAAAAACAAAAAAACTTTTTGAGAAAAAAACAAAAACCTTTTAAAAAAAAGACAAAAAAAAAAAGATACCGCTAGAGTTGAATTGAGATGACCAACCAAACGCACTCTAAACTTTCACGATATTTAGAGTTTTCCTTGAACTATAATCTACATGAAATCTTTTTGGCATGCTTTGTAAATCAAAGTGAATTAATACTCACTCTTTCATAGTATTTTTTTCTTTTGTTAGAGGATTAACAAAATGTTAACTACGAGAACTTAATTTTTTTTTTTTCTTTTTCTTCTTTGAATTTTGGCTTCTGCCACAGCCAAAAGCCCCTTTCACGGAGCCCAAGGCTTCTTTTTATGCACCTCAGCCGCCGCCTCCAACTTTCCCCTTTTTTTATTGTTATTTTATTTTCTTTGCTCTTTTTCTGCTATAGCAGCTGATGCCTGATGCACAGCAGTCGCGGGCCCCACGAAGATAGGTGGCGAGAAACTACTAGCTGAAGGAAAAAGTGGGATGCAAGGCGAGCTGGCGTTGACTGGTGCTCGCAAGCTCGTGGCAAAATTACTAGTTATATTTTCTTCCGCTAGTAATTATTTTCGAGTAAAAAAATATATCCAAAATGCAATACTATTTGTTTTCAAATATTACTTCATCAATAAAAATGAAGCATTAATATATGAGGTTCACGTTGCCTTATCTACAGAAAATAAATAAATAAATAAATAAAATGTGTGGTTAGAGGTCGATCGTGATCTATTGGGATACCACAACATTTTGAAGGGGAAGTTGCCCTTGGAGCTTGCTCACCATATGGTAAGGGTAATCGTGACCTGCTGCGTATGGATTTAAACGATACGTCCAATTACAATGGACCCCATGCTGTCCACTTTGCGCCAAAGTGGGTCACTATTGCTTTTTCCGGTTCTGACTTCTGAATGACAACCCCGGAATGCGTTCCTTTGGTACTTTTTTGTTTTTTGTTTTTTTTCTTTTGTGTGTTTTTATGGTGGGTGGCTAGTTTGTGGCTGATCCGCACACTGGTACTTTTCTCTTTAATGAAGTATCATTCTTTAACCAATACATAAATAAATATAGAATTGCAAACATGAATAAACATTCGTTTAGTGAATAAGTTTGAGTTAAAATTTTTAAATTTAAATAGTAATTTTTATTAAGTTTTTAGAAAAAATAAAAAACTTTTTCAAAAAAGACAAAATAAGTTGCCTTCCTGAATTATGGGAAATCACTACCCTATACTCATCATGGTTGCGTGTATTGGTGTATCGCTTAGGGTCCAATAATTAGAAAAGATAATGAATAGATGGTTAAGTTATGAGTTACATTTTATGTTATATCTTTTTATCGATTTTAGATGAAAATATATTGTTTTAATTCGTGTTTTATGATTTATCATTTCACCAAAGTCATAGAATTAACGTTTTGTGAGACTATGGATATACTTACGAAGCACTAGTTTATTTTAGTTTTTGCATGTTGCAGATAAGAGTAAGGTTAAGGTTTAAAAATGAAGGAGGCTTGGTGTGGAGGTGTGTGTAGTGGCAGAAAGGGATCGGAATGATTCCCAAATATAAGAATGAAAATTGATGTTTATTTTTTTACGACTCTATAAGTTCAAGTTTGGATTATTGCTATTGTTTCTAAGGTGTCTTTGTTAGGTTGCGTTTTGGATAATTTTTAAGATGGTTTTTTAAGTTTTTTTTTTTCCTACTAAAATTCTTTTTCCACTACGTTTCCAAATGAGATGTGGTTTCCATGATCTTTTAATTCAAGTTTATTTTTTTGTATCTCAAAGAAAAAATTTATTATAATTTTCCATTGAGTATTGCTATGAATATTTATGATTATTTTTCCATTACTATTGATCTATAAATTATGATAAGTATTAGGAAACTGTGACTTTTTGCTAAGTGGAATACCTTATGGCATTTAGATATGACATAAAGTTTTCATCCTCTAATGTACATTCCTCTTTATTTCTCCTCCTCTGTCCCAATAATTGTCATATAGGTTGTCCTCAATTATCTCCTGTATATTTCTAGTAGGCCTTTTTTTATTATTTTTTTTCCTTACTAGAAAAGCATCCATGATTTACAGAAAATTAACATCCGGACAAATGATAGATAAGAAAGCATCACTTTTTTCGAACTGAAGCTTGGGAAAAAAAAAAAAGGCTGATTAAATGGACAGCTTTTTTTTTTTTTTTTTTTTTTAATGGAAAGCAATCTTTTTTTTTTTTTTTTTTCCAATTATTAGGTGCTCTAATAATGCATTGCCTTCATCAACAAATGTTCTCTTGTTAAGAACTAGTACTTTACTCTTGTTGAAGCATCAAAAAACTTAAAATTTTTTACCTCTAAAATGTCTCTTATTTTTTTATTGATAACCAGTCTTTACATCGACAAAGTCAGCGACAAATTTAGCCTTCTATTTGTTGGAGGCATATATATACTAAAACTTATATTCTGAGACGTAGAGATCATGACATAAAATACATATATATATATATATATATATATTCCTCTATGATAAATGTATATAACAATATCATTATAATTCCAAAAAACTATCAAATGCACATTTATAATAGTAAACCACAGAAAAACAGTTGACTACAAGTTATTATGCTTAGAAAATCCTCTATGTTAACTTCATTTTTAACACGAGTTTCATATGATAATCGAATGACTCTAATATCAGAAGGAGACTAAACAACCGGGGAGGGGAACCCCACCAAAACGTCCAAGGCAGCAAACTTGGAGATTAGAAAGCCACAAATACCAACCAATGCCTATCGACTTATAAATTGGATAAGCAATTTTCTAAATTTCGTAATGCCTTTAAAAAATTGCATATTAACTTTCCGTTTGCAAATGCCATAGCATAAATGCCAAACTAGTCCAAACTCATAAAGTAGATTGTTTCAAACAAAAGAAAATTGGAGGAATATGAAATGGTGATGTCAACCGCGGAGCGTTGTGCTATCTTGAAAAATGAAACTTTTTCTAAGCTAAAAGATCCAGGGAGTTTTACTATATCTTGCACTATTGAAAGTTCTTATTTTCAAAAACCTTTATGTGATTTAGATATAAGTAATAAAAAGTCTCTCTATGTTTGTAAATTAGGTTTATGGGAAACGAAACCGACCGCAACTTCTGTACAATTAGGTTTGTGGGAAACGAAACCGACAAAATGGCGACCAAAGTTTTTTGGTCACAGAAGGAAATGGTGACCAAAAAATAAAAATTCTACTACAAATTTTTTGGTCTTAGAAGGTGAAAATTCTTATAGTGAGTTAAGCATCACATAGGTATCATTGAAGATGTTCTAGTGAAGGTTGAAAATTCTTAGTTATGGGGGAAAAAAAAATTAATTTTGTGAGTTCAAAAAGAGCACCACCTTTACCACCTGTTTGGTTAATAGGTTTAGGAAGGATAAATGGGATATGAGTTCTTAATCCCATGGGATATTAGTTCTTAATCCCATGTTTGGCACAACTTTTTTAAATCATTGGATTGGATAGCTCTTATCCTGATCATTACCCAATCCCCTCATAAAGGTATTTTTCAATCATCTACATGAGCATGGGATTGAAGAGTACGAACATTTCTCGTCTCTTATACAAACCGATCCCACCTTCTCCAAATTGCCAGAGTTAGATGGCACCAAGCTTGTCTCAGGCGAATGCTCGCCGACGAAGTGTAGTACATGGAGGCGTGTTCAATTAGGGTAGAGTTAGAGAGAAATTATGATTATGCATATTATTGGGGAGCGTCATCGCCGTACTTCCTAGAAGGTTTTGCTTCTCTAATCCAAAAGACACTTCTAGATCTTTGCCATATCCATTCAAAAGTCTACACCTTCATGTGCAAATTTTTTAATATTAAGTTTCGAGGAAATATAAAGAATTCTCGTTTTAAAAAATAAGAAAAAAATTAAAATAAATAAATCGTTGTTTCCATGTCTTTTTAAAAGTGTTGACTTGGTTTGACGATCAAAAGCTAGCCGATGATAGGAATTTGGCTGAAACGGAATAATAAGGTTCTTGAAAGTGATATATAAACGTTGTCTTTGTTTATTATGCTTGAATCTTGAGTTAGTTTAATCTTGCCTGTGATTCTTTGAACGAATTGAGCACATAGCCATTATCAATTAGCTTTTTATTTTGAATGCTAAAAGTTTCAGGACATATAAATATACCTGTATAACTCGTGTAATTGTTATGTGAGATATACCTTAGCCAACAATGACCCGAACACCCATAGAGCCAACTTCCTCAAAATTTTCCATACATTTAAACACAATGGTAAGTGTTTTTTAATGACGGCATTACACTTTATTTTATTCTCATTCTCACTCCCGGAGCGAAGCTAAGAGTTGCCTAAATTCTTTTCCGACAGGGACCATGTCTTGCAGGGACAAATATTTCTACAAAAATTCTTCCCCCGATTTAATAAAAAGAGAAGGAAAAAAAAAATTTTAATCTTCTTCCGTGCCTAGCTACTCCTCTCTACCCTGACACCACGAGGCATGATTCGTTTTCCCTTCTATTTGCCCCGCGATGATATATTCGTAATAGAAACAAGAGAAAATCTGTGACATGTACTGATACATTCCGAGCAGGTGGAGCGTGCCCTTTCCAAGGTGGAGATGCAGACGAAAGAAGCAGCATACCAAGCCTGGCTCGGGTATTACAACTCGAATAAGACTGTCGCACGTGATAAGTATAAGCTTGTGGAGCTTGCTAATGAATTCAGCCGATGCATGGGGTTAGACAACCCTCCAGCCATTCCCAAGCTCATTTTAGGCAAGATGGGCCTAACGAATGTCCCCGGATTGCGTTCCAGGTAAGCCTCGCCTTTGGAGCATAGGCACTGGGCAGTTAATTTATACGTGGTGTCTGACTTGTTTCGTAAAGAGGGAAAATTACTTCCATATGTGTACATCGTATGGTAAGGTGAGGCAAAAGTATGATGCCTCACTAAGAGGGCAGGGCAATTCTTTCTTTCCATGAAACGAAATACAGAAATTATTTCTGATAATTGTATTCTTTTAAACACTACAGAATTGGCGCAACCTTCTTCACATTGGGTTTTTTTTTTTTTTTTTTTTTTGGGGGGGGGGGGGTGTTTAATTTTTTTGTCACATTAAACTACGCTGTTTCACCATAGACAAATGGTTATAATTAATAGGATATGTATCATACAAGTTGAGTGATTCTAGGTTAGATAGCCAGGAGATCCGAAACCTAAGTTTCGCACTTGAAACTCCTCTCCTTCCTTCAGTGTCGCAACTCCCCTCGGCCAAACTCAGTGCCTACGGTTAGGGCTGAACAACAACCGAGAACCAAGCGGGACCGACTTCAGCCGCACGACACTGCTGGAAAACTCTGTGACATGTCACCACCAACACTTGGTGGGTGGGTAACCGAAACCGAGCATAAGTCTTCTACTGGTTTTTGGTTATACATATATTGAGTTGGTCAGTAACCGTAACTGACCGGCCATAAACTTCCTTCTCCTCCTTTTGTTCTTCTTCTTCTTCTTTGCTGACTCTTCCCCATTTCCGCCTCTACAAGTCTTTGCAAGTTTAGCTTGCATTTGATTCGCCAGTTCGAGATGAAATTTTTAAGTTAAAATTAATTGACTTTTCAAAAACTAGTTATAATTTTTGTTCACTTTTCAGAAAAATACTAAAATTAATATAAAAAGATACAGTTTAATTAAAATTAAATTAAAATATCTAAGGAGGTATCAGAGTTTGCTATTTCCATCCCTAGGCTCTCCATTCCAAGGATGAATTCTAAGCCCAAGACCTGCGCAGCCCAATTGTGTGTGTGTGTGTGTTTTAGATAAATTACTAAGTTAGTTTCTAAATTTTTAATTTCATGTAGCTTTAGACCCTAAACTTTTTTTTTATACTTGAAATGCTCTTAAATTATTAAAATATTACTAGAATAGTCTTTCACATTAATTTTTAGACATAATTAATTAGTTATCATCAATTTTGACTAAATAATCAATGGTTTCTATCTAAAATTAATGAAAATGACTATTGTAACAATATATTAATAATTTAAGGGCATTTCCTGTTCTTTTTATCATAACTAAAATTAACATAAATATTAAAAACTTTACTACAGTAATCCTTTTTATTAATTGTTTAACGAAATCCATAATTAACATTATGTTTTGATCAAATTATTAACAGATTTCATATAAACAGTAACAGAAAGAACTATTGTAACAAAATTTAATAGTTTAGAGGACGTTCTAGTGAGAAAAAAATTTAAGATACTAAGAGGTTAAAAATTTAGACACTACATAAGTAATTTACCCCTTTCATTATTTAATTTGGAGTGAAAGTGGAACGATGCCGTTCCACTAAAGCACGTGGAAGTGAAACGCACCGTTCCACTTCCATAACTGGATACTTGAAAAAATATATATACATATATATATATATGTATGTATATACACACACAAACATATATTTACCTTCGTCCTTGCTGCTTCTTCTTCACGGTCTTCTTCATCATCTTTGTTTCTTTCTCTCAGCAGCAGCCGCCCGCCGGAAAGTTAAGTCCCCCAGTGCCTCCACCACTTTCGCTCCTTGCCCGGGACCGAACTCCATGGACCGGCAAAACCTGATTTTTTTGGATGGTGATCGGCCGATTTCTTGTTGTCGGCGGGCGGTGCTCCGTTTTTTTTTTTTTTTTTTTAACCGCCGGTGTCGGTCGGTGACCAATCCAATAAAAATCATCGGTCACCCTGCTCCGGTGATGCCACGAGCCCCCATTCAGGCTACATCTCTCGGCAAATCTCCTAGAGTAATAATAACAAAAGTAGTTTCTCGAAGCAATATCTTTTTTAAAGAAAAATCCTCTATTTATATTTAAATAAAAACATCTAAAATTTTTAATTTTGTTCAAGTAATTATATTAGCTTTTTCTTCCCCCGAATTTTAAATTGAAATCAAATTGGATTTATATTTTAAGCAAAAAATAGTTACAAAAATAACCCAAATTATGTATCATAGGTCCATAAGCCAATCATATATAAATTCCTTTTAAAAATCGGACTTTGTGTTTTTAAAGAGGAATGGACGTCATACTTTAAAGATTATTAGTTAAAAAGATGACACACAAGTCACAATTTAGAACCGATTTTATAAATAATTTGAAATAAAAAAATCACTTCCGATTCCAAACCACACTCATGCCAATATTTCCAAGTTTAAATTATCACTGATGGTAAATTTATTTCTTCCAAAATTACAAACGTAACATTATTATATATGAAAATTCGTCAAACAGTATAACGTAAGTACTAGTCTATTACACAATTAAAAGAGTATATGGAAATGCTGGCCCGTTTGGTGGAGTAGTTTGAGTTGAGATTTTTAAGTTTCAATAATAAATTTTTTTGAATTTTCAGAAAAGACAAAAAACTTTTTGGGAAAAAGACAAAAACTTTTTAGAAAAAAGATAAAAAAAAGTTTGAGTTGAATAGTTTGAACCATTTAACCAAACAGGCTAGTGGTGTTTTTGAAATGTTTTGTATGTTTTGGGTACACCAAACCACGGCCACGCCCACCCCCCTGCGCCCCCCGCGTTTAAAAGTTTTTTTTTTTTTTTTTTTCTTTCATCGCCAGACACAGCGCTAATCACTTTGTTGTCTTTTTATTGCCTAATTGGATATTGAATCTTGAAAAACAATCCTCATTATACTTTAAAATCATGTTCAAATGGTGCCCTATAGCCTTTAAACCTTTTTTTTTTTTTTTTTTCTAATTATTTAATTTCTTTTTTTTATTATTATTATTATTTCTCCCACTTCTCTAATCGTGTTGACTTGCACATTTTTTTCCTTTTCATTTATTTTCTTTCCCTTTCACCGTTTTTCCGCTTTAAAAAGACTTTAAATGGTCATTTTACATTTTGCTATAACACCCTTACTCCTCCACTAATTTTTGAAATTATTTTTGTAAATCGTCGATTTGTTGTTTGATTTGATAATTTAATATGTCAAAATTAACTATTCAAAAATATTTGTGGACTCTTTTTTTTTTTTTTTTTTTTTTTCCTAAATTAACATTTTAAATTGATAAAAAAGATGGACTGCACTATTCAATTCTTTTTCAAAAGCTCACACGTAAGTAGATTCAATTAATAATAAACACAATTCAAATTTAAGGCATACCTATCATGCCAAACATCTTTTTTGAAAATACATTTTTCTATGATAACAAACATAATCTAGTAATAATTTCACACCTAACCCTACTAGAAGGTGTAAAGTTCGAATATTTCATCCATACGTTTATATATATATATATATGTATACACGTTTCTGCAATATAATATCAAAGATTCAACTTCAAACTAGGTCGATACACACTCCTATCATAACAAATTTCAAATCTCAAGTAGTCTCAGCCGAAAGGAGGCGATAAGTTGGTTTGAGAAGCAGATGGTTGACTCTCAAGACCGACAGTCCAAACTTCTCGGTCATGTCAATGTCATTAGTCTCTACACCACTAGGAAGCTCCCAAGTAAAGCAATGCACCAACTGAGCTAGAACAAGGCGGGTCGTAATTAACCCTAGTTGCATTCCAGGACAACGTCTACGGCCAAACCCAAATGGGAGAAGCCGAAAGTCATGGCCTCGTAAATCGACTTGGCTCTCAAGGAATCTCTCGGGGTAAAATTCGTCCACATTTTCCTTCCATACATTAGGATCTCTTCCCATTGTCCAAGTGTTTATTATAATTCGAGATTTCTTGGGTATAAAATACCCTTCCATGGTTATGTCATTCATCGATTCATGCGGGAGTAGTAGTGGTACAGCTGGGTGTAGTCTGAAGCTCTCCTTCAGGACCATGTCAAAATAAACCAACTTCCCCAAATCCTTTTCCTCTACAATTTTGTCCATCCCAACGACAGTTTCGAGCTCTTGTTGAACCTTTTTCATGACTCTAGGATGCTTCATAAGTTCGGACAATGTCCAATCAATGGATGCAGATGAAGTATCGATTGCACCGGTGATTAGCTCAACCAAAATGGCTTTTATATTGGTTCGATCGATCACCAAAACATGCTCGTCTTGTGGATTCATTGGTTGGTTCATCAAAGAAAGCAACATATCAATCAAATCTTTGTGATTTTCATGTCCTTGTTGCCACCGTGCGGCTAGCTCGTGCTCTGTAATTATCTGCTCGAACATTTCATCCATGTCCTTAATAACATTTTTCATTCGTCTTGTATATCCCTATGGCATATTAAAAATAAAATAAAAAATCAACATAAGCCTCTATATATATGTCTCCCATCTATTAAAGAAAACCAAAAAGCTTTCAGATTTTGAACCTAAAAACTCCTATCCAAATTTCTCCACTCTGGTATCTTAAGCTAATCCATAGGTTAACTTTGACACAAATATATAATTCTTAAAATAATTCTTAAACTGGAATATTCTCTAATATATATAAACCATAAGTTAAATTTTGGAGGGAAATTATATATCGCGATGATAGCTTGATTATTTTAAATGTTTGAGAATAGACTTAAAAATGTTAATTAGATGGCTTCCTGCCCATCAGTCAACATAACGAGAGTTAAGCGAAAAGAAAAAAAAAATAGTACAGTTATATCCATCTTTTCAGTAAAAAGATAAGGTCATATTTGTCTTTTACTTTGAATAAGAACTTCCACCATTAGTATAGATTAACCAATGAAAATCAGATTATTATTATTATTATTATTTTTTTTTTTGTGAACATTATGAAGAGGAATAGTAGATGGTTGAAATAGAAGATTGTATATGATCTTTTTTTTTTTTTTTTTGATTCTTTTTAATGAAGTTTTTGCTATATGTGTGTGTGTGTGTGTATTAAAAAAAAAAAAAAAAGATGGTTGAAACTGGGGTTTGTTTTGTGAAGTTAAAGAAATGTTACATAAAGAGTAATAACAAAGGTGAGGAATGGTAATCGTGTTGCCCACCTTTAGGCCCTATGGCCCTGTGAAATAACTTTGTTTTCTTGTCTTTTATTTGTCCTTCAATTTTTTTTTTTTTTTTAAGAAAATTGTGGAAGCAGCCTATTAAATAGACATATTTTTGTTTTTGTTTTTGTTTTTGTTTTTGTTTTTTTTTTTTTTGCTCTTTCTTGATAACTTGTTTGAATTTTTTACCGTATATATATATACACTTATATATATATGTACTTATCTAATTAGAAGTTAAAAAATACTAAAATTATGATAACTGAGGAAAAAATCTATATATATATATGTGTGTGTTATTTAGGGGTAATCCAACAAATGGCTTTATTTCCAAATCATTAATTATTCCTAATTTCCACTTGACCAAATCATCCCCCTTCTCAAACTAATAAATAAAATAAAATAAAATAAAATAAAATCATTTGAGAATGTTGTTTTAGCTGCGTTAGAGCAAAGGAGGAAGCTACATGTACGGACATTGAGTACATATTCCTGTGCTTAAACTTTTCTCTCTTAAATTGTAGATTAAAAAGTTTAGCCTCTGTTTGAAATACATATTCGAATCAG
The DNA here is from genome assembly GCA_025413485.1 of Ficus microcarpa. Classification (NCBI taxonomy): domain Eukaryota; kingdom Viridiplantae; phylum Streptophyta; class Magnoliopsida; order Rosales; family Moraceae; genus Ficus; species Ficus microcarpa. The sequence continues at coordinate 11,567,959 of CM046380.1, read as the reverse complement.
AAAAATCTAAACTGTTAGGAATCTTTAATGAATTGATATTTAGACAATAAAAAACTAAATCATGTAGCGTGGATCTTGAAAAACTTAAAAAAAAAAAATTATATTTGATTCAGATTAATTTTTTTCTAATCCAAACAAGAGTTAAATTTAACATGGATATTTGCATCTGATGTTATTGTGTGCACTTCTTTAGTTTTTGGCCGTTAAATTTATTTATTTATTTATTTATTTATTTTTTGTGAACAAGTTTGATTCATTCATCTGCACCATACACAAGTAAGCATTTATCGGTAGTGACCGTAGGGGTGGGGGGGGGGGGGGGGGGGGGGGGGGCCACACTACCGCAGACTTTTCAACTTTTTTAAAGTTTGATAAGGTGAAAAAGAGAAAGGATGAAAGTGAGATGAAGGAAAAGCAGACAGAAAATTATGAAGTTGATTGTCTTGTAAAAATGAAAAGAGAAAGAGAAAGAGAAAGAAAATATCATTAATAAAATTTTTGGTGTGGCCTATAATCTAATCTTTTTAAAATTAAGTGGAAAACCTAAATCGACCTAATGATGACTAAATTTATTTATTTTTCCTTGTTTTTAATGTAAAAAAATTGTTATAAAAGAATTAAAGAGTGCTAAAAAGATACAGATTAATCCATACGTATTAATATATGTATTCATCATTTTTATACAAATAAAGAAATAATATTTTAGTAATTAACATGTATAGTGTAACGAAAATTTTGACACTTAATCACAATTTGTAGATTTTGTATCTCTCAACCTAAATTGAAAAGGAAAAAAAAAAAAGGTAAGAATTTTGAGAAGAAACCTGAAGATCAAGTGGCGCGAGATAAGGTACATAATCAGCTATGTTGAAAGCTCCAGCCAAGCACATAACCTCTTGAGCGATCCCCCTTAGATTATATCTACCGTCCCCAATATTCCACCCCAAAATCATCCTACACGAAATGTCCGCAACAAGCTCCCCCACCTTCCTACTAACATCTACCACCTCACGCGCCGCCGCAGCCTTCCTAAGCGACGCAACTAGCCCCGTGACCTCTTCCCTCCTCGAGGCCGCGAACGATTCGATCTTCGACGAGGTCAGCAGCTGTAGAGTGCACAACTTCCTAACGTTACGCCAATATGGACCGTACTCCGTGAACGCCATTCCCTTGGTACTGTACGATATGTACTCGGCTGCTTGAAGTTTAGGTCGGCTGGCAAAAACGTTGTCGTGTGTTTTGAGGAATAGCTCGGCGAAATGCGGCGAGGAGATGACGATGGTTGGGACGTGGCCGAGGCGAATGGACATGATCGGTCCGTATTTTAGGGCCAGGGCTTGGAGGCCGCGGTGGGGTAGTGCGGTCAGCATGTGGAGATTTCCGATGATTGGTAGCGACCAGGGGCCGGGTGGGAGTTTCCGACCATCGCGACGGTGGATTCGGGTGGCGCGTTGGAGAAGAAAGGACAAGACGGATCCGAGTAAGACTAGGAGAATGGCTAAGGATGTCGTAGGAGACATATTGAAATTATTGGTGAGTTTGAGTTTGGAGGAAGAAATTTTGACAATGGATAGCAAATGCATGTTGGTTATTTATAGTGAACAAAACAATTGAGAAACAAAAAATAGAATAAATGATAATGGTTATTTATATTTTAAATCATGTATTTTGCTTTCATTGTAGAAGTATAACTTGTATTTTGAAATTTTATATTTTTGTACCATCATATCAGGTTTAATTACAATAACAAATATATAATACTTTCCTAGTCAATTTTGAAATAAAATACCCAAAAATATCTTAATCATAAAAACTAAAATTATGTGATATTTTCCTTTTTAATATCTTGCATTTTGTTTTTATTCAAAAATTATACTGTTCATATTGAAGTTTTGAATTTTTGTACCGTTACAATAGATTTATTAATGAAACTGATTGTCAATCGCTGTTGAGTTATGTATGAATTGGTGATTGTATCACCTTTTCATATTTAGAATATAATTTTTACTTAAAAAAATATATATTTGGTAATAGATCTATATTTTTTTAATTAACACTTATTTTGATATCAAAAATATTGAAAATACAATCAAAATCAAGTTTAATAAATGATTGAAAAATTCACATTTAAGAATATTTTGGCATTTAGAGGTTTAAATAAAGAGTTAACGAGAAAAAATAGAGATCTGTGTTTTTAATATAATAGAATGATATAAAAAAATATATGTTGTATATTTTGTAAATAAAATCAAAATAAATGATGTAAATAGTGAATAATCCAATTTTAGTTTTCCTTCTTAAAGGTTTTTATGGACATATTTGGGTCAAAATAAATGTTAGCCGTGAAAAAGTATAAATTTATGATTATAAGCATAGTTTAATAGAATTATCGCACCTGATTACACATAAATCCTCCCACCTATTTTTCCAAAAATACATATATATATATTTGCATATTAAATAAAAACTAATAGTATAAGAATATAAAACTTTAAAATAAAGATATATTTTTAAAAATAAAAGTAAACTATTAGATATAAAAATGTAAATAATGAAAAAGAAGAAGAAAAACGTTTTCTTCATGATTAATACTTTTTAAAATTTTGGTGCGCTTCTTGTTTTCTTCCTTTTTTGTTTTTTGTTCTTTTTTAAGCTAATAGCTCCTTTTTTTTTTTTTATGGGAGAGACTGTGGTAGAGCCTCTTCTAGAATAACTACTGGCAGAGCATTTTTTTTAACCGTTGGTATTTAATCGAACAATTGAAATGTTATTAATGTACCATATTTATCATACACCTTATCTTATATTACCCTTCTCACCCCCAAATCTTCTCCGTCGCGGGCAACCTTTTGGCCACTGGCGATCACGCCGACATCGGTGACCCACCCCTAGCCTCCCCCACCACCTGCCCTAACCTCAGTTGCCCCCCACTCTCTAGCCCTCAGCAACCCCCCTAGCCCTCCCCCGCTAGACCCCCGGCCCTAGCCCCCCCAACTGCCTCCCCACCCCAGATACCCCCTCCCCTAGCACCTTCACCCTAGGTCCTCCTTCCTCGACCTCCAGCCTCCCACCCCCCCCCCAACACTAACCGCCCCTTGGCACCTCCCAATGGGGACCCCCCCACGCCCCCTCTCTCTTATCCTATTTCTCTCTGCTCAACCCGCGCCCCCCCCCATACACCCCCGATGCGAGAAAAGAGAGAGGGGGATAAGGTGTCCCCGTCAGGGGTGAGGGTGGGTGGGGGGGGGGGCGTCGGGGGTGGGTAAGGCCGCGGGATTGGGGGCCAGGAGAGAGGGGAAGAGAGAGAGGAGAAAGAGAGGGGGTGGAGGGGTCCTGTAGAGGAGGCTCTAAGGGTGGTCGAGGGGAGGCCGAGGGAGAGGGGACCTGGGGTGGGGGCACCGGGGGCGGGGGTATTGAGGGCTGGGAAGTGGGGTTCCGGGGCTGGGTGAGGGGTGGCTGGGCTGGGGCTGATGGTGGGGGGGTCGGGGGTGGGTCACCGGCATCGGGTCGGTCGCCGGCGGTGGGAAGGTCGCCAGCATCAGGTAGGTCGTCGACGGTGGAAAGGTCACCAGCAGTGAAAAGGTCACCGGCGATGGAGAAAACTTGAGAGTGAGATCAGATTAATATGATGTAAGGTATATAATAAGTACGGTACACTAATAATATTTTAACCGTTCGATTAAATCTTAACGATTCAAAAAGAACTCTACCGATAGTTACTTTAGGAGTGACTCTACCACATCTCTCTCCCCACCCCTCTTTTTTTTTTTTTTTTTTTTTTTTGAAATAATCATTACAGCTCTTATGTCTTGATTTTGACAACTCTTGTGGCTGTTTCCTGTACGAAATGCGTCTCTTCACCAAATTGCTACCTCCCTTGATTAGAAGCAGAGAATTTCATCATCCATGACCTCACTCAAGAAGAGACATCTCAGAGTTAATGGTTTATTTGAAAAAATCGTTCTTCATGTGCCATATACTAGTTTGAGAACGTGCCCGCACCTATTGTCACGTTGAAATTACTTTGTCGGTTAAATTATTTGAATAGTTAAAAGATTTATTCATGATTTCATTTCAGTCATTTTTTTGAGTTTTTTAAATTTATTTTTAATTAAGACACTCACACAATTTGAAGTTATTTGATAAAATGGCTAAGCATTATTTTTACAACATTTTTTACAGGTGATAAGAAAGACAATTTATGTTGTCTTCGTAAATACTTATTATTTATATTTGCGTTTTCCCAAGTTGTCTACCTATTTTAGTTCTCTCTTTTATGTTAACTAAAAGAGTCTATTTAATATGTTTATTTAAAAAATATCTAAAATGATTCACACATATTATATGTTTATTTAATTGTATTTCTGGCCTGGTCACATGATAGTTAAAAAATATTAAGCTTGATACTTTTATGTGACTTGGATTCAATAATCTAAATTTGATTAGATGTTTCAACTATTTGATTCTTAAAAAGAAGTAGACATAATCTTTTTCTTGGTTAGGCAAAGTATTTTTTGGGGGGTGAAGTTCAGTATTTAAGATGTTTTATTTTTCTTGCACATTTTTGTACTTAGGTTTTGATGCCTAACAGAGTTTATCTCCTACGTGGAAATCACGAGACCAAATTTTGCACATTGATGTAGGATTTTGAGCAAGAAGTCAGGATCAAATATGATAATCAGGGTGAAGTGATCTATAATAAATGCTTGGAATACTGTAAATAGCTTACTTGGGAATAGAAAGCCAAGAAATGAGTTGAAAGATTAATTCAAAGTACATATATACATAAATACAATCGAACCTGATTAATGTGAAATATGAGAAAAACAGGAGAGAAATGCAACAACATAGTAAAGAATTTATCGATTAACTTCTTAAATGTAAACTTCCTGCAAACATTAAATAATCATGTACATGTACTCTTGACATTGAAAAAGAAATTAGTTTAGACATATCAATTTTAAGTACTACAAAGAATACATATTCAAGTAATAAGCATTTGTGAAGACAGCATAAATTTTCTTTCTTACCACCTGCAAAAAATAAAAGCTATAAAATCATGTTTTAATAATTTAAAAAAAAAAAAAAAGGCACGTTCAAAGAAACTCAACATAATTATGAACAATATCTAAATTTCAAATATTAAATCTCAAAAAAAGGTGATAAAACTTGTTTAATAAGTGATTGCTCAAATTAGTGTTAGAAAGATCCATCAACTTCCGTTCAGTGACTATTTGTTCATTATTTTTCCCCTTTTGTTTTTTTTTTTTCATGAGAACATTACAATATACCTTAGCTTCTTTTGTCATATCTACAACATCATTTATTTTATTCTTTCTATTTTTTTTTCCATTCAATAAGTAGTAAGAAGGAAAAAGCCAAAAAAAAAAAAAAAAAAGGGGGGGGGGGGGGGGAAGAAAAAAGAACGGCAAGTCATAGAAGTACTGATGCAAAACATAACCTTACAAACGAATTTCTCATTTCCAGTAATGATTTTTCATGCGAACAAGTCATGAAATAGCCACATGTTTGCACTAACATTAATGAAAAATTAATTCTTTGGCACCATCAAAGTACTAATTCAACGTTAGCAACTCAATATATCTAAGAAACAGAAGAAAACATAGACATATATCTTGACAAGCTGTGGTAACAAAGAGCAAATCATTCAATTTCAAAGTCTATATTTTAACATACAGAGTTATGTATGAACAAAATTTGAATGCAACCTTCATATATATACTGTTGTCTACAGAGAAAATAAATCATCTCAAGGATAAAGGGAAACCCAAAGGCTTACATCGATGTTCTCAATCGCATATTGGCAATTAGGACAAGCTCTAGTTAGGTTAGTTTTCCATTTAACTCTTTCAGGTTCATGGGCACCAGATGCCCGGTCTTCACTTATAAAGATTAAAAACAATGCCCTAGTCTAAGGTTAAGTACCCAATGATATTTGACAAGTTAGGAAAAATAAAAGAAAATAAAACTGCAACGAAATAATTATTGATTCTTGAATATTTTGAAATAAAAAATCAAAGTAGATAAATAAAGTCACCGAATAACCATTCTAATCACCTTTCTAATAGTGGAAACTTACTAGAACCTTAGCGCACGCACAAAAAAAAAAAAAAAGAAAAAAGAAAAAAGAAAAAAAAAAAAGCTTCAATTGGAATTATCTTTTAAACTTAAAAAGTACTTTAAGTTTAACAGAAGAGCAATGAAAACTGAATTCAAACAAACCATCTTTCCAAATATTCCATAATTCTATGCCTATAACATTTTACCGAACCAGAACAAGATATTACAAGTTTTTTTTTTTTTTTTCCTGCAATTTTTTTTGCCAAACTTTCTATAATTCTAAATCCTATAAGATTTCACCAAACAGGACCAAACCAAAACTTTTTGTTTTCTTTTTGCCAATTCGCATTATTGTACATCAGCTAGCAATACAAGTTCATTGAATAAATCACTTGAGAACATTTTTTTTTTTTTTTTTGAGTAGTTGCCTGAGAACAACTAAACAACCAAACACAAACTAAAACCCCTAAATTAATGAAACAAAATCAATAAAATGGGGAAAAAATTTTGAAAAAAAAAAAAAGGAAAGAAAAGTTGGAAGAAATTTTGCACCCACTGAATTTCAAATGACCACAACACCACTATCATCATTATATCATCATGCACAATATAATTGTTTATGTACCCGTTCGTTTATACAGATAAATTGAGATGACATTATTATGTACAAATGAATATGTAAGACAAAATAGAAAAATATATATGAAATAGAACTAGAAATTACTTAAAAATCTCCTTCATTAAAGTCATAATATATAAGAATATGCCAACTATAAAAGAATCGGAGCGCACAAAGTTTTGCTTTCAAAGTTTTTTTTTTAAAGTACATTATAGTGGTATAATTTTAGGAATAATCACCAGTACAATAGATTATAAACCAAAGTAATCAACAAGAACAAACAAAAGCAAAAGCCATGATCATTACCAAAACAAAAAATAAAAATAAAAACAAAAAAACAAAAAAACAAAAACAAAAGCAATGACTTACCATAAGTGCATCATTGGAGGGATCATGAAAATGAAATTCAAGATTAGGATCAACAACTAGTCATAGAGACTACAGATGAAGATAGATATTGAGTGTGTTTGGCAATTCCTTCCTAAAGTTGGGATTTTAGAGTTTGGATTAGGGATTAGGGATTAGGGATTTTTGCGATTAGGAATTAAAGATTTGTAACGGGTTCTTGAATTTTGGAAATCTGAATAGAAGATCTCCTTACTATACAGATAGCCAAGAAAAAATGGAGAAGCATGAGAAAATTGTGGAAGAGGCAGAAAAAGAAAAAAGCAAGTGAAAGTGGAGAGGAACATGAAGAAGTGGAAGAGGAAGAATGAGGAAATAAAAAAACGCTAATGAAACGGTGTGCGTGAAGCAAAGAAAGAAATACCATGTGGCATACATAGAAGAGGGGACGAAAGAGATATTCACTCTTGTATATATGGTAAAAATAAAGATAAAAATTTACAGGAGTTCATATGTCTGGTACCCAATGCCAGCTTAACCTCTAGTGAAGTTAAGCTATTGATTAAGGCCCTCTTTTTTAGGGAGGCCCCCAAAGTTTTCGTAAAATTAGTTTATATTAACTTTATGATATTTTAAAAATTAAATAATTCCCAATTATACATATTTTATGACATATTTTTCCATCTTAACTATCGGTTATTTTTTCTTTTATGAAGGGTCTCGTTTTTAGGATGCCACCAAATAATATATTCTCCTTACATTTTTTTTTTCTTTTCTTTTTTCCCTTAAATGTCGTTTTATGAGAGTTAATTTTTCCTTTTTGAAGGCTCATATTTCATATCCATTGAGATTTTTCTTTTTTCCCCCATTAAACACCGTTTTTCTCTCAATGCTTTAAATTGTAGATTTATTGTCGAGATTTGTTTGGGAACTACAACAAGCACAACATTACCTTTTCACAAAAACTAAAAATAAAAAGAAAAAGAAAAAAGAAAACTAAAAGATCACAATTAAAAAAAAAAAAAAAAAACGAACTTCATCTACCTATTCCCTCATAAAGAAAAAATGATATCTACTCCAAAAACAAACAAACAAACAAACAAACAACTGCAATGATCTCTTTCTTCTTCGAGTAATTAACTTAAGTGATCCCTGAACTCTTTTAAAAGTGACAATTTAGTCCTTATTTATTTAATTTAGCTGAGAAGACCTTAAACTCTCTCAATGTTTGAAATCTTAGTCATTTACGTCCAGTTCCATTAAGTTTTTGATAGAATAAGTCATGTGTAATTCAAATAATCTAAATTAAGAGGATATTTTAGTAATTTAACAATAATTACTTTAACAAAAATAAAAAAAATCATAAAACAGCTAAAACTCTCTCTCTCTCTCTCTCTCTCTCTTCATTTCTTAGACATGGGGGGATCTAGATTCGGTGTTTTGGGGGGTAGGGGTTGAGTGCTGGATTTTGAGTTCGCTAGGTAAGGGATTTGAGCTCGGTAACTGCAAAGAGGCGCTAGTGCTAGGGTTGGTACAGATCGGAGTTTTTTTTTTAGGGGGGGGTAGTTTTGTGTTTGGACATTTGTTTTGGAAGGGGGGGCATTGAGAAGACGGCAGTGTGCAGAGGCAAGGGGCCCTGGTTTTCAGTTTGGATGGTATTTTGGTCTTTTCACTATTATGCCTTAAGCAGAATTCCATTAAAATTTAACAGATTTGGATGAAAATGACTATAATTGTCAACATTTTAAGAGTTTAGAGTCTTATTGGCCAAAAGTTAAAAAAAAAAAAAAAAAAGTAACCAAATCGTCACATTGTAAAGAGTTTAATTTCTCTTCTTCTTCAGCTTATTTGCATATATTCCTTCATTTACCTTTTTTCAATATATAGTGGACTGTTTTATTATTTTGAATGATATAAGATTTTTTTCATTATATTTTTTTGAATGCTTTTATTTGCACATACAATATTAATAAATACCCCACGGAATAAAGGTTTCATAATATAAATATAATAAGTCTATATTTTTATATATACTTTTTATATAATAGCAGATTTAACTCTATCATATACCCACTTCAATTTTGAATTTCAATTTAATTTATGTTATTAAAAACAAACTAAGAAATATAAATAAGAAAAAATAAATAAAAAGAAGAATCAATAAAGAAAAAACTCACAGAAAATCATTTTCAATTATTAAAACCAAAAAAAAAAAAAAAAGAACACACTTTACAATTGAATCAAAAAAAATTAAAATACATACTTTAATAATTGTTGTCTCTCTAAGAGACATACTTTATTCTATTTTTGATTCACTTAAATCCTTCATTGAAAATTTTTATATATTTATAAGGATTTCTAAAGAGAAAAAATTGATGATGAACAATTTAGGGTTTATAAAATGAAATTAATAATAATTAAATTTATAGAGAATCTATTTTAATGTCTTTAAAAAAATATTATTTCCATTTATAGTTAATGTAGTATATTTTTTTATTAAAAAAATTTATATTTACATGTATATGGGTGTATAAGCATTGTAGTTTTAAGGAAATTTTATTATATGGTGACAATGTTATAAAATCTTTTATGATTTTATGGGGATTTATAAATATTCGGGGTTTAAATAAATTTTTTTTTTTATTTAAAGAGGCCCCTTTTTAAAAACTTTGCTTGGGGCCCCGAAATTCGTTTACCCAGCCTTGCTGGCACCCAACTTTTGCCGGACACGAACAGCCTATGGATGCAAAATAGACGGCATTGAAGAGAAGCGGAGAGGGAGAGAGAGCTTGTGTAAATGGGCTGCGATACAACTCAAGAGAAAGAGCCATCAAAGAGAGAGAGAGAGTTCGACCTCCTCGGAACGCACCGACACCTAGTGTTTCTCCGTCACGATGTCCTCCGCCAACACCATGGTTCATACCGACAGCTTTGAGGCTATATTATATTTGAAGTACATTAAAAATGTAGTTTTCAATAATTATTTACAAGATTATAGCAGTAAAAGTGTTTACTACAAAAACTGGTAATCATATAATATACTCTCTCTCGTCAAAAACCTAAACACACATTTTATTTGAATAAAATGTAAGAAGAAAATATCCAAAAGCATAGTTTATTTTTGTATTATATTTGAAGTACATAATAAATGTAGTTTTCAATAATTATTTACAAGATTTTAGGTGTAAAAGTGTTTACTACAAAAACAACCCAGTTCAGTCACAAAATAATATTCTATAACTAGATAATTTATATTACTTAACATCTTTTAAATAGCAGAGTTTCAGTTGCAAAGTAAATTTTGTTACCAAAATTTTAATCACCGTGTTACTTGCATATGATTAAGTGAAAGAGTCATAATTAAAATTAGCTGTCATTTAAAAACGATTGTTAGCCACGATTAATGCTTTTAGTAGTGAGATAAGAACATTAATAACTAATTAAAATATGGATATTGTTTAGTCTAATAGGTCTGGTCACAATTCATTTACTACATATATGATTCTTTTGGATCACACAATCACTTAGTATTGTATTTTAATAAAACGGATGTATTGAAATAAGCTTTTGGATGTCTCATTTAATCATTGTATTTAAATAGAATGGATATTTAGAATATTTATATTTTTATAGTCACTCTAATGTATATTGATACGAAAGAGTATGTGATGTAATTGGAAAGATTATATTAAAAAAAAAAAAAAACCAAAATGAATGTACAACAAAATAAGTGGATTTACTGTCTTAAGGGGTGTGTTCAAAAACAATAAATGAAGGAATCAAATGAATATTACATCAAACGAAACAATAATAGATTTGATTAAATCTACCATAAAACTCAAGGTACTTTTCATCCATCCAAGGATCAAACCTTGTTAGGATTGAGTATTGATTATGTTTGATTGTCAAAGGCCAATGATAAAAAATAGGTTGAATTAATTATAGCTTTTGGAAAATGATGAATATTGTATTGATTGTGCGCTTGACTCTTGTGTAAGTTTTGTTTTACTTATGATTATTTTAACACTTTGCGCGCATAGCCTTGATTATTTGATCATTTTGCTTCCTTAGAGAAAGTTTTTGTGAATTAAGTAACTCATTCAATCTCATTGAACTCTAGAACTGGTTTGATTATCACTTGAGGTGATATCTTAGATTACATGATTTAAGCCATCTTTGGATCGTTTGAGCCCTTTAAGCCAACGTTTACATATGCATATCCTTTGTCACCCCTTTGAGCCAAATGTTTACCTTTTATTTGTTACCCTCATCTTTAAGCCTGGCTTGTTATTAATTTCTAAACTTTCAGCCCTTTACCTTAAGCATGTTGATCATTATAAGAATTATCTTGAGCTATGCTAATGTTTGGGAGAATGGGTGGAGTTGTGAAAGCTTGTTTTGGTTAATTTAAATAAAAAAAAAAAAGGTGCTATGCCTTGTTTCAAAAATAAAATAAAATAATAAAAAATAAAAAAAAGTTTGAGGTGTAGTAACTAAAAAAAAAAAAGGAATAAGAAGTGGATGACAAAGTAAGTTGAAATCAAGTTGAGGGTGTTATTGGGAGTGTTGCAAAAGTTCTACAAAGGTCCTAGAACGATTATGTGTTTACGGTGATTCGAGTCACATTATTGTCTTTATCCTGCCATTACCCTAGCTTAACATTACAAGCCTAAAATGTCCTAATGATTCTTCATAATGTGTTTGTCTACATTGGTAGAGAGTGATAAGAAAAGTAAGCATATGGAGATCGCAGATTTCTTCATCTAGAAATCAATCATAAATTACTTGTTTGTATAAACTGATCCGAGTTACGAGTAGTTTAGTGTAAAAGGTTATATTCACACACACACACATGGAAATAATCCAAGGCAACGTGAGGGGAACATTTGAATTGAAATTCTAAACTTTCATGATGTTTAAAGTTTTCCTTGAGCTATAATCTATGTGAAATCCTTTTGACATGCTTTGTAAATCAAAGTAAATTAATACTCAATCTTTCATATTATTATTTTTTTTCTTTTGTTAGAGGACTGCAACATGTCAAGTTTGATAACTAAATTTTTTTTTCTTTTTCTTCTTTGATTTTTGGCTTCTCTCGCGATCAAAATACTCCCTTCACGGAGCCGAAGACTCCTTTTTATACGCCTCAGCTGTCACCTCCAACTTCCCCTTTTGTACTTTTATTTTATTTTAGGGGGTGTTTGGTATAATAGTTTAAGTTGAGATTTTTAAGTTTAGATTGAGTTAAGTTTAGTTTACTTTAAAAGTTGAGTGTTTCGTAAAAAGTTTGAATTGAAAAGTTTAAGTTGAGTTGAGTGTTTGGTAAAAAAGTTTGAGTTGAAAAGTTTAAGTTGAGTTGAGTGTTTGGTGTGAGGTGAAATTTTAAAAAAAAAAAAAAAAACAAAGGCCCTGTTTGGATGTTAAAAATATGAATTGAATGAATGAATTTATTTATTTAATATTCTACTGTAGTTTTTAACGAAGAAAAATGGAAAATGTTAATACGCTTAATTAATAACACCTGATCAACTTTGAAAAAAAATTTAGATATTTTTTACAAAAAATCACATAGCCATAAATAGAACAACATAAGAAGTTATTCTTGTTCAGTAAAGGATGATAAAAAACCCATTCATAGTTAATGGTACAGTATTTTACCCAACACAAAGAAACCCTAAACTTGGGATGACGTGGATTAATACCATGGAAATGATTGATATCTTTCCCACATATCATCGGCTATCATATCTCTCATCTGATTCATTCTACCCCTACTCGAGCCAGGTTGCTGTGTTCCTGTACTTGGGCCAGGACCATCGATCTCCTCCTGAAGCATGTAGTCAGCATTGATATCGACATTTCCCCCTACAGGCATACTATCTATCTCATAGTCAGCAAACACTTGGTCCCCAACCTGCACTATCCTAATAAAATTATGCAGAACTACACACGCCACGGGGATCATTCTTTGTTTGTCCATTGGATAACTGTTCATGTTTTTAAGTATTTTGAACCTTGCCTTCCATACACCAAATGTTCGCTCAACACATACGCGGCAATGCGTGCGTGTAGTTGAAAACTTCCATCCTGTTACGTAGACCGACTTGACGTCTTCAATACTCTGGTATATGATATGTCTCCCGTCGGTATGGGCTGAGGAAACAATCCTTATAGGCATACCCCGAATCTGCTAAGTAATATTTTCCTACACAACAAACACCAAATTAAGTTTTTAGTCACTGACCAAAGAATTTTATTTGTAATTATTATATTGATAACTACGCAATATTCGAGGATTATGCATACCTGGTGGAGGTAGTAGAAATCCATGGTATGCTATTGTCTCATCCAACATTCTGGCATCATGACAACATCCCTTGTACTCAGCTAACATATACGTGAATCTCACGTCAAACGAACATGCCGCTAATATGTTCTGCGAATGAAACCCTTTGCGATTAATTCAAGCGTCTGCATTTTCACGGGGGGGAGGGGGACACATGGGATGTGTGTGTCATCTATAGCACCAATACAATCCTGCATAAGACATTTTACGGTATGATATAATAAACATCATTAACACAGCATTATTACCTAATATTGAAAACAGATAATATTACGCTTAGGTGAAGGTAAAAAAACGTACATCAAACCATGGTCTATATTTGTCTGGATGCTCCAGAATCAGATGTTGGATGGTTGTGTAGTCCGGTGGTCTTATGAATTCGTCCTTGAATGAACAAATAACCTGTAACACCTTATCGAACCAGCGGGAAGTTGTCTCGTACGAATGCTGGAACAAATACGCTGTCTGTCGAATGGTGGCACCTTGTGAACATATTGATAAAAAAATGAACAATTGTTCGTTTACATTCATGTTACACATTGGCGTCAATAATTCCTGAGTAGCTAATATGTTACTTAATACTCTAAATGTTCCCGATTGCATACTGATCACTCCCTGAATAATTCCTTCGTGTCCATTTAGTATCTCGTCAACACGCCTGCTACCAGTAAGCATTGAATCATGCATGGGTTGTGGAGACCTTCGCCTGTTACGCCTAGTACTTGTCGTTGCTAGTACGGCCTTGACAATATAATAATCATGGGGGTTACACTCGTTTTCTGAGTAGTCGGAATCTTCTTCGTGGTTTGAATCGGAACTCTCCGAGTTCATGTTGCCAAATATGATACTCCTCGCTTCAAGAAAGGATGTTCACCTGAGATGAGCGCAAATAGTTACAACTTTGTTATTAAATTATTGGCTTAAAAGTTATTAACACTAGTTACTAATTTCGCTAAGAAGTTTTAAGGTGAAAATAATGACCGCATTCCGGAATAAAATAATACAACGTAAATGATAATGAAAAGGATGTAAAAAAAATAATATAGAATAGTCAATAATCGATAAAAAAAAAAAAAAATCCTCCTGTCCGAAGAACCATCGCAATCATAGCCGTAAGAATAATAACAAGAAAACAGTTTGTTATTAATATGGGGAAAATCAATTAGCTGGGGGTCGATGTCCCTGAACAACTAAAGTGATAATCTCTCGCCTATCGACGTCTTGAAGCCTCGGGAAGGTATGTTGGAGACGTGGACGCGAATCGAAGTAGTTCCACATTATAACCCGTTCATTGGGGGAACACCCATATCTGTCATAATATTCATATAGTCGAACATGTGATCTGTGCGGCTTGATTGCTCGTTACTTGTCTCCGATTGCGATTTGCCCCAAAAATAGGCGATGATTTCTTGCATAGCCAAGAATGTCATCTCATCCGTTTCATCTCGTTGCTTCCTCTTTCCGGAACTCCCCCTAGACCGCGATGGACCTGCATCGGCACCGGTTCGCATGGTGTTCACATGGCGTGCCCCCGCCATTCGCATCGAATCCTCGTCTAATACAGGCCGGTAGGCTGAGTTATCCATTAACATCTCGGGGTCGAGTACGGTGGCCTTTCGTCCGGCATTGTTACGGACCCATAGGCCGAGGCATCCGCAGCATGATTTTTGTCGAAGACATTATAGTATAGCTCCTTTTGGCACAATCCCTCGTGCCTGAGATGTTTGCACTCTTTGTGCAGCTACGCAAGGCATTATAATAGCATATAATTAAAAACATCGAAAAGCAACAATAATTATGAGGTCGGTAGGGTAGACAGAATGCTTACTTGAATGAAGCTCTGCCATGCTTCGTCGGAGCATATGACACGATCCATCATAGGATCGTACCCTAGGCCTGTATGAGACTGCAACACCTTCCAGCCCTTATAAATCCTCTTCATGTGCTCTTTCTTTTGAGATAATGTTGATCCGAAGGCTGGTACACCTCCAAACTCAGCATTAAACTCTGCGGCCCAAAGATCGAGGATTGCTGAGGTCGGTTGTTTACTGCCAGTTGTAGCCAGGTAATCATCCAGTTTCTCAAGGAATTTTTTTTCTTTTACGGGGTCCCAAACGTAGGTCTCCCCTGATGCTTTTCGCGATATTTCCTTAACAAAACGATAACGAAAACACAGACAAACACTGAACGTAAATACAAAAAAGGGAACTCACATAAGTTGGCTCAGTATAGATTGACAGACATATTTGTTCTGAGGCATGCCAAGCACCCGGTTCATGTACAGCTACCAAGGCATATAAGCCACTGGTTACCGACGAATTGGGTTTACGAGCGCCAATTCATTCAATTAAACCCCGTTACACCGAACAATGAATTATGCACCGGTAATTGACATTAAAACATCGGGTGCCGGATTCACCAGTCTGAATAAATTATTTTTAAGATATTGATACTGTATACATCATCGCCAAGTTGGGATGAAAGTAGAACATTAATGGAGATGTTTACTGGTGAAAACACACCAGAACCTGTACTAAGTCTCCTAAAGTATGAATTCCTAATATATTGAAACCGTTGAAACATATATAAACATAAGTACGCGTGATGAAACAAGTTCAATAATGGGCACCTAGGAACACCCCATAATAACAAAAATACAATAAATCACTGCATTGACGAATAGGAAAACAGTCTAGTTTCACACCACCTTTGCATATACAAATATTAGACAACTAACAAAGGCAACACAAAAGAGGTGGCCAAAACAGAAGTGAATTAAAAATAAAGTAAACATCGCATTCATTCCAACACCACCAGATTCCACCATTTCCATAATAAAATCCCTGGACCATCGATTATTCCTTTTAGCTCTAAGACACCCTAACAAACCCTCCCCGATTCAATTCACCAAACAAACCAACCGCGTGTTCAACAAATCCGGATTCACATAGACAACAAATTTAACATTCCAACAAATCTAGGTTATGTATTTCACAAAATAAAGACCATGAGTTGAAATATTAAATTCATTAAAGAAAGAAAAAAGATGGTCAAATTAAAAGGAAAGATCTACCAATTGGTTATCTACCATGATATGTATCAAAGTACAATTAAAATTGTATTTCTTTGAGTTTGTAAACTTCTAAAAATTATTATCTCCATGAATGTTGAATGTGACATTCGGTTTGATCTTTTTTTTTTTTTTTTTTAGATTAGAAAAACAAATTAGGTGGAAAAATCCACAAGTTTAAACTACGGAAAAAAGGAAGTACTCAATTTGCAGGCAAAGTCTCCGCCATTGTTATCTACCATTTGTCTTAAAGAAAGAGTGTCATTTTCTGAGAAACGGGATGTGTGGTGCTTCAGAAGCTCGCGGAAGAAGCTAGGGTTAGAGAAATCGAAAGAGAGGAAATCAAATTCGTAGAGTTTGTACATCAAACGCAATGTTTGTCGTCGAACCCATATGCAAAATATTATATGAAAAACGACTTCACAAATTTAGAGCAGGAAGAGGAATCACGTTGACAAAATGGGAAGAGAACCTTACCTGGCTCACGGAATTCGAACCGACCGAAGAAGACACAGGGACCAAAGGTGGATTAGGGATCGATTTTACTGCTCGGCGACGAGATCCCCGCACTCAAAAATAGTGGGTACTCAGGCAACGGGATCATTTTTGGTAGCTAATTTCTCTTCGCCGCCGCATTTGCTTCAATGGGTTTCGGCGAGGCAGAAGCAAAAATGGGTTATAACCTTACCTGGGAGATGCGAACGCCGAGCAGTGAAGGAATCTGGTCAGTCCGCAGGAACGATTCGATGGAGGTCAGACGCTGCAGGGAATCTGACAGGACCACATGCTGGCCCTTGGGGACGAACAGAGGATGGATGAACAGGCTTGTGAGGAAGACATGCGCAGCAGAGCAGCAGCAGCAGCAACGTGTGGTTGCACAGTGAACCCATTTGGGTTTACTATGCAACGGTTCAAAGGTAAGTTAAGGATGGACTGAAATGCCAAACCCCCATCGTTTGGTTTGAACTGAGAAAACCCAATTTAAATGGGTGTGCCAAACGGCCACTTAGTTTCTCTTTTTCTGCTACTGCAGCTGACACACAGCAACATGGGCCCACGGAGATAGGCGGGTTGGCATTGGCTGGTGCTCGCATGCGCACGGACGCATAATGGGATGGGATGCATTAGATCCAGCATGGCCTCAAGACACTGACACGTGGAATGAAATGCGTTGGGTGGAGCGAGTTTTTTGTACTATTATTAGGCTGCATCAAATTAAGGTAGATCGGACGATTGGAAACGCGAGTGGCATGCGTGTAATAGTTGCACGAGTGGTTAAAGTCGGCTCCAAATTTCTTCTTGTAATTTTGAATTGCTTTTTATGATATTTTAACTTCAAATTACTACTTTTAACTCTATTAACATAATTAATCTACACGCTTAGAAAAACATAATAAATTTGAGGGAAAATTAATATAAATTACTAATATTGTAACAAAAATATAAGCTTAAAAATGCTAAAATAACTATATTTTTTTTAGAGTTATCAAGGTCTAAAATAAAATAAAATAAAACAATAAGACCTTGCTGGCCATTTTAGATATATAGGTAGGTAAGAAAATATTTTTGTAATTTACAAAAAATGTTTTTTTTATGTGAAGCTTACCACATCAATAATTATAATAGATACAGTCCATATTATAAATACTGAAAGCCAGTCGTAATATGAACATGTGACTTTTGTGATATAGGAGAAAAATGTTTATACCTTCACTTAAATTAAATTGTACTTTTTCATCATGATTTTCATCTTTTTCTGAAAAAGTTTTTTTATCTTTTTCTGAAATAGTTTTTTATCTTTTCTGAAAAATGACTATTAAAACTTAAAAATCTTAAACTAAACTCATTCACCAAACACCCCCTTATTAATTCGTTAATCCAAAAGTGAAATTAACTTTAGTTTCCTAACCGTAAAATTGCTAGTTATATTTTCTTCAAGTAGTAATTATTTTCGAGTAAAAAAATATATCCAAAATTCAACACTATTTGTTTTCAAATATTACTTCATCAATAAAAATGAAGCATTAATATATGAGGTTCACGTTGCCTTATCTACAGAAAATAAATAAATAAATAAATAAAATGTGTGGTTAGAGGTCGATCGTGATCTATTGGGATTCAACTTTGCAGATTTCTACACGCAACATTTTGAAGGGGAAGTTGCCCTTGGAGCTTTGCTCACCACATACTAAGGGTAATTGTGACCTTCTGCGCAGAGATTTCAATGATATGTCGAATTACAATGGACCCCATGCTGTCCACTTTGCGCCAAAGTGGGTCACTATTGCGTTTCCGGTACTTTTTTGTTTTTGGTTTTTTTTGGTTTTTGTTTTTTTGTTTTTTTGTTTTTTTTTTTTTTGGTGGTGGCTAGCTTGTGGCTGATTCGCAAGCTGGTAGTTTTCTCTTTAATGAAGTATCATTCTTTAGCCAATAAATAAATAAATAAATCTGAAAATATAGAATTGCAAACATGAATAAGTACTGTTATATCTATAACTGCATTATAATTAAAAAAAATCTCTTTTTGAAACTATTTAGGGAGTGTTTGGTGGAGTAGTTTGAGTTAAGATTTTTAAGTTTTAATAGTAAATTTTTTTGAATTTTCAGAAAAGACAAAAACTTTTTGAGGAAAAGACAAAAACTTTTTGGGAAAAAGACAAAAAAAATTTTGAGATGAGTGGTTTAAAATGTGAAGCCAAACACCCTATTAAAAATTTGATCTTCCTATTTTACTATTTTGATTTTTTTTTTTTTTCTTTTGGACTTCTGTTGTGGGAGACAATACTTTTTCCCCTACCGATAAATTTTACTCACCAGCAGACTAAAATCGAACGGAAAATAGTGAAGGAGTACCAAACAAGAATAAGGTATCCCACGTATGACCAATGTCATTTAAAAAATTTACAATAAAAAAAAAAAAAAAAAAGAAGGAAAAACAAAGCATGGCCGTGGTTCTCATCCTTCGCCCTCCCAGTCTCCAGCCATGCCGCCACACCCTCTCCTGGGCGATGGAATCAACGATCCGGCTAAGGGGATGGGGTTCGACGATTTTCCATCGCATCCACGGAGGCTGAGGACAGATCTGAAAATCTTCGATGGAATCCAAATGGCCGCCGTCTCCGGCGAACCACCATCTTGCTGGTATTTTGGACGAAGGGCAAGAAGAAATATTCCCTTTTTTTTTTTTGAGTGCAATCACACTTATAGAGATTATTCTAATTTTAATGTATCTTTTCGATCTACACCATTAAGACCTGATCTAGTCAAGATTTTTTATCATATCAATGTGGTAAAATAGGCTTACCTCATTCTAGAATTGACCTATGTATATATGTAAATTGAGTTATTTGCCTCTTTCTTTGTTTTATTTTTTGTTTTAACTTTTTTCTTAAAAAGTTTTACATATTTACAGTTGGCTCATTGAAAATACTGTTAACCTTTTTTCAATTTATCCTTATTTCATATAAAAATTTTCAAATATGTCTCAACAAATTTTTTCTTATAATTTTCAAATTGTTAATGTACCTTTTTAATCATTGGTTACTTAAATTTGTTGAACTCTTTAGGAGAAAATAAATAAATTAGAAAAGATATAAATTTCTTCAAAAATTTAACTAGGTAACTATATGGGCTTGACACTATTATGGGTCCCAATAACCCTCCCAATATTGTTTTTTTTAGAAGAAAATTATCCAAATAATCATATTTTTTTTTTCATCTGTTAACCAACATAACACAAGCTTTCTTATTTTGATCAAATGACACAAATTTTATTTTAGATTAATTTAATTTTGTATTATATTGATCTAATGTTATTTTTTTGTGTCATGTTAGTTCAATAGTCTTTAAACTCGTGTCATTCAAATACTTTCGCCTTGTTTCACAATGATTCTAAGCTTTAAATCCCCATTATATTTTCTCTAAAAACATCTTTTTAATGTAAGTGAAATCCATGTAAAAGAATAATAGAAAAAGAGTAAGCATAAAGCCTAAAACGAAACAATTAAAAGGAAACTCAGAAAATAAGAAAATGACTGAAGACAACCAGTCAAAAAGAAAATGTTGAGATTTCTCACTTTAAAACCCTTATCAATACAAGAACTAAGATAATAGTAAATTGACTTGTTCTTATGGGGCTCATTATGATCTTTCTTAAAATATTTGTTGGTTTCAAAAACCAATTTTTAAAAATTTAGCGGAAACATGGTATGGATTAAATCGCACATATAAAAATTTTTCTCAAACAATTTTCCGGCGACAAAACTTATATTGATTTCATAAAATAAATTAAGAAGAAAGTTTAGAGAATGACCGTTGTCCGATTAGGTCGAAATTCTTGATCTCCTTCAAGAACCTTCTTGAGTACTCCAAACCCTTCGGAAACACCAATCTTCTTGAGAACTTCAAATCCTTCGAAACACCAAAGATTCTTTCTCAATGTTCTCCAGATCACGATTAACAGGAAACGAGTGGGTGTTTCTGAATTTGGATTTGATCACACACTTGAATTTTGATTCACTTTGTGTTCTCAACTCATGAGACAAAGTGAAGGAGAAGAGGAGAAGAAACTCTCTGAGGAACAAATTACGTCTCTTTTTATCTCTGTCAAAAAGGAACTAAATAAATCTATCCCTTTTTTCTAGATACATCGAATGTACCCTTTTTTTATTATTGCAGAGAAATAACTGACACTCCTTTTTTTTTTAATTTTATTTTGAGCTATTCAAAATAATATAATTGATATATTCTGTTCCACAAATATCAAAATTCAAAATTTAAGATTCAAAATTCCACATACACTCTGTGGATATTATGTGAACCACCCTGTGGTGCACAACTACGATGTGGCCCTTACCACACTGTATAATCTTTAAATTTAAAACTATTTTAAATTTATTTTAAATAATCATATTATTTAAAATACAAATTAATCTAATTAATTTGTTGTGTGAATATTAATATAGAATTCTTAATTCTAAATTAATAAATTAACCCAACATAAAATAATATTCACATGATTTAATAGAGCCGTTGAGAGAAACTATGCACTTTATAATTTTAAGCTCCAATAATTTGGACAATTAATTAACACCTTAATTAAAATATCAAAATTATTAATTCCAAATTATTCCACTAAAAATTTGGAATTACATTCTTAAAATTATAAAACTAATTATATTCAAAGAATTTGAATTGCCCATTGATATAGTCACTACATATAAATCAATCACCCATAAACGGTTCATAATTAAAGCTAGGTATTTTCCGTTAACCTCTTTAATTATATCTTTCTCCTTAAGTACCATTGATTCTCTAATGAATAATATATTTATGATCTAATCATAAATTGAGCGCTCTTATTATTCAAGTCCCAAATCAACACTTAAGGAAACCGTCCATCTAACTTCTTTACGAAGGAATGGATTTCATCTTGTATATTAATATTCCCGGCTACTTATCATATTATATTTCCAATATACCAAGAATTTGACACTATTCATTTGTGTCATTACTCGATATGTCAAAAAATATGATACAATAAATAGGAGTCTATTAATTACTCAGAATTAAGATCGATTCATATATGACCATCATTGATTAATTTTGAATGCTCTATATGACAACGGAAATTATTAGATATTCATAATTAATCGTGTTCCAGTCCTATATAATCAAATTATATAAAGCGTTTTCATTCCAATAATCTCATTATTAACAATCCGGATAAGATCATTTCATTCAGAATATAATGAACCGCGTTAGTAATTTTAAATTAAAGATCCCAACTTTAATTTTTAATTACGAACAGATTTAGATTATTTTACTTTAAATATTATCCTCCTGTATATAACACTTATATACAATATTTAAAGTTACATTTAAATAATCTAGGATTTTCGATATTTATAAAGCATCTAAACATGCATGCAAAAATAATATTGAAAAAAATCCTCAAATTAAATCAACAAAATAATACATCTCATTTGTTTATGGGCACATATTCCAACAATCTCCCACTTGCCCTAAAGCAAATGTGACATGTCTTTAAGTCCCATCCCTTCAAGATGTTGTTCAAAATTCTGAGCTGGTAATGTCTTGGTAAACGGATTAGCTATGTTATTCGCAGATGCGATCTTATCAACTGAAACGTCTCCTCTACTGACAATCTCTCTCACCAAGTGAAATTTCCTCTCTTTATGCTTTCCTACGATGATATCTGGGTTCTTTGGCATTGGCCACTGCTCCACTGTTATCACAATAGAGTCTAATTGGCTCATGCACATCTGGAACAACTTCCAGATCTTTCAAGAATTTGCGAAGCCAGACTGTTTCTTTAGCTGCTTCACAAGCTGCTACATATTCAGCCTCCATCGTTGAATCAGTAATACAAGTTTGCTTGATACTCTTCCATATAATGGCTCCACTTCCCAAAGTGAACACCGCCCAGAGGTAGACTTCCGAGAGTTTCTATCTGATTGGAAATCAGAATCTATATATCCAATAGAAATCAAATCACTACTAGAATATACGAGCATATAGTTTTTCGTCCTTCTCAAATATTTGAGAATATGCTTGACTTCCACCCAATGATCTAATCCTGGGTTTGACTGGTATCGACTAACCATTCCCACTGCAAAGCTTATGTCAGGTCTTGTACACAACATTGCATACATTAGACTACCAACTGCCGATGCATATGGAATTCGTCTCATATTTTCCTCTTCTTGCGGTGTTTTATGACACTGCTCTTTACAGAGATGAACTCCATGTCAAGAAGGCAAGTTCCCTTTCTTGTAGTTCTGCATCGCAAATCTGATAAGCACCTTATTAATGTACGAAGCTTGAGACAATGTCAGAAGCCTATTCTTGCGATCCCATATAATCTGGATACCAAGAATGTAGCTTGCTTCTCCCAAATCCTTCATTTGGAATTGGCTGGCTAGCCAGTTCTTCACCTTTGATAGACATTCTACATCATTCCCAATGAGTAGAATATCATCTACATAAAGAACTAAAAAGACCACTTTATCCCCTTTTATCTGCTTATAGACACAAGGTTCATCCAGATTTTGTTCAAAACCATAAGACTTTATGACTTCGTTGTTCAAAACCATAAGACTTTATGGCTTCATTAAATCTAATGTTCTAAGATCTAGAAGCCTGCTTAAGTCCATAAATGGACCTTTGCAGTTTGCAGACTTTCTGCTCTTGGCCTTTAACCACAAAACCCTCTAGTTGGACCATATGAATGGTATCTTCAAGATGACCATTCAAGAACGCCGTCTTGACATCCATTTGCCATATCTCATAATCATAATGAGCAGCAATAGACAAGAGAATCCGGATGGATTTTAGCATGGCCACTGGAGAAAAAGTATCATCATAGTCTACTCCTTCTTTTTGGGTAAAACCCTTTGCCACCAGCCTAGCTTTGAAAGTCTCCACTTTCCCATCGGCTCCTCTCTTTCTCTAATAGATCCATTTGCAACCAATAGGCTTAACGCCTTCTAGTAGATCTACAAGCTCCCAGACAGAATTGGAGTACATAGACTCCATTTCGAGTTTCATAGCTTCTTGCCATTTCTCTTGATCAACATCATTCATTGCCATCTTATATGTCAATAGATCATCATCACTGCCATCGGTGACTGCAACTTATGCTTTTCCATATTCACGATAGCGGATGGGCAATCTTATTTCCCTCCCACTACGTCGTGGTGGCTGTGGTGTTTGATCTCGAGTAGTGATCTCTTCTCTTTGTCGTTCAACAACTGTTGTTGGTGTGGTGCCAATCTTATCAGCCAGCAACTCTTCTAAAACCACTTTACTTTTTGGTTTGAAATCTGCCATATAGTTATGCTCGAGAAACGTAGCATTTGTCGACACAAATACTTTGTTATCTTGAGTGCTATAAAACAGACCTCCTCTTGTTCCTTTAGGGTAGCCCACAAACATGCATACCTCCGAGCGAGGTTCCAACTTCTTAGTCTTTCCATTTAGCACGTGTGCCGGGCACCCCCATATGCGGATGTGTCTCAAACTAGGTTTGCGACCATTCTACAACTCTAGGGGAGTCTTAGAGATTGACTTAGATGGAACTAAATTCAGAATATATACAGCTGTTTGTAGCGCATATCCCCAAAATGAGGTAGGCAGAGAAGAATAGCTCAACATTGATCTTATCATGTCAAGCAAAGTACGATTTCTTTTTTCAGCTACACCATTTTGTTGTGGTGTTCCAGGTGCCG
This sequence comes from Ficus microcarpa, assembly GCA_025413485.1. Lineage (NCBI taxonomy): Eukaryota > Viridiplantae > Streptophyta > Magnoliopsida > Rosales > Moraceae > Ficus > Ficus microcarpa. Next base: position 11,543,249 of record CM046380.1, on the reverse strand, counting down.
TGAGCTGCGACAATATTCTATTTTCAATCAAATGGTCCTTGAATTCATAATCTAGGTACTCTCCTCCTCGATCTGGTCGAAGAGTTTTGATTGATTTGCTGAGTTGCTTTTCAACTTCAGCACGGAATTTTTTGAACTTTTCAAAGGTCTCAGATTTTCTTTGTATCAGGTATGCATATCCGTATCTTGAATAATCATCAATAAATGTGACAAAGTATTCATAGCCCCCTCTAGCTTTGACATTCAAAGGGCCACATACATCAGTATGTATGATCTCTAGAGGTGTTTTTGCTCTTTCACCTTTAACCGAAAAAGGCCTTTTTGTCATTTTACCTTCTAGACAAGATTCACAGACTGGTAGAGTGTTAACTTTTAGCTCTCTTAAAGGACCATCCTTTGCTAGTCTTTCTATCCTATATATGTTAATGTGACCAAGCCTTAAATGCCACAAATATGCATCATCTTTGTCATTAGAAATCTTTCTTCTTTTAGGGGTTGGTTCAGCGACTTTAAATATTTCGATTTGAAGTAAGTTATTGGAAATTGGTTTAACAAAATATAGACCATTATCCACATAACTAGAACAAATATTCATACCATTCTTATAAATTGAAACAGAGTCAACCTTAAAAGAAACTGAAATAAATTGTTCAACCAACTTAGAAACCGAAATCAAATTCCGTTTGAAATCCGGAATGAAATAAACATTATTCAAAAACAAATATTTATTATTATTAAATGACAGTCGCACTGTCCCTACTGCTGTCGCTGATAGTCTTTCCCCACTGCCAACTCTCATCGTGAAAACTCCCTCTTCAAGATCCTTAGATGACTCAAACATCTGTAAAGAAACACAAACATGGTTTGATGCCCCTGAATCAATAATCCAACTTGAGAAATCATTCTCAACTAAACATGTTTCCATGACTAGTAAATCTGATTTACCTTGTTTCTTCATCTTTTGGATCTTCTTCTTGCCCTTCTGTTTTCCCACAATTTTCTTCTTTTTATTCTTAGAAGAAAAAACGTTCCCCTCAGCTACATTGGCCTCAGCAACATTTGCCTTGCCACCCTTATCATTGATAAAGGTCTCATAGGTCTGCAGCTCGTTTAGAAGTTCCGTCAGATTATTCATCTTATGATTTATGACGTAGTTCGCTCTAAATTGGAGAAAAGCGGGAGATAGTGTTTCCAATATCATGCCAACTTGGGTCTTTTCATCAATGTTCACACCATTGATTTCAGCCTCATTAAAATGATGAATCATTTTGAGGACGTGCTCACGAACTGAAGAACCATTCTTCATTTTGTCGTTCATAATTGTTTTCACAATGACGTTGCGAGCCTTCTCAGAGCGATGTCCAAACATTTCCTGCAAAGATTTCATAATCTCGTTAGCAGATTCAAGGGCCTCGTGCTTAGCTCTAAGCACTTCATTCATTGCCGCTAACAGGTAGCAGCGGGCCTTGTTGTTTGCAACAACCCAACGGTCGTACTTGTCCAAGATAGTCTTAGAAGCATTAGCCGGAGGCACCGGAGGACAATCCTCCTTAAGGACAAAATGGTAGTTTTCATTTATCAAGAGCATGTTCATGTTGCTTTTCCATTTGACAAAGTTTTCATCAGTTAAAACTTGAGATGCGAGATATGAGAAAATCGGGTTTGACATATTTGCTGAAAATAATTAAGAAATATTTTTCAATAAATAATTGCATAAATATCATAACAAAATTTAAGGCAAAGTAAATATGATGCATGAATGCACATGTTAACATACACAAAACATGTTTACTTTAAAAGCCTAAGAAATTTTAATCATCACAACTAAGTGCCGCCGTAGGGTAGGTCAAATAATTGCTAATTAAAATGAGACATTCTCAATTAATAAATATTATCCGAAATATCTCATATTTCTAATACTTATTAATTTCTTTTAATTTTTGGTCAAGAAAATAATTAACTAATTTAATTATCTCTTTATGAGTGTAACCCACCGTATCAGATTTTTTAAACTTAACTTAGAAATTACCGTCGTAGGGTAGGTCAATTCTAAAATACATCTTAAAATCCTATCTTATAGAAGACATATTGTATTTAATAGACACCTTCCGTAGGGAGGATGAAATCAAAGCATCTCTAGGCACTATTAAAAACTCACGGTGTTGTACTAACGGTGGAGACCTTGGGTTTATATTGTCATATTACCCACTCCCACTCATTATTTTGCAAAAGTGTATTTTATTTATTAAACAAGTTTTGTTTCAGAAACCTTAGTAAATTTAAACAATTTAAATTACTAAGCTTTATAATTTTAAACAATTTAAAATTATAAATTAAATCAATTGTGATATTTTTAAAATTTAACAATCAAATTTTAAAAATTTCACATTTGACCCACTAATTTTTGCAAATCCATTTGCTAAATTAATTTCAAATTTAATCTCATTAAATTTGTAACTAGACGCATTAAATTAATTACTAAAACAATTTTAGAAAAAAAATGCGCAAAGATGCATGACATACAAAATTGGTAGGCACTTTTCTATCTTAGATGACATGTGATATGCATGGCAATGTGATTATCATCAACATAATAAAAACATTCAAATACAAGCGAAATGGAAAAACTTGGCCGGGTTCCATGGAAACCTAAAATTACAACCCAAATAAAAAAAATATAATAAAAAAATGGGTCTTCTTGTAATTCTCTAACTTCTCTTTGTGAGTGATAGTGGTCCTCTTTGAATTTCTCAAATTCAAAAAAAATAGATTTCAAAATCTAAAAAAAACTTTTTTTTTTTTCGTGGGTGTCTACTCGGCTGGGCACTGCCCATGCACAGGCCCAGCCTGCCACTTCTGCATCTGCCTAGCCCAAGTGACGTAGGCCCAGCCTGCTTCTGCTCCAGACTAGCCCAAATGAACAGGCCCAGCCCGGCTGTGTTTCAGCACAGCAAGTGACCAGGCCCAGCCCATCACTGAGTGGCCCAACTATTGGGCCAGCTGGGTTCCTAAAACCCAGCCCTTGTGGGTTGGCTGTGGCGTTGCCAACCCCGGTCAGCACTGCCGGGCGGCAACCATGGCCGACGATCGACTGCCGGTGGCATTCGTACGGTTACCGGATCCGTCCGTACGGATCAGTCCGTACGGTTCCGTAAGGTCACGGGCGTCCGTATGGTCCCATCTACACCCTTTTTTTTTAATAAAAAAAATTAAGAACTTTTCTTAAAAAAAATATGAAGAACAATTCTTCGTCAATGGAAAAGTTACAATGTAAATCCTATTTACAATTGATCTAATCAAAAGAAAATTACATCAGAATTCCTATTTACAATTGATCTAATCAAAAGGAAAATTACAAACTAATTTCCATGAAACCGGAAAAATTTATGACCAATTCATTCGCACAAACATTCATTATCATGATCATAAATAGAAACATACATCAATATGCATAAGTGCTTACCCAAAATCATATAAAGATTATCATATAATCATTCATTAAATTAATATAAGGTATTGCTGGCTCTGATACCAATTGTTGGTTTCGAAAACCAGTTTTTAAAAATTTAGCGGAAACATGATATGGATTAAATCACACATATAAAAATTTTTCTCAAAAATTTTTCCGGCGACAATACTTATATTGATTTAATAAAATAAAATAAGAAGAGAGTTTAGAGAATGACCGTTGTCCGATTAGGTCAAAATTCTTGATCTCCTTCAAGAACCTTCTTGAGTACTCTAAGACCTTCAGAAACACCAATCTTCTTGAGAACTTCAAATCCTTCGAAACACCAAAGATTCTTTCTCAACGTTCTCCAAATCACGATGAACAGGAAACGAATGGGCATTTCTGAATTTGTGTTTGATCACACACTTGAATTTTGATTCACTTTGTGTTCTCAACTCATGAGACAAAGTGAAGGAGAAGAGGAGAAGAAACTCTCTAAGAAAAAAGTTATATCTCTTTTTTTCTCTGTCAAAAAGGAATTAAATAAATCTATCCCTTTTTTCTAGATACATCGAATGTACCCTCTTTTTATTATTGCAGAGAAATAACTGACACTCCTCTTTTTTTTTTTAATTTTATTTTGAACTATTCAAAATAATATAACTGATATATTCTGTTCCACAAATATCAAAATTCAAAATTTAAGATTCAAAATTCCACATACACTCTGTGGATATTATGTGAACCACCTTGTGGTGCACAACTACGATGTGGTCCTTATCACATTGTATAATCTTTAAATTTAAAACTATTTTAAATTTATTTTAAATAATCATATTATTTAAAATACAAATTAATCTAATTAATTTGTTGTGTGAATATTAATATAGAATTCTCAATTCTATATTAATAAATTAACCCAACATAAAATAATGTTCACATGATTTAATAAAGCCGTTGAGAGGAACTATGGACTTTATAATTTTAAGCTCCAATAATTTTGACAATTAATTAACACCTTAATTAAAATATCAAAATTATTAATTCCAAATTATTCCACTAAAAATTTGGAATTGCACTCTTAAAATTATAAAACTAATTATATTCAAAGAATTTGAATTGCCCATTGATATAGTCACTACATATAAATCAATCCTCCATAAACGGTTCATAATTAAAGCTAGGTATTTTCCGTTAACCTCTTTCATTATATCTTTCTCCTTAAGTACCATTGATTTTCTAATGAATAATATATTTATGAGATCTAATCATAAATTGATCGCTTTTATTATTCAAGTCTCAAATCAACACTTAAGGAAACCGTCCATCTAACTTCTTTACGAAGGAATGGATTTCATCTTGTATATTAATATTCCCGGCTACTTATCATATTATATTTCCAATATACAAAGAATTTGACACTATTCATTTGTGTCATTACTCGATATATCAAAAAATATGATACAATAAATAGGAGTCTATTAATTACTCAGAATTAAGATCGATTCATATATGACCATCATTGATTAATTTTGAATGCTCTATATGACAACGGAAATTATTAGAGATTCATAATTAATCGTGTTCTAGTCCTATATAATCAAATTATATAAAGTGCTTTCATTCCAATAATCTCATTATTAACAATCCGGATAAGATCATTTCATTCAGAATGTAATGAACCGCGCTAGTAATTTTAAATTAAAGATCCCGACTTTAATTTTTAATTACGGACAGATTTAGATTATTTTACTTTAAATATTATCCTCCTGTATATAATACTTATATACAATATTTAAAGTTACATTTAAATAATCTAGGATTTTCGATATTTATAAAGCATCTAAACATGCATGCAAAAATAATATTGAAAAAATCCTCAAGTTAAATTAGCAAAATAATACATCTCATTTGTTTATGGGCACATATCCCAACAATATCAAATTCTGCTATTATGTCCCCCTAGAGGGCAAAACGCTAACATCGATTTTCAGTTAACATATTTACGTAAGGGTGTTGGCATGCGTGGATGAATACTGTTGGGATAATTCTTAACTTTGTATTTTTCCCATTAACATATTTAAAGCTAGTAATTATATATATATTTTCCATTTAACATCTTTAAAGCTGGTAATTGTCTCTAACTTTTGCTATTAAGAGTCACTTTTGATCGATTTTTAGCCTCTGAAATGTTTGGCTTCTGCAACTGGTCTGATGGCATTGGTTGAACATATAATAAGCTAATATGGCAACGAGTAGCAGTACGTGTACTGGAAGCAATTTAGAGAGCCTGGAAAAAGGCGACGTTTCATTTATAACTGAAAACGAAATTTCTGTGGTAATAATCTATTGTTCCTTCAAAATCTTGCATGGCATTGAAAGATTTTATAATTAAATTTATTCATCCCCATCAGAAGCTTCTCGCTTTTCATAATAACCTAAATTTAGGGTAAATTAGTCATTTTTACATCAATTATGTAACTTAGTCTATTCATAGTATGTCGTGTCAAAAACTAACGGAAGGAGGAAATTTACAAATATTCTAGAGTTAGGGGTACGGATTTAATAAATTAAATTTTGGGGTATTTTCTGACAATATCTAAAGTTCAGCGAAAAGTGAAATTTATTCTAAATAAAATATTATTACAAAGATATAATTATTTAGTGTCACTACAAACTCATTAGGTAAAAAAACCACGAGTGCTTATTACAATAGTAAAATCCTTCGGTGTATATATTTCACATGGCTTTATCAAGGAGAAGATAGGTTGGCTTAGCAAGCAAGTGATTTGCTCTCACCAATATTGATAGACCAAACATCTCAGTCATGTCGATGTCCTTGGTCTCTACACCACTAGGAAGTTCCCAGGTAAAGCAATGCACCAATTGAGGTAGAACCAACCGAACGATAACTAGACCCAAATTCATTCCAGGGCACCCTCGATGGCCAGATCCAAATGGGAGAAGTCAGAAGTTGTGACGGTATAGATCTACAACATTGTTGTTGATGAACCTTTCAGGGTCAAATTCTTCCACATTCTCTGACCACACGTTTGGATCTCTTTCAATTGCCCAAGTGTTCACTATAATTCTCGATTTCTTGGGAACGAAATATCCTTCAATGGTGACGTCCTCCATGGACTCACGTGGAACTAGAAAAGGCCCAACTGGGTGTAGCCTATAGCTCTCTTTCACCACCATATCAGAGTAATTTAACTTCTTGAAATCTTTTTCTTCCACCATTTGGTCTATCCCAATTACTCTTTCGAGTTCTTGTTGAAGATTTTTCATCACTCTAGGGTTTTTTAGAAGTTCGGAGAGTGTCCACACTATTAGAAAATGTGGATTCCACGACGGAGCTTCCACGACTGTTTTTAAAAAACCGTCATGAAAAATGCAGCAAAAACACGTAGCGGAACAGAGTTTCTGAAAACCGTCGTGGAAGTCGAAACTTCAACGACGGTTATAAAAAACCGTCGTGGAAGAGCATGCTTCCACGACTGTTTTTTTTAACCGTCATGGAAGCTTGCAAAATGCAAAAAAAAAAAAAAAAAAAAATTTAATCTTCCACGACGGTTTTTTAACCGTCGTGGAAGCTTCGGATTCCACAACGGTTTTTCACGACGGTTAAAAAACCGTCGTGGAAGCTAATTTTTTTTTTTTTTTTTTGCATTTTGCAAGCTTCCACAACGGTTATTAAAAAACCGTCGTGGAAGCTCTTCCACGACGGTTTTTTATAACCTTCATGGAAGCTTCGGCCTCCACGACGGTTTTCAGAAACTCTGTTGCGCTCCGAGTTTTTGCCGCATTTTTCACGACGGTTTTTTAAAAACGGTCGTGGAAGGATCTTTTTTCACAAATTTTTTTTATTTTTTATTTTTGGACTCTACCACGATAGTTTTCGGCAAAAACCGTCGTGGTAGGTGAACATACCACGACGGTTTTCCCCAAAAACCGTTGTGGTAGGTACTAAGGCGGGAATTTTGAAAATTTTTGAATTAAATTTAATTTTTTGGAGCGTGTATTAAAACCCAAAAAAATACCATCTTTCCCACCCCATTACATTCCGAGCCTTTTTCACTTTTTCACTCTCTAATACACACTCTAACTCCATACCCAAAATTGTCCAATTTCTTCCCTCTATTTCTCTCTCTTTGCTCCCTCCCTACTTAAAATCTCCAAAAACTCGCTCTCACCGTGCCTCTTCTCTCTATTTTACCTCTCAAGTTTTTCTCTTGGCTCCATTCTTCGATGGCCTCCTCCACCATTCACGCGGCCTCCATCATTCTCCAACGGGTCTACCAAGGAACTCACGCGGCTCTCCCTCTCTCTCTTGCCACACTCCACCCGTACCCACGCTCGACAAGCCGGTAAGTTGTAATGTATATTGTTTGGGTAATACACGGATTTTGAAATTTTTCGTCCAAAATGTTGATTTTGTTGATTGTGGTTGTTGATAAAATGTTCCGTCCAAAATGTTCTGTCCCCTCATCACTTTAGCACACAATTATATTACTATTATTTTTATTTTTATTTATAAGCCACTTAAGGGACACAACTATTACTAGTATTAGTTGTCAAGGGACTAATTTCTCTATCGAATTAAAGGGTACAACATATATGTTAGATTTTGTAAACTTTTGTTACTTTTTGTGTATGGAAGTTGAATTTTTGTCTTGTGACCAAGATTTATATTTGTTTTGTTATCATTAAAAATGGGGAAAAAAAAAAAATAGTACGGTCCCATATTTACTGTCCCCAGGTTGGCAACGTTCAAAACAGACAAATGGCCAGTTTGTTCTTACACACTGTATGCGACATGTATTTCCACACACTAATCCTTCTCAGCCCAAAAGCAGAAGTTCGTCATACTCGATAATAGAATTCAAACAATAAATATAAGTTTTATTAGAATTCAAATAATAAAAAAATATATATTTTTTAAACGAGTTCAAATTTTTATTAGAGAAAATACAGTAGAAAATTTTTTGAAAAATGAATAAAAAAGAATGTCATATAAGTTATAAGCCCTAGAAACATTCAAAACGAAATTCTTGCGTGAAGATGTGTAAATATATATACACACAAACACACATTTCAAGCCTTTAACATGTTTAACTGTCGTTCTAAAATTGATGAGTCGGGTATTCGAACACAATCATCTTAATGTATTGCTCGTTTAAGAGTCATTGTAATGCTTTTCAAGTTGTTTTTTAGTGTATTTATGTAGGTTAGGAAGCAAATGACTCTTCAAATAAATCATGCAAATTTGGAGCAAATTCTGTTGGACACAAAGCTTGGGAAGGACAGAGAGCCAAGGCTGCAGTCCAGGAATTGAGGGCTACAGCCCTGAAGCTCGGCAAGGCAGGGGCAGAATAGTGAGGGCTGCAGCGCCCAAATTTCAAGGTTGCAACCCGCGTTTGCAGAAGTTTCCCTTTCTTGTAATTTTTTGATTCAAAAGTTGCCCTTCTTATAGATAGGAGAGATAATGGTTAGTCTAGGCATCTCGGTCTTTAGTTGTTCTTCTAAGCCGACAAACCAAAGATGAAAAAGAAGAAAACGAAAAAAAAAAAAAAAAAAGTATTTGTTAGGATTTAGTTTTTAAGAATTCTATTTTTATTTTTAGTTTATAGGTTTTTTTTTTCAACAAAAGTTTGGGAGATTTGCATCTTCAATCATCAAAAAGATAAGGAAAAGAAGATTAGAGGAAATTTCTTGGAGACTTGTGACAACTCCAAAAGGAGTTTTTCTTCCTATTTTCTTATCGTTTTGTTTTTATACTTTAAGAATGCTTGAGCCTCTATTTTGTGGAATTTTATTTTTATTTATGAATTACTTTTCTTTTTCTGGGATTGTAGTTTGAACTTAACATGTAGTTTGAATTTATTTGCTTTCTCTCTTGATTTTATTAATTGATATCGGATTGTTTGTTCTATCTTGTACTTAATGCTTCTAATTAATTGGTCACTAATTAGATTGATTTGGTAACCCTAATGAGCTTGGAAAAGGAAATTTTGTGTTCAGTCTTAGATAGAATGACATATGATCTAGGTAAAGAAGCCTTGAGTCTAGTAGGATAGGAATATACCTACATAACATGTGTAAGCATAGAAAAAACTTATACTTAATGAATCTTTCTTAATCTAATTCTCATAGGAATATAGTGAGTTAGTTAATGGGGATATTTCTATTTGACCATCAAAGAGGCTTTTAGATAGCTTAGGACTCTTGGTTAACAATTCAAATTGATTAGTTTATCTAGGGAAGAGTAGAGAGATTGAAATGAAGTGTTGAGTGAAGATTGTAATCATAGGTTTTTTCTTATTGGTTTTACTAATTTTTAATTTGTTCTTTTTGATTATTCAAACAAAATTAGAGTTAATATAATTTCAATAATTGGTAGACAGTAATCCTCGTAGGAACGATACTCTACTCATTATTTTATTACTTGTTAATGATAACATACACTTCCGTTACAAAATCCGTAACAAAAACCAGTAATTTACATAATTAATATATACTATGTCTTCACTGAACTTTTAAATTTCTTTTTTTTTTTTTTAATTATTGTTTTTTGTTCCTTCTCACAATTTGGCAATTCAAAATGACGTATGTAGCACTGATAATTTTATTTTTTTTTTAATGCAAAGACTTATCTAATTGCCGTGCAATGTATATTTCCTCTAAGGTAAAATCGGTGGGAAAGACGTAAAAGAACAAAATTGACACTGCTGCATTATTATTTCTTCACATGGTATAATATATAGGCTTTTCATTTTAAGAGATTTCATATATACTCTCTCAAACAGTTAAACATTTCCCTTAATTAAGTTTATCAATCATTAGAAAAACTACGAAGGTTTTAAGCACTCAACAGGACGGCTTTTCATATTCATCTGCCTAATTTTTTTTTTTTTTTTTGTCTTAATTGATATCTGGCCAATAAACTTAAACATTAACATATGAAATAAAAATTCACTCATATATCTTTTCGTATTTTTATTTCTTTTTATATCCTTTCGTTAATATCATGATATGCAAATCAGTAATAAAAAAGATTTTATCAATTTATTGATGCATCAACATAACAAATGATGTGATATTACGTGATTAGTTAAATATCAAGACACTGAAATTTAACAATAGATCTCAATTCAGCAACTGTGGATAAGTGGTGAAAACTGACCTGAAGATCAAGTGGCGCAAGAAAAGGCACATAATCAGCAAGATTAAATTTTCCGATCAAGCACGTACCCTCATGAACAAGCTCCTGAAGATGATACTTGTCCTCCAAATCCAGCCCCAATATCATCATGCACGCCATGTTGGCAACAAGCTCACCGACTTTCCGACTAACGTTCACCACCTCACGTGCCGCCGTCAACCGCCTAAGCGACTTCACCAGTTCGCTGACCTCCGGCCGCCACATCGCCCTGAACGACTCGATCTTCGACACGGTGAAGAGATGCAGAGTGCACAGCTTTCTCATGTTACACCAGTACGAACCATACTTGGTGTTAAGAAAAATAACCATAAAAGAGACACCGATTTTTTACGTGGAAAACCCTCCAATACGAAGGGAAAAACCACGGGACCGTAGTCCGATATCAACTTCCACTATATCAACAATAATGGAATTACAAATTCTCTCTAGATACAACTAAAGGCTCACAATCATCAAGATAAAACACAATCTTGGCTAAACAACAAGGTTCATTATCAACAAGATGGATTTCAGCATAAAGCATAAAAAGAAATTAGTTTTAGCTCTCAAGTGGGTATTTGGGAAAAGTACCTTAGAGACACCAATTCGAAAATCAGAACCGGTAGATGAGAAGAGCTTGTCATAAGGATTCACCACGTCAAATTTGAGCACCAACGGACACCGTTTCACCACTCAATCGTCTTGTACAAACCCAAAAAGTCTACCCCCTCTCTCTTTGCTTTCTCTCTGCCTTTTCGTCGCACACTCACTGTAGCCCACCCTTTTTTCTTTTTTCTGCTTCTACAACACACGGCTTGTTCAACAAGCTTTATACTTTTTTTTTTTTAACAAAAGCCATTGGGCTGTTGACCCAATATTGTCCAGCCCACTAACATGGGTGGACAACCCAACAATTCTCCCCCTCTGCATCATGTAGTGGGCTCGACCAAGCCCGCTCTCTGCTTACACGCTTCAAGTTTCTCCTTAGGCAAAGATTTTGTCAACATATCCGATCCATTCTCACTTGTATGAACTTTCTCCAAGTGCATTTGCTTTGTTTCGAGTACATCACAAATGCAGTGATACCTAACATCAATATGCTTAGATCTTGAATGGAATGTTGAATTTTTGGAAAGGTGGATGGCACTCTTACTGTCACTGTAGACAATGTACTTCTCTTGTTGCAGACCCAATTCTTCAAAAAACTTTTTCATCCATAAAGCTTCTTTGCAGGCTTCAGTAATTGCAATAGACCCAGCTTCTGTACTGGATAAAGCAACACATTTCTGTAACTTAGACTGCCAAGAGACTGCTCCCCCGCAGAGGTCAACAAGAACCCTGAAGTGGACTTCCTGGAATCAATATCACTTGCCATGTCTGAATCTGTGTACCCTTCTAAAATAGGCTCACTACTGCCGAAGCATAAACACACCCTAGAAGTACCTCTTAGATATCTCAATATCCATTTCACCGCTGCCCAATGTTCCTTTCCAGGATTAGAAAGAAATCGACTGACAACTCCAACAGCATGAGCAATATCTGGTCTTGTGTAAACCATGGCATACATCAAACTGCCAACTACAGACGCATAGGGAACTTTACTCATTTCTGCTTTTTCTTTCTCACTTGTTGGACATTGCTTAGAAGTAAGCTTAAAGTGCCCTGCAAATAGAGAACAAACTGCTTTTGCCTTGCTCATATTGAAACTTTCAAGAACTTTTTCAATATAACCTTCTTGAGATAGCCAAAGTTTCCCATTCTTCCTATCACGGGAGATTTGCATGCCGAGTATTTGTTTTGCCGATCCCAAGTCTTTCATTGCAAAAGACTTACTTAACTCCTTTTTAAGCTTCTCAATCTTGCTAGTATCATGGCCAACAATTAGCATATCATCAACATATAGTAGGAGGATAATGAAATCATCACTGGAGTGTTTCTTTGTAAACACACAATGATCAGATGAAGTTTTAGAGTACCCATGACTCACCATAAAAGAATCAAACTTCTTGTACCACTGTCTTGGTGCTTGTTTGAGCCCATACAAACTCTTTCGAAGCTTGCACACATGATTCTCCTTTCCCTTGACTTTGAATCCTTCTGGCTGCTCCATATAAATTTCTTCTTCTAAATCACTGTGAAGAAATGCAGTTTTCACATCAAGTTGCTCTATCTCTAAATTCAAGTGGGCAGCTATAGTAAGAATAACTCTGATGGATGACATCTTTACTACCGGAGAAAATATCTCTTCAAAGTCAACATCTTTCTTCTGACCAAATCCTTTCACAACCAACCAAGTTTTGTACCTTAGTTGTGAGCTATTATTTTCAGCTTTCAACCTGTAAACCCATTTGTTCTTGAGCACTTTCTTGCCTTTTGGTAACTTTACCAAGTCGTAGGTGTGATTCTCACACAAAGATTTCATCTCTTCCTGCATGGCATTAGACCACTTTTTCTTTTGCTCATGAGAAATGGCTTCTTGGTAAGTTTCAGGCTCTGCACCATCTGTGAGTATCACATACTCACTTAAACTGTATCTTGAAGGAGGTTGGCGCTCTCTATTAGATCTTCTCAACAGAGACTCATCTGTTGGTGGTGGCGGTGATTGCTCAACTTGTTCAACTGGAAGGACAACATCATCAGCTGGAGGGACAACATCATTAGCAGGAGGGGCCTCATCATCAACAATATCTCCACCATCTTCTTGCATGTCTCCCCCATGATCAATATTCACTACAGGTTGAGGAATTGGATTCAAATTGACAGGAATCCCAATAGAGGAACTGGTCTTTTTAACTTTATCAACATCATCACCAAGTTGATATTCAAGGAACACAACATCTCTGCTTCTGACAATCTTCCTCTTCACTGGATCCCATAATCTGTACCCAAACTCTTCATGACCATATCCCAAGAAAATACACGATTTTGCCTTATCGTCAACCTTGGACCTCTCATCTTTAGGAATATGAACAAATGCCCTGCGGCCAAAAACTCTCAAATAACTATAAGAGACATCTTTCCCTGTCCAAACTATGTTAGGAACATCACCATTCAAGGCAGCTACTGGGGAAAGATTAATCAAGTTAACTGCAGTCCTCATAGCCTCTCTCCAAAAAGACTTAGGAAGCTTAGTATGAGAAAGCATACATCTTATCATTTTTTCAATGGTCCTATTCATTCTTTCTGTCACACCATTTAGCTGAGGTGTCTTTGCTGGAGTTTTCTCAAGCCTGATTCCATGGGCTTTGCAATAGTTTTCAAATGGCCCCCTCTATTCACCACCATTATTAACTCGAACTGACTTCAACTGCTTTCCTGTCTCTCCTTCAATCTTGGCATGAAATTCTTTAGAGACATCAAACACCTGGTCTTTAATTTTCAAAGCAGTAGCCCAAACATTTCTTGAGCGGTCATCAATAAAAGTCACAAAATAGAGTGAACCTCCAAGAGTTTTAGTTAGCATAGAGCAAACATTAGTATGAATCAAATCAAGAATATTTGATCTTCTAGATGGAGGGTGTGAATGAAATGCAACTCTATGTGTTTTTCTAGCTAAACAATCAACACAAGTTTTAAGAGGCATACCTTGCAAACTGGGGAGGAATTGCTTTCTAGCAAGAATTTGTAGTCCTTTCTCGCTAATGTGGCCAAACCTCTTGTGCCAAAAATCAATACTTGCATCCTTCAGAATAGCATTTATCTCTCCCTTGTTAAGCTTTGCTTGTGTGACATAGAGCGTATTCATCTTCTTTCCTCTTCCAATCACTAGAGAACCTTTGGTGAGCTTCTATTTACTTTCACCAAAATAATTAATGAAACCCCCGTCGTCAAGTTTGCCTGTAGAGATCAAGTTGAGGCGAATATCCGGTACATATCTGACATGTTGGGATCTATAGATGCCCTAAGGATAGAAAATCTTTGGGATTTTCTGTAAATATGACATTTTGATATTAATAAGAGGAAATTATTCATGTTTAATAAGTTGTGTCCTATTTACTTTCATTTGTTGATTGTATAATTATTTTGAGCAAACATAAAATACTCTTAGGCTGTTGGTAATATATCGAATTACCATACGTATACGGGGGGTATGCATAGAAGACGTTGTAATTTGATAACAGTCTAAATAAATAATCCGCAATCAACGGAATAAGATTTGGGGATCTTATTCATGATAAGATTGTAAAGGTTGTCTACTTCCTTGGAGAGATGGTTTGTCTTGACCATCGGATAGGTTCCGAGTAGAAACTTTAATGTATACCAGTATTGAGGTATGACATTGGACTGGACCTAAAGTGTTAATTGATTCGGTTTAATAATTCCGTTTATAAGAATCAATGATACTTTGATTATCATCCTGCATTAATCTTAATCCTGAAATGATTACTTGAGTTCGCATCCATGACTTATGTACTTTGATGCACTAAAAGTGAGACACTGTTAATTCATGGTCAACATACTTGTGTTTTGGGTGCATGACTTATGGATGGAGGAATCAAGATTCATAGATACGGAATCCATAGCTATCTTAACGATAGTAAATGTTATCTACTTAAAGGCATTATTCGGGGATTGAAAGATAGTATAACAAGATCTTGGCCATCGGTTTACTTTGTGTTCTCTGGTGGTTTACCAATTGTATGGTTTTACAATTGGTGGTTCTTTCAATGGAGAATAATGGAACTTTAAGTTAAAATGATTGAAAGGGTAAAACGGAAAAAGTCCTTAATTCAATCATGGATAACGTATGGGGATTAAGCAAGCGATGAACAAATCATGGAAGAAGCACTACGTGAGAGAGCTTTCGTAATACGGTATGTAAACAGGAGTTCAGCTTCAAACTTTTAGTTGAATAGTTTTGAAGTTGATAATTGATGGATAATTAATCTGGGATTAATTTTTCATAATTATAGGAGCCTCTTTACATATTTCCATCGGGTCCCCCTATTAGCTCATATAGTTCCACGAAGCGTCTCGGGATTTGTTCCTAATGAGATCGGTAAATTGTAAATGGAATTTTGTAATGTCTATTAAGACATGGTACTCTCTAACATGCAATCCAGAAAGGATTGGACTTGTGAAATTTGTAGACAAATGATTTGTCAACATGTGATTGGTTAATTTGAATTTTGAAAATAAGATTGTGTTTGAATTTTGGAAAACAAAATTTTTCTCTCCTAATTAAAAGTGGTGCACGTTTTTTAATTGTATATAGGGAAGAAAATTTTGTTTCAAAATTATTTAAATATATTCCTAACATTTAATTATTAATTGGTTTAAATAATGGAGATTATTTCATGAATTTTTCTTTCCTAATTAAAGAGGTGCATGGTTTTTGTGAGGAAAGAAAATTTGAAATATTTCATTAATTTAAATTAATTAATATGGATAATGTTTATGGAAAATATTTATTCAAATATGTGAATCCTATTTAAGTTTAAAAGAAGTTTGAATCAAGATAGGACTAGGATCTTTTGACTAGTCTAGATTCTTGATTTAAAATTTAAACCACCAATCAAGATTTCTCTCACTTTGTGGCCGAATTTTTAAAGGGGATTTCCTATTGAAAAATTATTTTTAGGTTCAATGAATCTAGCCCTAAAGTTGTATGATCTTTTGGTTCAAAATTTATCCAAAAAAATAATTATTAATTATTTTTCAAGTAGAAGATAAATTTTGAAAAGGATTGGAATACTATATAAAGGCTAGGAGTTCTTGAAAAACAAATTTTTTATTTTCTTAAAGGGGAAAAACGTTTTTTAATAATAAAAAAAAAATTTTTTTCTTCCACATTAAAAATTCGGCTTTCTTGTGAGAGAGAAAAAGAAAGAAAATTCCATTGAATCAAAACTGCGAGAAAGGTTAAACCGAGTGATAATTTTTCATAGGAGGTTAACCGGTTCTTGTTTTGTAGTTTTGAAGAAAGAAGTTGGATCAAATTCTCAACGAAAATCATCGGAATTGAGAAGGAGGGATCTAGACTTCGGAAAGTATTACCGGTCGCTTGGATTCATAGAATGTATGCCCACACACACTCTGAGACGTGGAACTCGAGAATAGTAGAGAAGACACGTTGGTCAAACGCTTTAGCAATTCCGAAATCCAAGAAATAAGGTACGCTTGATCATGAATTAATTTATTGTTATATGCATCATGAGCTTCTTTTTCGGAAACGGCATAAAATTTTTAAAACTTCCGCTGCGCTGTAACTCCGATACCGGATCCGTTTTTTTTCCAACATGACATCCTTGAGTATTAACTTGCTTCTAAGATTGGTGTCCAAGCAAATATCACCAATACCCATAATTTTAGAGGTATCACTGTTTCCCATCTTGACATTGCCAGAATCACCAGCAGAGTAAGAAGTGAATAAATCACCATGAGCAGTAACATACCCAATCACTCCCCTGGCATGCGAGGCTAACATAACTATCATCACAAACAATAACAACATCACCCTCAATGGCTACTGTATTAGTCTCTTTCTCATTTTTCTTTCCTTCACCCTGCTCTCTTTTCCAAAGCATGCACTCTTTCTTCATGTGACCTGGCTTGTTGCAGTGGTAACACTTGAAACTTTTTCTGTTTTGAAATTTTCCTCTAGATGTATCCTTTTTGCCATGACCTTGAGGATGTCTGCTTTTGCATCTTCCACGCCTTTAATGTTTTTCAGACATAAGTACCTCAGAAGAAGATTCACCATTTTCCTTTCTCCTGGCTTCTTCGTTGAGCAAACTATCCTTAACCATCTCTATGGTTAGCTTTCCTTCTGGCATTGAAGTACTTAGTGACACCATCAATGTTTCTCAGCTTTCAGGCAATGAGCTGAGAAGTAACAAAGCTTGCAACTCATCTTCAAGTTTCATCTTCATAGTTGTCAACTGGTTCACCAAGTCTTGAAAATCGCTTGTATGTTCAGTCATACTCTTCCCATCTTTGTACTTCAAATTCACAAACCTTCTAATGAGCGTAGCTTTATTTTTGAAAGTATTCTTTTCATACATCGCCGCTAACTTTTGCCAGAGAGCATCAGCTTTGGTTTCTTCAGCAATGTAATGGAATATATTATGATCACCCCACTGCCTTATTGTAGCAGCAGCCTTCATATGCAATATCTCTCAGTCCTCATCACTCATTTTTTTCTGGCTTTTCATTGCCTAGAACAGGCCTAAACAAATCTCTGCAATACAACATGTCTTGCATTTTCCTCTTCCAAATGGAATAATTTGACGGGGTTAATTTAATCATCCCAAATGAATTTTGTTCATCCATCTCAACACATAAGAATTTTTCTCTAGCCAACCAAAAGCTCTGATACCACTTTGTTAAGAAAAACCAAAGAAAAACAACCACACAAGAGACATCGATTTTTTACGTGGAAAACCCTTCAATGCGAAGAGAAAAACCACGGGACCGTAGTCCGATATCAACTTCCACTATATCAACAATAATGAGATTACAAATTCTCTCTAGATACAACTAGAGGCTCACAATCATCAAGATAAAACACCGTATTGGCTAAACAACAAGGTTCATCATCAACAAGATGGATTTCAGCATAAAGCATAAAAAGAAATCAGTTTTAGCTCTCAAGTGGGTATTTGGGAAAAGCACATTTGAGACACCAATTCAAAAATCGGAACCGGTAAATGAAAAGAGCTTGTCACAAGAATTCACTACTTCTAATTTGAGCACCAACGGATACCATTTCACTGCTCAATCGTCTTGTACAAACCTAAAAAGTCTACCCCTTCTCTTTTTGCTTTCTCTCTGCCTTTTCCTGACACACCCATTGCAGCCCACCCTTTTTCTTTTTTTTTGCTTCTGCAACACACGGCTTGTTCAACAAGCTTTATACTTTTTTTTTTTTAAACAAAAGCCATTAGGCTTTTGGCCCAATATTGTCCAGCCCACTAACATGGGCGGACAACCCAACACTTGGAGACGGCCATTCCCCTGCTGCCATACGACAAGTACTCGGAGGCTTGGATTGGCGAAGACAGTGTCATAGGTTTTAAGGAATAGCTCGGCCACCTCGGGCGAGGAGACGACCATGGCCCGGACCTGTCCAAGCTGTAGGGACATGATTGGTCCGTACTTTTTGGCCAAGTTTTGCAAGCAGCGGTGTGGTAGGCTGGTCAGCTGGTGGAGGTTGCTGATGATAGGCAGCAGCCGCGGGCCCGGTGGAAGCTTACCTCCCGAGTTTTTGCAGCCTTTTTGGGGCGGCGCGGGAGAAAATGAGGGACCATAGGGGAGTGAGAATGAGTAGGAGAATGGCTAGCAATATTATTATTGAAGACATGATTGCTGAGCCAAATTGGTGCGGCAGCTTTCAATATATGTAAGTGTCAAAACTTTTAACATTCCACCTACTTTCAACCAAAACTCACCGTTTTGGTTGAAACTCTTTATTTATTTATTTATTTAATATCTTGAAAATAAATATGATTAATAATGTTTTGCTATAAAAAAATCATTTTTTCTAGTTATTTCTCCATGAAAATATAAAAAAATTTGTTGATATTAATTTATGATTTCAGTTCTATATATATATATATATATTTCTCTACAAATTAAAGTTTTTTTATTAGAAATTAAAAGTTTCATATTAAAAATCCAACAAGAAAAAAATAGAACAAACAACATATAATGCAAGAAGTGCAAAGTATTTATCAGAATAGAAGTGGAAGAGTAAAGAATTTATCCTTCTATGATTTGTTAAAAAAACAAAAATGGCTTGTTGATTACTATATGTAAATCATTAGACTAAAGGAAATGGAAAAGGAGTAAACTTTAATCATCGGATGCTTCAAGGTTGAAGTACAATATAAAGTGCAATCACATTCTCTTTTCTACAAGATATTATAGATTGTATTAGAGAAAGTTACTAATTTATATGAAATTATCTTAACGAAGAACTTTGAGTTTATTTATTTATTTTAATTTAGGTTATCTCTTGATTTCAAGATATAATTGTTGATTTTAGAAAAATTTATCCGATTGTATAATTGTAACTTGTATTTATATATGAGTTCATTTATAATTTTTCCTTTTAGTCTGTGGATAAACCACCTTAAACCATAAACTTATCTTATCCTCTCTTCGTCATTTTCTTCGTTTTATTTTTTACTTTAGTTGAGATTAGGTTTAATAAACAAATGCATTCCCTTTCCTAGTCAATAGTACTAAACTCTAATATAAAATATCCAAAATATCTTAAATAGAAAAACTAAAATTATGTGTTATTTACCTTTTCTATATCTTGTATTTTGTTTTTATTTAGAATCTGTACCGTCCATTTTAAAGTTTTGAATTTTTATACCATTGGAATATATTTATTGATGTCTATCAGTGTCGAGTTTTGTATAAATTGGTGATTGTGTTGCCTTTCATATTTGTAATCTAGTTTTTATTAGAAAAAATATATATTTGATAATAGGTCTAGATTTTTATCTCATTAACACTTATTTTGATATCAAAAATATTGAAAATACACTCAAAATTAAGTTTACAAAATAATTGAAAAAATTCATTAAGGGTATTTTGGTATTTAAAGTTTTAAATGAAGAATTAACGTGAAAATATATTGATCTGTGTTTTAAATATAATAGAATAATATACATTTTTTTTAATAAAATCAAATCACGATACGTAAAAGTTGAATAGTCCAATTTTTAGTTTTCCTTCTTAAAGGTTTTTTCGGCACATATGGGTCAAAATAAATGTTGACTGTGACAAGATATAAATTTATGATTACAGACATACTATAACAAAAATATCATATTTAATTTCACTTAAAAAAAATATGGAGTTCGAATCTCTTCACCTCCTAAATATCAAAAATTAAAGGTATAGATTTTTGTATATTAAATAAAATATGATAGTATAATGATATAAAACTTCAAAACACAGATATATTCTGTAAATAAAAGTAAAACATAAGACATTAAAATGTAAATAACCAAAAAGAAGAAGAAAAACGTTTTCCTTCATGATTAATCTATATCTATAACTATATTTAGAAATGAGAGTTTCTTAACGATTCATCCTCTCAAGTTAACTATTCAAACTTTTGATCAAGTTATTTTGTCTTGTAGTGAGTTTTTAAATAGTTATATTAGAAATGAGAGTTTCTCAACTTTGGTGATTCTACACTTAACAATTTGAAGGGGAAGTTGCCATTGGAGCTTGCTCACTGCAGGGTAAGGGTAATTGTGACCTTCTGCGTAGGGATTTCAATGATATGTCGAATTACAACGGACCCCATGCTGTCCACCTTGCGCCAAGTGGATCACTATTGCTTTTACTCTTTGGTGACATTTCTACTTTTCCGGTTCTGACTTCCGAATGATGAGCTTGGTATGCTTTTTATTTGTGCTTTTTTTTTTAAAATTTTTTTAATAGCTTATATTATAAATATTGAAAGCGAATTGTAATATCAACTCGTGACTTTTGTGATATATATATATATAAGAGAAAAATGCCAAAAGAACTTTATAGATTCATCAATCCAAAAGTGAAATTAACTTTAGATTCCTAACTGTAAGATTACTAGTTGTATTTTCTTCTAGTAGTAATTATTTTTTAATCAACATAAATATCCGAAATTCGACACGATTTTATTTGGAAATCACTTCATCAAAAAAAAAAAAAAAATGAAGCATTTATATATGAGGTTCACGTTGCCTTATCCGCAGGAAAAAAAAAAAAACAAAAAGAAAAAGTGTGGTTGGAGGTACTTTTCATCCATCCAAGGATCAAACCTTATTAGGTCGGTCTAAAATAAAACAAAATAAAATAGTAAGACCTTGATGGCCATCGTACGTGTGTTTGGATATATAGGTGGGTAAGAAAAGATTTATGTAATTTACCAGAAAAGAAAAAAGAGAATATTTATGTGAAACCTATCACATCAATACTTATAATAGATACAGTCTATATTATAAATACTGAAAGCAAATCGCAATACGAATACGTGACTTTTGTGATATAGGAGAAAAATGTCTAAAGAAATTTATTTATTCATTAATCCAAAAGTGAAATTAACTTTAGTTTCCTAACTGTAAAATTGCTAGTTGTATTTTCTTTCACTAGTAATTATTTTCGAGTAAAAGAAAAATATCTGAAATTTGACAAGAATTGTTTTCAAATATTACTTGATCAATAAAAATGAAGCATTAAAATATGAGGTTCGCGTTGCCTTATCTACAGAGAAGGAAGGAAGGAAAAAAAAAAAAAAAAAAAACAGAGAGAGAGAGAGAAGCGTGGTTAGAGGTCGATCGTGATCTATTATGTTTCAACTTTGGTGATTTTTACATGCAAACATGAATAAATATGTTATAAAATGATGGAGGTATGAAAATCTAGGGCCGGTAATTTCGGACACGACACGGTAACACGACACGAGAACGACACGTAATAAATGAGTTTGAACCGCACGATTAATAATTGGGTCGAAATTGGGTCGACACGTTTAACACGAAAATAAATGGGTCGGAAATGGGCTGACACGATTAACACGTTTAACACATTTATGTTAGAATTTTTAAATTATTCGTTAGAATTTTCAAATTATTCGGATATGACACGGTGACACGACACAAGAACGATACGTAATAAATGGGTTTGAACCGCACAATTAATAATTGGGTCGACACGTTTAACACGAAAATAAATGGGCCGGAAATGGGCTGACACGATTAACATATTTAACACGAATTGCCAGACCTATGAAAATCAACCTATATAAAAAGAAATTAAAATCAACAAACTTTTAACAAAAAGTTGTGTTGTCCAGTTTGTTGTTCAGTATGGTATCCGACATGTGAACTTCAGTTGCTGTTAATATAAACTTCAAATTTCAGTTACTAAAAATGTAAATTCATGCATAAAGAAATATAGTCAAAGTTAATGTGAATTTCCCTTATTATACATTTTTTTCTGCATGAATTCATATTCTTAGTAACTGAAATTCACATTTGCTAGATATCATCCAGTATCGGATAGAAGACTAATCCTAATTTCATAAATAGTCTTTGAATTATACACTTGGCCTTATTTTGGGTCTTGATCCTTGTTTTTATACTCACATTCCCATTAACATCTATACTGTTATGCCAACAGTTTCTTTGTCAATATTCTAAAACAAATTATACATAAATTAAACACATTCTGATCACATAAAACTTTATCTATAGGTAAATTTATATAATCAAATATACTTTGGAAAGAGATTATACCTAAACAAATGATATTTTGGGAGCAAAAGTACTTTAATCAAAGATATATAGCACTAACTTTATGTCATAAAGCTTTTTTGGTGGTACAATTTTCCTTCATGTAATTTTGATTTTAATCTTAATTCAAACTCACATGATCTAAAAGTATTTAATTCTCGTTTAATTTTTTTTTTTTTTTATGAAATACCACTTTAGATGTCGTTTTCATGACAATACAAAAGTTCGAAGTAATGTGACTTATAAAACTAAAAGTTAATAAGAAGCAACTGTAGACTAATAATATAATCTACGGGTCAATTCATTGGTAAATATATCTTTTGATACATATATATTAGTTATATTTTTTCAGTCCACCTAAATTAATTTTTGAAAATCACCCACATGTGCTAGCTCCTACACTATTGTGGGTCCAAACAACCCCTCCCGGCATCGTTTAAGAGTGATTCAATTTGCATCTACTAAATTCATACATGTCCCTTCTAAGTTATATAATATCTCTATCACAATTTCACTCTAAAATAAAATTAGGTCAATGTCCGCTAAAAAAATACCGTTATATTTTATTTCATCTTGACCTTGTATTTCTCAATCCTGAACTTTAAATCTCTATTATATTCTCTCTAAAAACATCATTTTTTATATAAGTGAAATCCATCTTCAAAAATTAAACAAGAAAATAATTTAGCAAAATAAGAAAATGACTGAAAACAATCAACTACAGAGAAAATATTGATTTCTCACTTAAAAACCCTTATCAATACAAGAACTAAGATAATAATTAGTTGATTTGTTCTTATGTGGTTCATTATTCTTTCTCAAAATATCAAATTCTACAAATTTTTTTTTTCCTTAAGAGGGCGAAAGACCAATTTCCATTTTTGACGTATTAAAGTGGGGGAGTTGGCGCGGATGAATAGGACTGGTTGGATAATCCTTAACTTTGTATTTTTTTTCAATTTAACATATTTAAAGATGGTAATTATCTCTAACTTTTGCTATTAAAACTAATTTTCGATAGATTTTTAGCCTCTGAAATGTTTGGCTTCTGCAACTGGTATGATGGCATTATGTAATGACCCGACCTCACTGCAGCCATTAATTTATTTCATAAATATAATTACTTTCTTTGATCTTCTTAAACTTGATCATAAAAATTTCAGAGAAAATTTTTTTGTAAATAATTTAAATAGTTCATAACTTGCATTAAATCAACAATCATTCTAAACTTTTGTAAATTCAAAACAAAATACAATTTTTTTTAAAAGACTTCACCTTTGAAACAATAAATAAATAAATAAATAAATAAATAAATAAATATATATATATATATAAGACTAAACTTGATAAGTTAATAGATAAGAACTGTATATGAATTTAAAACATCATGTCAAACTTACATAATTAAAATTAGTAAAGACATATCTTGTTTGGTTTCTTGTAAACCAAACTACTTCATCAAATGAACATCTTATCATCGTTCAAATACTAATAAGCAAAACAACAAAAGTGTATTTTAAAATATTAAACATTCTTGACCCTACTTAATTAAAATTTAAATAAGCAATCACTATATTTGGGTTCTTTATAAAACCCAATTGCTTGGTAATAGTTAATTTAAATTAAATATATATACCTTTTAAAATTCATCATAATTTAAAAAGAAATTCATAATTTGCGGAATTTACATTTTGATGGCGATATCCATAACACATGCCTCCATTATGTTGACTCAGTCAGACAGTTCATCGAATCACGTGATGCCTATAGTATGAATAAACACTAATGAGTTTTCGCCCAACAAGCATAAACATAAATGCCACATAAACAAGATGCATATAAAACTACATGATATTTTATGAATGTTCAATTATGCTTGTTTCTTGTTTTCTTATTTCTTGTTTCTTAACTTTTTATTTTGGGTCACATTTGTGTACGCAACCGATGGAAAATTAGGTGAGCAAACCTCAATCCAACATACCCAATGTCTTATTGGATATTTCATCAATTCATCCATCTTAGTGGAGGTTGATACAAAACGTAACTTTCTTTCCCTTGCATTAGCCTCTTACTTTCTTACAATGAGCATGCAATTATGATCATGAACTCCACAAACATACATTCAAATCTCATAATCCACGCAATAATGCATGTCACTCTATTTATAGATAATTTATACTTATTCTCTTCTTGTCATGGCCCCGTAGTGTACCTACCTATTGCATGCAATCAATGAAAAGTTGGAAGGAACGACCTCAATCCAACATACTTAAGGTCATATTTAGATTGTTAATAAATTCTCCTCAACTTATTAGAGGTTGGTACGACACTTACTTAAATTTATTTTTTTGCTTTCACTTATTTTTATTTTTTGTTTAAAAGACTTAACCTTTGACCACGGTGGCCAATGAAGCGGAGATGGGTACCATCTGGAAGATCTCAACGAGTCGAACCCATTCCCGGTGTTGATTTCTTCAAACGGCTTTTGGTTTTTTCGAAAATGCAAGAAAACCGACTTGAAGATGGCGGTGGATCGGGAAAATGGGTTTTGTTCCTCTCAGCATGAGGAGCGCGCGCGATGGCACAACTTGTCGGCTAAATGGTCGTCGAATTTCACCCGAATATCACTTGGAAGTTTGTGGAGGTGAAACTTTGAACGGTGATTTCCGGCAAACGGTGGCACGGAAGATGACCAAACTCCGACTGCAAGGTGTTCGGGTGATAAACTCCAAGGGTCAGAGGCGTGTGGCAGCTGTCGCTGGCCGGAGGGCGTTGTTCCGGCATGGCAGTGAGGACGTGTAAAGGAAAGAAAAGAAAAGGAGAGAAATTGGATGGGAATGTGGTCTCATGACCACTTGTGTGGTCTGTAGATTACTTGAATGTTGTCACCACATACTTTATTATAATTATTATTTTTTTGTTTTTTTTTCCAGAGTAATACAATGAATTTAGTTACGTGTATATAATTAACGTTAGTCTTTTAATTAGAAATATTTTTTAGCACGATCCTTGGTATATCAGTGGTGCGTCTCACATTAAAAAATCATTTTAAACTCCTATGATTATTTTTTCTCCTTCCTCTCTCCTTGTGTCCTTCTCTTCAGACTTTTAACTCCTTGGAAACCATCTACAACGGAGCCACTCTCTTTCTCTCTCTTCTATCTTCTTTTTCTCTCTCTCTCTCCTCTAGCTTTGTTTCTGTCTCTCAAATTCCTCTTCTTCTTTTTCTCTCTCTAGAAAAAAAAAAAAGGCTTACACTGCTATGGTGGCTCTTTCAACTGCGGCGCAGGATAGCGAGCGCGCTCTGTCGCTGGTGCCGGCTCCGACGGTTGTAAGCGGAGCAGGGCTTGCGGCGACGTTTTCCGGCGTCTTCTTTGTCTCCTCGCTGCTCTTCTCCCTCGTGGTGGAGCAGTGGGAGCCGATGTCGGTGTCGAGGACGTGAGAGGCCTCATGGGAGGGAAATTTTCCTGGGTTTGTTTGGAATGGGATTGCAGGAGATTCCGAAAGAATAAGGAAAAATTGAGGGGGAGAGAGAGAGAGAGAGAGAGAGAATAATTTCGGGTTCTTCTTTGTTCTTGTTTGACCACCCAGAAACTTCCATCTGTGTTGACAATAAGAACGAAAATTCAAAGGAAAAAAAAAAAAAAAAAACAGATGGCTTAAATTGCAAAACAAAGCAAATGTTAGAGAATGATGAAAGGAATCTGTATTCCAGTCACCACCTGGATTCGAAGAGTATGCGAAAAACTATTTTTCAATCCAAAAAAAAAAAAAAAAGAAACTGTTTACAATATTTTGCATTTGCAGTGAGTCTCACAAGAACCCATAGCTTTACTTAACTAGAAAAGCTAAGTGTGAAAACCAGAAACCGGAGAGAAGGAAGAAAAAAAGAGGTGGGGCCCACGAGCTATTTTTAAAATTAAAAAACTAGTAAATTTTCAATTGACTTCTACTATTACTAACAGCTAAAGCGTGCTTGCTTTTAACTCTGTGGAAAATCTCTCTCAGTTGCTTCACGATAAGAAGCTCTCATCTGGGTCAAACTGATGCAGAAATTTGACTACACATATGTTTATAAATTATTTCTATAAATTGATACTGTGAAAATTGCATTCTTACATGTATGGTCTATCGATTGGCGCCAACTTTCGGGGCAGGAATTCAATCCAAAGTTGATTTTGTGCGCTCTGCTCCTCTTGATTCTGTTGTTCTAGACCAATTCTCCACCCAACAAAAAGAAAATTCCATTTTTGCTCTGTCAGTTTCAGCTTCATCGTCTGTTTAAGTGTATGTTTTAGATTCAGCTTCCTCGGATGTATCTTCTTATGCTCGCCGAATCGAAACTTCAATATGCTAGGGTAAAAATGAATATATCCGACTTGATAATCTGTCATTATCATAAATGATGTGCATTGACCAAAAGGAAACACAAATATCAAACTTACAGTTATTAAAGCACTTCAAAATGAATCCTTGTAACATGCTTCTTACCTTTCTTTTTCTCGGGATGTAATGTAGAGATTATTGTTTCCAGGAGTGTATAACAAGCCCGCAAGTCGTTTCTCCTTTTAAATATGGTTTCTCAAAAGAATCAAACCATTTCTTCGAACAAAACAAATACTGGAGCATTTCTAGTACTTTTTAGTTGCCTATCTACATATCTGTTGTAACCAAACTGTTCTTTAGTGAGCGAAGTGTTTGAAATTAGGTTTGTATTCAAAATGGAAAAAAAAAAAAAAGGAAGAAGAAGAAGGAACAAAACCTTCGTTCGAGAGATCGGCCACGCATTTGAATCACTTCGGTCTGGCATCATAACATCTAGCTATCTTTTCCTTCATGGAGGGATGTGGTTGAACTGAAAGAAGAAAGAAGAAAATCCCCCGTTCAAGTTTATAAGTAGGAAGCCCTGGGCAAGTAAAATTAATTTTCCTTTCTGAGTTGTTCACCGTTTTCTTTTTTTCTTTTTTTCTTTTTTTTTTTCTGGGGGGGTTAAATTTTGAATCAAAATCTAGCAGGAACAAGGAAGATTAGAGGCATGCAAGAATAAAAACATACTGGAAATCAGGGCTCTAGATCTAATTAAACCAACAGTCATTCTATCCCAGAAATTCAACTAACAACTAACGTGGAAAACATTAAACACAAGACTCTGAGTAAAACCAACACTGCATATAAATCGAAGAAAAACCCGTAACGTCTAAGATAGGAAGAAAAAGATAAGAAAAGAAAAGAGAAAAAGAAAAAAGAAAAAAGAAAGAAGAAAAAAGAAAAATGAATGAGAGGTTACCAAAAAAATTGCTCAGCTTGGATAGAATGATTTGTCAGTCCTAATTGCTCAGCTTGGGTTTTGATTTTAGGGTTTCAAAGAGTCAAAATTATCATCAATAATAAAAAGGCAAATATATACAACCCGAAGTCAAATGAAAAGATCAATTACAAACTTACCAAAAAAAAAAAAAAAAAAAAAAAAAAAAACGTCTAGGAAGATCGAGAGAGTACATAGCAAGAAGCAAGAGAGTAGGGGGAAAAGAAAAACACCGATCAGAAGAACAGGAGAAAAAGAGGTGAGAGAGAGGAGAGAGAAGAGAAGAGACCGGAAGAAAGAAAGGAAAAAACAACGAAAAAAAAAGGGCAAAAAAGATAGAAACGACACGTGGCCTTTAGGGAGGGCATGACGAAATTTGGTATTTATTTTTTTCGAAATTAGTAAAGACTAGGGTCGTGAGTTCCTCACGAATAGTGCCAAGAGAAATAAGATTTTCTTGTATGCTTTCTTTTTTTAAAGATGATACAAAATTTTTACTTTTTTTTTCTTTTGAAAAAGTCAAATCATCAACATAATAATAACTTATGTCTGTGTATTATTATTACAAATTTGCCATTCGTTGTAATAAAAAGAAAAGAAAAAACACTTTGTACGGGTTGAACTTGATCTGTTGTCATGTAATATGTTTGGTAATACAACTCATTTTAAATTAAATTATATTTTTTTATCTTAATTTTTATCTTTTTCTGAAAAAATTTTTTATCTTTTTTGAAAAGGTTTTTTGTCTTTTCTGAAAAATCAACAAAAATTACTATTAAAACTTCAAAATCTTAAATTAAACTCATTTACCAAACACTCCCATAGTGTTTTTTTTTTTCTTTTTTCTTTTTTCCCCTGCCAATACAAGCATCAATTTCTTTTTTTTTTTTGTTTTTGTTTTTTCCCCTACTGAAGTAATGGAAAAAAAAGCAAGACAAAGAGAATATATTTTTGGCTGGAATTACCTAAGACCCAAGTTTTTTTTTTTGGCTGGAAAACCCAAACTATTTTCTTGAACGGGGGAGGATATTTCTTTTTATCTGAGAATAACTTGAGCATTATATGTTTACTTGCTCTTTAGAAGAAAACCCAGTACATTCTGTAGTAGGATGAAGACGAAAAGGCAAAATTTGAGGAAAAAGCTTTTCATGAGTAAAATTGTAATTTTTATTGGAATGGATAAGCCTATTACTGTAATGGCAAACTTGTAATAATAATGTACAAACATGAGTTATTATTATACTGATAATTTGCTTTTTGGAAAAAACAAAAAATGAAGACATGTATGATATTCAACAAGAGTGTGTCTAACAGAGTCTTTTATCTCAAGTGCACAAAATTGATTTGATATAATATTATAATTAACTATTTATTTTTAATTAATATGTCATAATATTATTGAAATGATACGAAAACAACAAAAATAAGAGGACATTGAAATTGAATTCGTAGGCAATTCGAAATATATTTCCCAAATATTAACTTGAACATAATTTTTTTTTTAATTTCAAAGGACCTTTATTAATTCTTATCTTATTAGTCATCATTGGATCAAAATGTGTTTTGATCCTAGCCATTGAAATTTACCATGTGATAAAGGTACAGTGTAATTTTAACTGCTTAGAAGTTAATGTAGTTAAAATTTTAGACATAATAAATTTTATTTCTGTAACATATTTCAATGGCTGTGTTCAATCAATTAGTCTAGCAATCTCATATTCACTCTATGGGTAGTTATCACATATTTATGAATCGTTCTTACGGCTCATAATCAAATTCGGACAATTATAAATTCTATTAATAGTACTTGTAGTTTTTCATTCAACTTATCATTCTAAAAAAAATTAATCACGAACTAAAATCATAATGCGTGAGATCACACGTTTTTTTTTTTTTTTTGGGGGACTTTTTCTTAATTTTTCATATTAATAGCATAACACAAAATTATTCGAACATACTAATAATCAGACTGTAACATGAAATTTACTATTCATGACATCAATATCATGAATAGTTAACATTTACATTTTAATTCATGTTTAATTTAAAAATCCGTGCACTTGATATGATTATTAAAATTATAAATCACGTCTCCCATTCTTTTTTTTTAATTACATAATTGATAAGAACTTTCGAAAATATCCAATCAATTTCTTATTAGAAAAAACTATTCGCACCAATTTCTAACATAACATAACTTCATATTTATTATTCACAATATTATAGTCTAAAATTTAGAAGAACATTTAAAAATAAGATCATAATACTAAAAATTCATTCCTAATTAAATTTAGGAATTCACGTTGTGAAATATCACACATTAGATGGACATAATATGGCAACAAGTAGCAGTACGTGTACTGAGGCAATGGAAAGCCTGGAAAAATTAATGGTCGTAGTTTCATTTCTCACTGAAAACAAATTGTCCACTTCTGACGTACAGTCCAGTATTGTTCCTTCAAAATCTTTCACAGCATTGAAAGGTTTTATGAATATATCTTTATTCATTATCGTCGGAAGATTCTCGCTTATCAGAAGCTAATTTTAGGATAAATAGTCATTTTACATCAATCATTTAACTTAGTCTAATCACAATATGTCACGTGTCAAAATCCATTCACAAAACTAACGGAAGGGAAAAATTTATAAATGTTACAAAGTTTGGAGATACAAATTTTACAAAATAAAATTCAGAAATATTTTCTGACAAGACTTAATGTTTAAGATAAAAAGTGAAATTTATCCTAAATAAAATATGAATTCGATGATATGATTATACAATGCCACTATAAACACATAAGGTAAAAAACCACGGGTGCTCATTACACTAATAAAATCCTTCAGTGTATATCTCACATATTTTAATCAAGTAGACGATAGGTTGGCTTTGCAAGCAAGTGATTTGCTCTTCCCATTGATAGACCAAACATCTCAGTCATGTCAAGGTCCTTAGTCTCTACACCACTAGGAAGCTCCCAACTAAAGCAATGCACCAATTGAGCAAGAACAAACCGAGTGTTAACTAGACCCAAATTAATTCCAGGGCACCCACGACGGCCAGATCCAAATGGGAGAAGTCGGAAGTCATGACCGCGTAGATCTACAACATTGTTGTCGATGAACCTTTCAGGGTAAAATTCTTCCACATTCTCTGACCACACATTGGGATCTCTTCCGATCGTCCAAGTGTTCACTATAATTCTCGATTTCTTGGCAATGAAATGTCCTTCAATGGTAACATCCTCAATGGATTCACGTGGAACTAGTAAAGGTGCAACGGGGTGTAGCCTGAAGCTCTCTTTCACCACCATATCCAAGTAATCCAACTTCTCCAAATCTTTTTCTTCCACCATTCGGTCCATCCCAATTACTCTTTGAAGTTCTTGTTGAAGATTTTTCATCACTCTAGGGTTTTTTAGAAGTTCGGAGAGTGTCCACTCAATCGCTGTAGCTGAAGTATCAAACGCGGCGACCACCATATCTAGTAAAATGGCTTTGATATTTGTTCGATCGATAATGTAGATGTGCTGATCTTGGGGATTCATCGGCTGGTTCATCAATGAAAGCAAAACATCAACGAAATCCTTGTGATCATAACGCCCTTGTTGTTCCCTTGCACGTTGTTCATGCTCCATAATTATTTTCTCTAACACTTTGTCAAGGTCCTTACCAACTTTCTTCATCCGCCTTGCGTATCCCTAAGCCATAGAATTGAAAATCATTGGTTGCAAATTAAAAAGGTCATATAGAATTATGTAAAAGAGCAAATACTATATAAAGCACGCACACACACAAATACATACACAGTTCACGGATATCATTAATATCTATTAGAGGGCAGCAATGAAAGCGATAATAAGTACAGAAGTTGAAGTCAATAAAGGAGGGGTCTCCAATCCGGCCAAATTACCGTTATACTAGTTTGGAAAAACATTTTCTATCCACCATATTCTATTATCCACCACTTAAGCGCACATGTTGTTATTATTATTATTATTATTATTATTATTATTATTTGTAGGCCACTTAAGAATATATATAGTTGTTAAGGGACTAGTTTATTTATAAAATTAGAGGGTACAACATATCTGTTGGATTTTGTAAACTTTTGTTACTTTTTATGTATTGATTGAAGTTGAATTGTCGAACCAAGATTTATAATTTTTGTTTTGTTTCGTTATCATAAAAAATAAAAAATAAAGTACTCATATTTACTGTCTACGGGTTGATTACATCCAGAACAGACAAATTGCCAGTTTGCTGTTGCACACTGTGTGCGACATGTATTCCCCGCTGGCAAAAGTCAAAACTTTTTCGGCCAAAAAGCAGGAGGTTGTCATACACAATAATAGAATCAAATAATAGATTTAAATTTATTAGAATTCAGATAATAAATTTAATTTTTTTTTTAATTCAAATTTTTATCGGAAAAAACATCCTACAAAGTTTAAGAAGTGGATTAAAAACATACTGTCAAACACTCTATAAGCCCTATAAACATTCAAAACAAGTTATTTATATTTCAAGCCTTTTACATTTTTAGCTGTCATTCTAAAATTAACCCATATATTTACATAAAATTATGAGGTAGAGTACCAGAAAAACATAAGATTGGAGACATAATCTCTATAATTCATATCTTTAACTCTATATAGGATTTAGAGTTAAAACTATTCGTTTCTAACCAGTAAACTTAATTTAATTGCCAAAAAAAAAAAACTTAAATGTTTATATATGAAATAAGGATTCAGTTCTTGCATCTTCAGATTCTTGTGTCTTTGATATTATTTCATTAATATTATCACAATACGTCCATTAAAATATCATATCAATGAAACCATCATAAAAGATTTTATCAGTTAACTGATGTGTGAACACATTAACCAGATCCATGAAATAGTTACAGTTCAAAAGGATTGCGGGATTTATAGCTAAATAGTTTTTTTTTTTTAAGAAGTTTTTAATAAACGACAGAAATTTTTAAAAATTAATTAAAGGACTTTTTTTCTAAAATGATTAATCAATCTTTTTAAATGATCGATCACTAATTGACTACATAATAGTCAATCGTTAAGTACTGATTAATCATCACGTAAATAATTAAATTTTATAGTCAATCACTGATCAATCATTAATCAATCACTAATTTTCATAATCAATCACTGATTAATCAAATCTGAAAAACGGTCATTTTTCTAAATTAAAAAAAAAATTAGATCATCTATTAAATTACATCGTTAAAAAAAATCACTCAATTTAATTTTTCATATAAAGGATGTGACATTACGTGGTTGATTAAGCATAAGATAAGACGCCGAAATTGAACGGCGGATCTCAATTCAGAAACCGTGCATAAGTGGTGAAAACTGACCTGAAGATCAAGTGGCGCAAGAAAAGGCACATAGTCAGCAAGATTAAAACTTCCGGTCAAGCACAAACCCACATGAACTAGCTCCTTTAAGTGATACTTGTCCTCCAAATCCACCCCCAATACCATAACGCACGCCATGTCGGCAATCAGCTCACCGACTTTCCTACTAACGTCCACCACCTCACGCGCCGCCGCCGACCGCCTAAGAGACTTCACCAGCTCCCCGACCTCCGACCGCCTCATCGCCGCGAACGACTCGATCTTCGACGCGCTGAGGAGCTGCAGGATGCACAGCTTCCTGACGTTACGCCAGTACGGACCGTACTCGGAGAAGGCCATTCCCTTGCTACCGTACGACATGTACTCGGAGGCTTGGACTCTGGGGCGGCTGGCGAAGACGGTGTCATAGGTTTTGAGGAATAGCTCGGCGGCTTCGGGCGAGGAGACGACCACGGCGGGGACCTGGCCGAGCCGCAGGGACATGATTGGTCCGTACTTTTTGGCGAGACTTTGGAGGCCGCGGTGCGGTAGGCTGGTTAGTTGGTGAAGATTGCCGATGATAGGTAGCGGCCGCGGACCAGGCGGAAGCTTGCCGCCGGAGTTTTTGCTGCCTTTTTGGTCGGCGCGTGGGAAAATAGTGGACCATAGTAGTGTGAGAATGAGTAGGAGAATGGCTAGGAATATAATCGGAGACATTGTTTCTGGGACAAATTGGTGCGGTAGCTTTGAACCTAAAATATACATACCAGTATGACTGTTATATATATATATATATATATATAAATAGACGATGAGTCTTGTTTCCGCACCTCGATATTACCAGACATGTCAAACATGAGCTTCTGGGCCGTCCGATTAGATGTGTGGACGCCTTGATTTCAACGGACAAAAGAGGGGCAAGCTATTAATATTCTCTGACATGGGTCCAGGCATTAAAATATCTATATATATAGAAAGCATTAATTATACTCGGAAATGAAAGTGTTTGCCCAAAACGGATAAAAAAAATCGTGAAAAAAATGGATGAACCCACAAAAGTTCTTCATTTGAATTCCAAGAACCAAGCAAATTCAGATCGATTCTTTAATCAAGTTAGTTCAATATCATAAACTAAAGCGAAATCCAGAATAATTCTCTTCTGGATTAAAACAAATAAACAATTTAGAAAGCATTATCCTCGGAAAAACATCATCTAATAATTCTTATTGTAAGATCTGCAGACCAAGCAAATATTGAATGTATTGAGGAAATTATTTGGGTCAAGAAAGAGGCAGCCAAGAACTAAAGAGAAGATATGAGATGGACAAGTTAAGCTCCAACAGTTTTTGACACCGGGTAAAAAGAAAAAGACCCAAAAAAAAAAAAAATCATGCATGAAGTATGCTGCGGACATGAATTTGCAAATGTCGGTTGAGGCTGTTTTTAATCTAATGTTGACATTGTTTTTTTTTTTTTTTAATAGTTTTAGGCTATGTTTGATAAACCAATTTAAACTTAAATTTTTCATTTTAGTTTTGTCTTTTTCTAAAAAATAACAAAAATTATAACTAACTTTTAAAAAATCAACCAACTCCAATTTAAAAATTTTAACTCCAACCATCATCTCAACAGAAGTTTAATCTTGTTCATTTATGACTTGTTGTATTGCACTGGCAATGGCAAAAAAAAAAAAAAAAAAAAAAGGTGTTACATCATGAAAAGAAAAATTAAGAAAAGGAAAATGAAAAAGTCTAGGTCTTACATCAAGTATTAAGCAAAGTTGTTTTGAAAATAAAATAAAAAGGAAAAAAAATAAAAGGCAACTAAATCAATTTAAAAACCAACTAAATCCCTAAAAAGAGTGACACGTATCAATCATTAAACGTTACACAAAGATAGTTGGATTGACTCTTTTTATTATATAATGTAATAAAGATAAAGATAATCCATAGATTATTAGAGAAAGTTACTAATTTATGTGAAATTATCTTTACAAGGAATTTTAAATTTAATTATTTTTATTTTAGTATAGGTTGTCTCTTAATTTATCAGACTGTATAATTGTAATTTGTCTTTATATAAGCGTGCATTTATAATTGCTTTTACTAACAAGTTTTCTTCTCTTTCTTCTTTCTGATATTAGTCATTGGACAAACCACGTTAAACCATAAGATTATCTCATGCTCTTCCTTTCCTTCCTTT
The DNA here is from genome assembly GCA_025413485.1 of Ficus microcarpa. Lineage (NCBI taxonomy): Eukaryota > Viridiplantae > Streptophyta > Magnoliopsida > Rosales > Moraceae > Ficus > Ficus microcarpa. The sequence goes on along the minus strand of CM046380.1, from coordinate 11,507,501 downwards.
TATTTTCTTATTTTAGTTGTTATTATCATTATCATCAATATTATACACACACAAACATAAGAAGGGACTGTTATACAGTACCCTCCTCATACATCATGTTGACGCCAAAACTATTTGACACAACATCAGATGGAATCACTTGGCGTGATTGGTCCTGTGCTGCCATGCTCCGCCTGGTCACCTACAAAAGAGAATCACCTAGGAGTAAAGGGGACACCATTTGGGTGTTTGCTAAGGGCACTTCAATGTTTAAGTCAGTAAAGGGAACTAAAGAACAAATGAAGAAAAGAAAAGTTTTGGCTAGGAGAATAGCCATACCTGAGGGAGTAAAGCACTCCTCTATTTATAAATGTTTCCCACAGGTTCGGAAGCCTCGGGTGGTCCCGGTGGGCGGTGCCTCGAGTGGTCCTGGTGGGCTAACCCGTGTCGGGTGTACTAATTTTAGTGCCCGGTGGGCTGATGCCACATATCCCATTCCTAGGTAATGGGGGGGCAGGTGCAGGTACTAGCATAGGTACTAGTGTCAAATAGTGGAGTAGGTACTAGGTACTGTTGTCAGTTGGTACAAGGTACATGATAGTAGAGCATGTGTCGCTTGGACTGGTTAATTCAAGCACATGTTGGAACAGGTGAAAGTCAACACAGGTGAATATTGGGACAGCGAAGGTCGGATATGGCCCACTGTGGTCAAACCTGTTCAGATCGCTCTACCTTTAGCCACTGTTCCATCACCTCCGGCCATGTCCCCGAGGAGGAATCTTATCGGCTGGTCTAGTAAAGACTGTTTGGCCTGATAATTCGACTCCCACTCCTGAGCTAGTCTTCTCTTCCCTGCTCTTGGGTGGTCAGATCTAGTCTATTCAGGTCAGTGCAGCTCGGTATGATAATTGTATGGTTACCGGGGCTATTGGTAAGGGAGAGGGTCTTGGTCGGATAACTCATGTGACAATCCTGGTCTAGCCATTCGGATCTAGCCTATCCTGGTCAATGCGGAAGGGTCCTTGTCTACTGGTCTCTCCTGGTCTAATAGTTAGATCGGCATCCCCAAGTTGGTCTTTTCTTCCCAGTCCCTAAGTGGTCCGATGTGCTCCAATCATTGGTTAAGTATGTCGACCATCAAGATGAGGCACATCAACCATCGTCACATAGCGTGATAGGCAACAAGTATCCTTGTTCGGTTGTTACCAAAGCGTGCATCAACTATGTAACACAATGTACCGACCACGTGAGCATGGTGCACCGACCACCGCTTCAAGGTGTACCGACCACTACTAAGGAGTGCATGAAGTACACCATCAACACTCTTCTTGGTCGGCGGCCTCGTTTTCATAACCGATGGAACTGGTCTGCCGGTCGGTTAATCTTCTAATCTTCTAGGTTGACTAACATTCCTCGCCAACCGTTGAAAATCACCCATCAACACGTCACTTGTTACATTGCTTGTGTTATATTATACTAATCAGGTGATTTAAATGTAATATTTTTTAGTAATATTTATTCTTTACACAAATATCCAAATAGTACCATTTGATAACATTTAAAAAAAATTATATGTAAATTAATTAGTTGTTATAAATTTTTTTTTAAAAATTACAAAAATCGTAAGGTATGTTTTACCGAGTGGTTTAAATATATATATATATATATATATATATATATATTTGTGTGTGTGGCGGCGAGTTATTCCGAGTATTTGAATAAAATGAATGAAAGAGACTAGAGGTTCACGTAAAATCCTTTGGATAGACAAGCTGGACGGATACAAGGGAGAGGATAATTGTCCATTCAGCTACAGTCCCCACAAATGGACGTTTGTTCTTTTGTTTTAATTTTTTTTTTCTTTAAATTCTGCAAATTCTTGTTATATGTTTATTTATTATTAATTCTTTCGTTGTTGCTATACCTTTCGTTTGATTATCTGTAATCTAGGATGAAGACAAAAAAGATTAAATATACAGAGAAAAAGAATATATATATATATATGTAAGAATTATTAGGAAGATTGAAATAGATTAAAGAAGATTGGATTTTGTTTATTAAAAAAAAAAAAGGAGATTGGATTTATGTATACCTCAGATTCAATCCAGTCCCCTCATTTCATTATCAAGCATTGGAATTGTAATCCATTCCATTTCCTTGACCCTTGAAGAATCACTAGAAGACAAAAAATATTGGAGGATTTAAGAGTAAAAATTCAAGAGAAATGATATCAAAAATCGCAATAGCCATTCATCAATCGACTGCAAATAAAAATTACAACCGGCAAGGTATTTATGTACGTCAATGGAAACTAACCAAACTATAAGTTTAATTTTAGTTGTCAATACTCTAAATAATTAATCCTAAAAGATATACGTAACTCTAATTTAAAAATTCCTTTAACAAAACTTCTAATTTAAAAATTAAATACTAATAATTATTCTCCTAGGGTTGAAAAACTCGAGGCGAGTTTAATAAAACTGAAAATAATCGTTAATCTACAATATGAACATATATACAAGAAAATCATCAATCGAAAATTTTGATTGTAAATGGAGTCGCCGGAACTTTGAAATGTGATTGTAGAGACCGTCCTTGTTGAGAAGAAGATAAATACAAAATATTCGAGACTTTGCCCTTCAGAATTAAACAAAATTGATTACTTAATAAATTGAGCTTAATTAGCGTGCCAAATTTTTGTCATTACCATTTTTATATTTGGAATTAAATTCAAACTTGTCACTTTTAAAATTTTCAAATTTTGGCTCCTTAGTTTTGGAAATTTTCATTTTTTGCCCCAACTTTTGAAAATTTTTGCAAACTCATTCCTGACCCCTTTCTGCCTGAGAGTTTCCTTGAGAGTAAATTGGCTGTCTTCAAGCAACTGATGCAAAAATAAACTCTAATTCTGTTTAGGCAGAGAAATTAAAAAACACAGTTTTTGTTATTAGAATCATTAGTTTTTTATGCTTGTTATCAGTTTAATTAAGCTTGTCCTTTACATTAATGGAGAGTAAAATGCTAATATAAAGTTATATAACCTCCTGCATGTTATCAGTTTTTATTAATACTAGTTTTTAACACGTACGCACGTGCGTGATAAATTTGTTGAAATTTGTTTTAATATAATTGAGAAGAATATTTTGATATGAACATAATTGAAAAAAAGAAATTATCTTTAAACACAATAAATCATAAAGAACAAGTATTTGAATATGGCATAATTAAAAAAATATAAGATTTAAAAAAATAAAGAAATCCTGAAGGGAAAAAAAGAAAAAAAAAAAAAAAAAGGGAAAAAGTGAGGATAAATATTTGAAAAGCAACATTTTAACAGGAAAGACTACGATAGAGCCATTTTCATATATCTTGTAGGTAGAGTTTCATTTAACACTACTCAAATTTAATCAAATGGACAAAAAATTAAAGGTGCACAATAACTAAAATAAACCCTAATCTATAGGATTGCATGAAAATTAATTTAAGAATAATTCAAGCAAAAAAATAAAAATAAAATAAAAAAGTTTTGTTCTTCTTCGTTGGTCTAGGGAGGGGGGCCGGGGGTAGGTCGCTGTCGCCGAACGCGCTATAGGGTGGATCAGCCATTGATGGACATTAGGGCTTGTTCGACGGATGTTGGAGGGGGGGAAATATTTCGCAAGTTAGGTCTAGGGAGGGGGGCCGGGGGAAGGTCGCTGTCGCCGAACGCGCTATAGGGTGGATCAGCCATTGATGGACATTAGGGCTTGTTCGACGGACGTTGGAAGGGGGGAAATATTTCATAAGTTGGGTTCGGGAGATTTTTGCTATCAACGGTCGAGGGGGTTTCCAAGTTTAGGTTCGCGGGGTGGCGGGGGGGGGGGGGCAGGCGATTCGTTGTCGACAGACTAGGGCAGATCGCGCCAACGGACAAGGGGGCGATTGGTTGTTGATTGGAACCTGGGTTCGAGGGGCTTTCACTATTAGTGGCCAGAGGGGTTTCCAAGCTTGGGGTTTGAGGCATGGGGGGGGGGGGGGCGGGGGCAGGTGAGATTCCCCCCAACGACAAGGAGGTTTCATATCTTTGGTCTTGCTTGGGGGGGTTGGCGCCGGTCATCCAGCGGGGGTGGTTTTCCGGTTGAGGATTGGGGGTTTTTTTTTTTAATTTCTTTTGTCTTTACTTTGATTTTTTTTTTTTTTAATTTCTTAGACTATGTACTATGTGCTAAGGTGTATTATAAATATCATATACAAATAACATCTTAGCCGTTGAAACATATCCAACAATATATAAAATGAGCTCTACTGATAGGGTATATATAAAAAGGGTTTTACCACAGTCTTTCCCTATTTTCATAAGTTAACATTAAGGGCCTGTTTGGGGTCAAATTCCAGATGTTATTTTACCATCTGGATTTCGAAATCCCAACTCTATATCAAATTTTCTCTCTTTTTTATTTCAAAAAACTCAAACTTTAAAAGTCCATAAATTTCTCATTTCAAATCAAAATGAGATGATTTTTATGCACTAGTAAAAATTGTGGATTTGACGACGGTTATTAACCATTGTTTAAAGTCAATATAACAATTAGACAACCGTCGTGCAATCCACTGTCGTGGAATATTAAGATACCACGACGGTCACCATCGTCGAATAAAGAAAAAATGGAGCAAACTTTGCTAAAATGAGAACTTTACGCGATGGTTTTTGTTCAAAACTGTCGTGTAAAGTCCACTTTAATTAAAAAAATAATTTGGCATTTTTTGGTGATTTCCCACAGGTGGCCTAACCCGTGTGTTATCCAATACACGGCCTATAATATGATTGACAAAATATTAACTACATTGTATCAAAATAAAATAAAAAAAAAACCATTCATTACATTACAAGTTTACATATCATATTTAATGAATTGCATTACAAATTTAGTCCACTCTCCCCTGATCAAATCCATATCATCACAAGTATAAAATTCTTTTCTTTCAAGTACGTCAAATCCATTCAACACTATATCCCTCATAAAACCTAAAACAAAATAACCACATTCAACCCTTCCCTCTTAGTGAGAACAAGGACGATCAAAGATTTTTGTTTGTAGTCTCATCTCTTTTTAATCCCTTCCCCGGCTATAAGCTTCTAATTCATTAGGGCCCTAGCAAGTTCACAAAATTCAAAATATTTAAGATACATACCATTAAGATTAAATCAAAATTTTACCATTAAGATTAAAGCAAAATTTAAGTTATGAAAATTGACTTACATATTCATTAGATTAGTAAAATCGTCATGTTTCTTCTCTCGAAGAGGATCAAAATAAAGGACTAGGCCCTCCTATGAGTCAATAACTCCTAAAACCCAATGTCTCCCTCTATTATATGGCACAAGATAAAGTCACCGTTTTGGCGCGTCACGCAAAAAGGCGACAAAAGCATCGGCTCGCTTTCTTAGGCCAGCATTTGGAGTATCCGTTCTAATCGATGAAATTAAGGTTGGAGACACAAACACAAACTTCTCAGCTCGCCGTTAATGGCGTATAGTTCTGCCAAATATGTACATAAGAATATCAAAATTGTTACACCGAACGATAAATAAAAGATTTTCTAGATAAAATAAATAAAATTTAGAGATAGAATAAAATATCTGAGGTATACTAATATACAATTTGCACTGATTTTTTGAAAATTAATAAACTTATAAATATCATCAAAGTTCAGAAATACAGGCACGTTAACACCACTAATCGTGTATGATATTAGGACCTCTATCTGATTACCTTCACGCATGGAACTAAGTGCATAATAAGCCAAAAGGTTTCACCGGTTGTATTTTCTCGTCAAAAATGACTTCAATTCATTCACCTCTTTTCCCTACCATATGGACTTATTTCATTAAAGTTGCCCTTCGTTTGCCATCAACATTAGGATTAAATTGGTTTTTTCTTCGTGATCTTCCCTTTTTGCATTCTGTAGCTCTATTTTGTGTCATTTTTTATTTCAACGCTCACATGTATTTATTACAACACAAATGCACAAAACAAGTATGGCAGGCCAATTTAATCAAATCAAATTCACACTCACCAATAACGTTAAAAAATCCGAGCATACTACACTAGAAACTAATTCCATATGATTAACCAAATGAAATTTCATTTTGACATTTCATCGAGCATGTGGTGGGTGGAAAAAAAAAAGCACAGAATATAGTTTATAACGATCTTAAATTGCTAAAAAATTACACAAAAGATTCATCTACAAAGAGCAACAATAAAAAAAAATCCAAAAATACTACACTTGAAACTAATTCCATATGATTAACCAAACAAATAATTAGTCCAATTTAATCAAATCAAATTCACATGCACCAAGAATGTTAAAAAAAAACCAAGCACACTACACTAGAAACTAATTCGATATAATTAACCAAACAAAATTCCATTCTAATACTTCATCGAACATGTGGTGGGAATGCATATAATATTGTCTATAAAGATCTTAAAATACCAAAAAATTGCACAAAAGATTCGTCTACAAAGAGCAACAATAAAAAAATAATAATAATAAACAACAATAAATACATAAATTACACTCAAAGCAAGTTACTAAAGAATTGTTGTTCGTATTTTTGCTGGAAAACAAGAAATGGAGCAATATGGAAGTCACCTTGCCTTTCTTTGATGCAAAATAGTCACGACCTTAACGAGAAGATAGGGTGGCGTGGAGGCGGCGGCGCGACGGCGGAAAAAAGAGAGAGAGTGGAGGGTGGCGTTGAGGGCAATGGGAGAATGAGAGAAAGGGGATGGAGGCATTGCGGTCGACGATTGAATAAGGAAGAGGGGGGACGGCAGTGGCATCACCAGGAAAATGAGAGAGATGGAAGGCGGCGACGGGAAAGGCAGCGACGTTGTCGGCGGGCGGACGAAGGAGATAGTGGGTAGGAGATATCTCTGAGTGGTCGAGAGGGAGAAAGATGAAAATGATGAGAAATGATGAGAAAAGTGGATTTAAGTTAAGGGTTTATGTGCAAATTTCAAAGTATAAAATTTCAAAATTTTAAATTAACTTTCGAAAGATTACATGACGGTTTCTAGCTGAAATTGTCGTGTAATACTCCTCAAGATGCGACAATGATTTTTTGTAAAAACTGTCATCATGTCTCATGATTACACGACGGTTTTGGTCAGAAACTGTCGTGTAATCCATATATACAATGACAGTTTTTGCAAAAATCCGTCATCGTATTGTTACTAAGAGGAGGATTACACGACGGTTTATTGAAACCGTCATGTAATCTCAAGTTTACACAATGGTTTATTAAAACTGTCGTTTAATTAGGTTTTAGACAACGGTGTTTGTATAACCGTTGTGTAATCTCCATCGTCTAGGCCAACTTTTATAGTAATGACGTCAAAATGCTCATAACGATAAGACGAACAAAACAAAATCCATTTTGTGTGTATATATATATATATATAACACAATTCAAATTTTTGTGCTATTTACTATACATATAAATTTTTTAAAAATTTTTTCGTCAAATACACATTTCTAAACCAATCTTTAAAACACTATCTCTAGATGTCCCATCAAATGAATCATAAAAGGAAAAAGGATACGATTTGGGATAAAGAAAAACCGTGATCAAAATAAATTGATGAAATATAATGTAGTCTAATTAATGAAATTGTTATATATATATAAAAAAAATAAAGTTAGAAAGATAAAAATGAAAAATGATGTTTAAATAGGATCATATTTGTGGAAAAGGGGGGGGGGGGGAATTAAAAAATTGTTGTCTTATATATTCGAATATTTAAAAAGAAAAAAAAAACACACAAAAAGACAAAAATAAGAACAAGTTTGAGAGGTGCTTTGCAAATTTGACCTAAAATAATCATCTCATTACATCACTAACCTTCGATTGAAAAATTTTACAAGGATGACCTCTACTTTTAATGAAACTTTTGAATTCTCTAAAATAATGCCCTTTTATAAAAGAAAAAAATGTATAAATTTAAAAATAAAAGAAAATATAAACAAAAACCTCATATTATTTGTTCAAAAACTTTCACTTTCTGTCCACCACCTCACCCTCTCTCCCACCACCATTGCCACTCCCAACTATCGTCCAACCACCGTCATCCATACATTCTGGCCAGTGCTCCTAGGAGTTCATATTTGGGTGTTGCATGGGAGAGGTAAAGATTCAAAAGCTTTGTAAAATCTAAAAAAATTTTAGGAATCAAGATTTAAATTGTCTTCAAAGTATGGGCATTGGTATTTAAGCGTTTAAATTCGAAAAACAACAAGATCCAACCCTTTTGCATCATTTTTGGCCTAAAAAATTTGAAATGTTGAAGAAGAAAATGAGACTAATTAACATACTATGAAGACTGTGCAAACCGAGCATACCATTTATATTGGTCAGTACAGTTGGAACATTTACAATGGTCATCTCGATTGGCTTAATAAGAATTTCAAGCTTTTCTTCAGAATATTTGACCCTACTATTGAAACTCTCTGTTCATAATTAAACATGAACATATTACTATTATCATACTATTACCGTGGTAACGTAAGTTGACAGTTGAAATTAAATGTGATTAAAATCAAAATAATTTACTTAATCTAGACTTTTCTAATCAATATAATCGGGGTGTGAGTGTCACACTATTATTATGAAAATACTACTAAATTCACAAGTCACTTTTTAATTAATGAGTATATATACAGTCGATATATATTTACTAATTAAAAGAACTTGTGGTTAGTTAATATTTAATAAGTTCTAGATCAAGAAGACCATCTTCAAATAGAACGGTTTGCATGGTTTGCATGAATAAACCACTTAACGGTTCACACAATTTGCTAGGTTCGCTTATGTGATCAAAGCCACAGTTCGCTTGGTTTGCTTGGATTATGAAGCAAGTAATACTCAATAATTAATAAAATCTATTTTTGTAATTCTTAAATCACCAAAACACATTTTGAAGAAAGATTAAAATTGGATTAGCCTTTTTTTTTTTTTTTTCCAATTATGACTCCACTTTATTAAAACTCTATAATCATAACTTCATGTATAGAGTGTGATTGAGTTAGTGTAATCATACTATTACAATGATAACAACGTCAAAATTTACAATTAAATCTTTGAAATATGACTAAAATGAATGTACTTAATTTAGGCTTCTCCAGTGATTTGGGTAATATTGCCACATTATTACTATGGTAACAATACTAAATTCACAAGTCACATTTTAATTATGAAGTATCTAGTCAATATGTACTTACTAAATTAAGACTTTTAAATCATACTTAAGTGGAGTCATGATTTAAAAATTAAAATTAATCATATTTGAAAATGTATCATGGTGACTTGCAAATTATAGTGTGAGATTTGGTTAATTATTGAGACTTGTTCAGGTTGACAGTGAACAGTCAGGAATTTTAGAGAAGACCTTGAATTCCGTTTAAAATCGACCAAGTTGATGGTCTCGACTGTTCCAACTGTACCAAACAATATGCTCGGTCTGCACGGTCGCCCCTGTACTGTTCATGTCGTCATCACTTGAGAAATTCCAGATTTTTTAGGCAGAAAAATGACAAAAAAGAAAAAAAGAAAAAGAAAAATTAATCTTATTATTTTTCCAATTTAAATTCCTAAACATAAAAGCCTATACTTTGAATAACAATTTAAAAGCTAAAATGAAATAAATTTATCAATACAAAAAAAGGACTAAAATGAAAAAAAAATGGGCAAAAAAATGAAAAAAAGGACTAAATTGAAAACAATGATTTAAAAAAATAGAGGACCAAAAAATAAATACACAAGTTTAAAAAAACGAAGAAAACGGGCTAAAATGAAAAAAAAAAATTGGTTAAAAAAAACTGAAGGACCAAAGAATAAATGCAAAATTTACTTTTGGACACTTGTAGATATTCATAGATACTAAAAAGTGGAGAAAATAAAATAATAAATAAAATAAAATCTTACGGTGGGAAAGTTGAGGAAAAGAAAAAATGAAAGCAACAGAAAAAGGGTTAATTTTAAAGAAAAGAAAACAAATGAAAAAGGTTTTTAAAAAAAAGTTTCAACCAAAAGGATGAGTTTTTATTGAAAGTTAACTTTGTAAATTTCTTTAGACAATAAAAATATTTAAATAAAATTATTTGAAAACATAATTTTGATATAAATAATCATAAATAAAAAGTATTTTCACAAGTTATAGTTAAAAATATAAGACTTTTATTCAAAAAATATATATATGAGACTTAAATTGGTTGCCGATATAGTTTGGATATAATTTCACACTGATTGGATATAAATGGAGAAAATATTTAAACAAAACAAAATAAAATTATCACATAGAAAAATTAACTGTAGTACATATGAATAAGAAAAAAAAAACTTTTAAATAGAGAAGATTAAAAAAAAAAAAAGGAAAGGAAAAAAGGTATTAGATACTTAAAAATAAAAAGGTAAAAATTTAATGTAAAGAGTGTAAAAAAAAGAAAAAAAAAAGGTTCAAATATGCTATCTCATTTTTTTCTTTCAACGACTATCTTCTCAATAGTATTTTGACAACTAATCAATTTGTTCAAGAATTTTTAGTATTTAGTTTTTTTTTTATGTAATTAAATTTTTAAATTTAAATGATATGACATAATATTATTGGGAGACAATCAATGACGCAAGAATTCAAAGCTACAGATCTTAACTAAGAAAAGAGTAAAGAAAAAATTATAAACTTTTAAAGAAAAAAGAGTTTAGCAAAAAGAATAAGAAAATACAGAAGAAGAAAAAATAAGGCAAAAGGAGAGAAAGAGTGCCCCCGCCGCCGGGGGGGGGGGGGGTGTGGGTGGGGAGCCAAATGGTGGAAAAAAAAAAAAAAAAAAAAAAAAAAAAAAAAAAGCCAACGCAAAAATGAAGAAGAAAAAAAGGGGTGGGGGGTGGGGGTGGGGGGACGAAACGTGCTGGGCGTGTGAGAAAGAAGGAGAGTGGTGTTTTGAGAAAGAAACGAGGGTTTTTGTCTTTTTAGCGAAAAATAGAATAAATAAAATGTGAAAGGAAAAAAAACTTTAAAAGAAGGTTAAATTTGTAGTGGTGCTTTATTTGGAGGTTATATGTGCAAAAAGTCCATTTGAGAGAGAGAGAGAGAGTAGGAAGCAGATAATTAGGACAAAAGCAAGGGAAAGCAAAAGGCAAAAAATAAAAATAAATGAAAAATAAAAAAGAAGAAGAAACGTGAAACAAAAACAAGGAAAAGAGGAGAATAAAAAAGGGACGAAAGTTTTGTACTAGTGTCAAAAAATTAGAACCAACTATCGACACCTTTATATATGTTGGATTAGATTAAATCTTTGCTGTGCAGTTTCCTGTTATATATGAAGCAAATTTATCCGCCTCGACAGGATAAAAATGCAGTGGCGAATGGTTCTGCCAATGCCATTAGAAGTTGAATAATAATTTGGATTAATGTAACTTCCGTCTTCTGAATTATTTGAGATAATTTGTCATTTAGTGTGTAGCTTGTCTATTTTTCTTCAAAAAATTAATAGGAAAAAAAATATTTATTTTTTTCAGTGAGTTGCTAGGCTTTGCATGTATTGTTTGTCTGTGTTGCCATTTGATTGATAAATGTGTCTCCCCTTTTTTCAGCAAAGATATCTGTCGATTTGATTGAGATGAAAGATGCAAGCTTGTGAGTTCCGATTGACTTAAAAAAAAAAAAAAAAAGAGCTTTTATCGATTTTATTGTGGAGAAGTGATTTTTTTTTTTTCCATAACAGTTGAGAAGTGAATATGGACAACATGTGGAGTGGCGAATTTAGATAAAATAATAATAATTAAAAAACAAACTTAGCTCAATTCGAGAGGAGCTTAATTAGAGTAAGAAAAACTTTTTTCTTAAACTAATCAAGCAAATAGAATTTACTGAGCTATTGAATCAAACTAGATTTGGTTGGGATCCTTAAAAATTGTGAGTTCTATGGACCTTACATGGCAAGACTATTCAAAATGCAATTTTTATATTCTTCATAAGAAATTTATAGTATATTTGTACTCCAAAGAAGATTTAGAGATCATTTAGGGTGACAATTGAAAACAAAGTTTTAGAAGGTGGTTTGAAAATATGTGTTTCTGGTTAAACTGTCAATTGGAAATGAACTATACCATATAAAAAATAGTATGAAAATTTAAAATGTATTCAAAAAAATATGCAAGATAAATCTTATCTCATTTGCATATTCAATTTTTGTGTCATGTTAAATAAAAAATCATTTCATTTCGATTTGAAGTAAGAAAGTTATGAACATTTAAGTTTTAAGTTTTTTGAAAATGAAAGAGAGAGAGTAAGATATAGAAAGTGAGAAAATGAAGTCGAGCAATCAAAATTCGATCCGGAAACGTTACCCCAAAATGACCTCTTATACATTGTCCTTTTTTCTTTTCCTTTTTTTTTTTTTTTTTTTTTTTTTTGTAGCACCTCCAAAGGCAACATAGTTTTGTAAGAAATGATGCGAGTATTAAAATTTATTGAGACAACGGAAGTAGCTCTTCTCCTTCAATTTTGCGTCTATATAAAGATTCGGAGTAGCTGCTCCAAGCCACAATGGATGCCTTTGAATCAGTCTTTGAGTTTGGACTTCATTTTTTTTTTTTTTAATTGAGTTAGTTTGAAGCTTCAAAAAACCATCGTTTGTCACTAATAAACCGATTTCTGCGGCAGGATTTCCCGGATTTTCAATAAAAATCGTTGGTGAGTTTTGGTCTTTTTGTGTCTCAAAATCGACTTTATCAATTGATGTTCTCCCTTACCTAAAGCTGCCGTACTAATTTTGATAGAAATATTGACAGTACTAAATTTTTAAGTTACAAAAATGCAACTCTTATTATTGACAAAAAATGGTTATCCTGTTGCAAAACATATTGGATCAACTAGTATAGAATGTAGAATCAAGAAGCAACACATATCACGACAACCTCAAGGATCTCATCAACCTTAAGGATGAGTTGACACGGAGGCAATTTTAAGGATCTCACTAACCAGGAGGTCGGAGGTTCGAATCCCCTTACAACTCAGGGGAGTTGTAAACCCCACCTACATGGTGTACCGAAACGGGAAAAGACAGGACTACCACCAGATCCTTTATTCAGCACCAAAAAAAAAAAAAATCACAACAAATGACCGATGGCTTTCTTGCAAAGAAACCTTTGTTTGGTAGGGTGGAAAAGGGAGAGGAAGGAAGGAAAAAAAGGGATTTTGGAGAGGAAAATAAATTTTTGGTTGTTTGGTAGGTTGGAATATGGGTAGGAAAGGAAAATGTAAATCCATGGGACCCACAAAATTTTGTTGGAAAGAAAACTATTGGAGCAATTTCCTCCACATCAACGTTCTTCTGCTTTCTCTACCTCTCTTTGTCGTATTCCTCCCTCTCACTATGTGGTGCTAGGTGTTGACGAGCCTCCATGGAGGTTCTCTGAGGAAACAAAGAAAAAGCAGCCCCATACCTCCTATGGGTCCAAGTTGTTCCAGAGGGACCTTTTTCTGGGGTTTTTTCAGTTCCCTATCTATGGAGCCAAGTGTCTTCTTTATATATGAGTATCTTATTTACTAGGGTTTTGCTAGACCCTTGTGATTGAGACACATCATTAACTCATTAATTAGCATTTTTCTTAGAATTATTGCACATAATAACCTTTCACACTTGGCTATAAAAGTGATCGGAGTCCTCAATTTGGTACTTTTGTGACGGTCTTGATCACAATCAAATTAATACATGCCATGATCTCAATCTATGTGGGAAAATTTTCCCAACATCTACCCCTTTTCTTTAATAACTTTTTTTTTGTTTAAGTTATTGAGGAAAAAGATATTGTTTTCTTAAGGGTCTACATATTTTTACATATAACTTGGTCGCATATTTCACATTAATGTTGCCACACTTTGGCGTGCATGCTCCTAAGCATATTTCGGCTTTTGTTGTGAGTATTTTTAGTGTCTGGATGAGATCTCGTAGGAAGACAAGTACTAGTCTCAATCTTGACCATTAGTGCTTGTAATTATAATCTCAGTCCCTACCGGTAAATTCTTACATCTGCCCCCCCACCCCCCGCTCTCACTTTTTTTTTTTTAAATTCGATTTAAAAGTATAATTGAAATAGTGAGAGATATGCAACTCTCGTGATTTAATGGATAAGGGTGTTCAAGACGATTTGAACGTTCAGAATTGATATGTTGGTCTTTGATGCTTAAAACGATCAGCCTTCCGATCTTATTAAATCTAGCTCTTGTTATGTGGTCTAAGAACAACCTGAATCCCCTTCTCATTTCTTATATTTCCAGCTGGAAGCTTCCATAATCTTTAAAAGATCATTAATCTTATCTTTCTGAGTTGGAGATTTTCATCCATCTTCTCTACGTATGAAATTCTCTTTTGGCATGCTTATAGCCTTCTTCATCATCATTATTGTCATTATTATTAATTTAGGATCCTTTAATTTATTTCACTATCATTATCATCACTTTTAAAGAAAGTGGAGATGCTAGGACCTGATCACAAAAGATTCAAGAGGTAACGGGAGAAGAGACGTAAAACATGGGTCCAGAAAAATTGGTAGGTTGGGAGACAAATCTCATGAATAATTGCTCAGTATTTGACCCCTTTTCCTCGATGTCTTTTTGAAAAGACATCTAGGAAAACTTGTCTTTTTGCACTCGAGCCTAATGCATGAATTTAATCATTAGGTCGAAATTTCTAATCATATCTTCCTATGGATTTGCGCTTTTTTTTTTTGGTGCATGCCCCCAAGTGTCATATGAGTGATCATGTTATTGTTATAAGATGCAAGTATCATTTGATATTTCAAAGTTTGATCTAAAGAAATTCCAAGCTTTATTCACTCTGTTGGTTTTCAGTCTATTAAATTCAAGGTTCTTGATACAGCATGTATCTCATCTTTCGGTCTACCAAACTCAAAATTTGTAATATAATCTTAATCGTTCGGTCTAGGTAACTCAAGATACTCAATACGGCCTGTATCTCATTTTTCTGTCTGGAGACTCAAAGTTCTTAATATTTTCTGAATTTAATCTTTCGATCTGGATAACTCAAGGTACTCAATACGGCGTGTACCTTGAGGTTTGATCTGCAATAAGAGGAAAGTGGATGAGTTCCTTGCAAAACTCAAATATTAATAATCAAGCTGAGACAACGGCCATGGCCTTGTGACTTGATTAACTTTAAGTGTTTGAGGTGTTCAAACGATTTACACCTCAAAATTCGGTCCAAATGGGTTTTTGATGATGCTTAAAACGATCCGCATCTTGGTCTTATTACATATATTTGAACAGCATTAAGCTAAAGCAAGATTACAATTAAAGCAAGATTTGCTTGCTCTACTTTTAGAAAGGACATTTCCATCACTATTTCTAGATCTGAAAGTTTCGTTGCAACTTGTTTGTGGTTTTCCACGTCCATCCTCTTTAGCAAGTGAATATACCCAACCCCTGTCCACTAAAGATTTAAGGAACAACAAAAACGCAAGAATTGATACAACTAAAGCTTTTATTTTTCTGTCTAGAGAACTTGAAGCACTCAGAAGCGTTTTATACTTCGATCGAACTTCGATTTGAAGCTCCCATGGTGTTTGAGAAAGGGCATCAGAGGTCCTTGGCAACTCACAACCTGTTATATGAAAATTTTAAGATATCTTTTCATCAAGGTTTATCAGTCATCAACAAAAGAGAAACACATTCTAATTACTATTACTTCCAAAAAAAAAAGAAAAGAAAGGAAATTTTGAATCTCGAACTATCACTTTCTATTGCTTGGATTCGATAAAATCCAAGGACAATGGGATAGTTGATAACAATTTGTGCCAACTGTTTATTATATATCTCTTTAGGAAACGAGAAGTATTTTGAGGACAAATTCAAGAAAATTCAAAGCGTAACAATTTGTCACTTAGGCTTTAGTCTAGCCATGACAATTGAAAATGCCTTCTATTTAACAAGATACAGCTTGTAAATAATATAAGGGGTAGATTTTCAAACGTGCAGAGAAAGAATGCAACATATAATATATTCGTAACAAGATTAAGTCCCATATCAGAAAAAAAAAATATAGATATATATATATGTATATAAATCGAGCATATCATACACCATCAATTTCTTCCCAATCTTGCATATTGATGAGGTTATAAGCAACAAAGCAGAGTAGTTTCAAAATATACAACAGGAACCCATAAAAATGTCACTCGAGGAATTATTAGAAGTGTTGTTCTGTTTGGAAGTCCCTTATTGCCGACAGGATGCAAATATAATGAGGTATTGACTCTACATTTTTGTCTTTTCCAGGAATTGGTGCAGATTATATCTGAAGTTTGTCACGATCTACACTTTCTTTTTCTTTTTTTTCTTTTTTTTTTTTTTTTTTTTGCGAAAGATGAATTTTTGCCTTGCTAAGGCAAGCACAAGCAACACAACGGCAAGAGTAGAAAAAGTGCCAAGTCCAATAGGAGCCAAAACAAGGGCCAAAAAAGATATTAGACAAAGGCATTAAACATCAAATATAACAAGGCAAACTGCTCCTAATCATCATAGCATCAGTTTCAGGCACCAACAAGCTCTCGTAGTCTTACTTTTTGGATTTAATAGAAACAACCTCCCCCGTTATTTTCTTGGCTTGCCATCTTACTTTTACTGTTATTTAGTATTAAGATTCCTCTTTTTCTAAATATAAATCCATGAGACCCACAAAATTTTGTCGGAAAGAAAACTATTGGAGCAGTTTCCTCCACATCAACGTTCTTCTCCTTTCTCTGCCTCTCTCTGTTGTGTTCCTGCCTCTCACTATGTGGCACTGGGTGTTGACGAGCCTCCATGGAGATTCTCTGAGGAAATAAAGAAAAAGCAACCCCATACCTCCTACGGGTCCAGGTCGTTTCTATAGAAACCTCTTTTTGGGGTTTATTCTGATCCCTCTCTATGGAGCTATATGTTTTTTTTTTTTTAATATATTAGTGTCTTATTTACTTGGGTTTTGCTAACCCCTTGTGATTAAGACACATCATTAACTCATTAGCATTTTTCTGAAAATTATCTTACTTAACCACTACCACTAAGCAATAAAAGTGGTCGGAGTCCTTAATTGGGTACTTTTTTGGTGGTCTTGATCATAATTAAATTAACACGTGTCATGATCTCGGTTTATGTAGAGAAATTCTCCCAACAAAAACAAGAGGGAAAAGTTTGGCCAGGAGAATGGTAGGTGAAATCACTATTTTGACATTACTCTCTTATTATCTTCTACTATAAGGTCATAATTGTAAAACATATTAAATTAGACATTTTCTTTCTCATTTTCTTTATTTTCTACCAAATAACAGAAAAGAAAGCCAACTTCTTTTGTTTCTAATTCCTTCACCTAGGTATTTTTCTCTTCTTTTCTCTCTATTTTCTATCCCTCCTGCCAAACATAGTATAAGATAACAAAAGAACATACTGACATCAGCTTAGCTAAGTTTGAGCTAGAAAGAAAGGCTGAAAGTCCAGAGGGAAGTGGACAAAAGAGAATATCTATTGATGAATTTTCACTCACTGTATGTGTGATCATCGAGAAAATGAAAAGAGTGTATGATAATAATGGTCATGAATAATAATATATTTTATTATGCTACCTTAATTTTTAATGATCTCTCTTTTATTTTTGTACATAAAGAAAATATTTAAAACACCCCATGTTTAGTCTAGAAAACAATTCTACCCCTCTCATTATATAAATGCATGAAACACCTCATTTGTTTTGTAAAATCAATCACAAAATACCCCTTGAAGTAGTTAAATTTTGGAGCTCATGGTCATTTCAGGGAAAAAAAAAAAAAAAAAAGGGAGCAAACCATTATAAATGTAATAATTTAGGGATCAATCAAGAACTAAGCCTCTCATTTTTAATTGACATTTAACATATTCCATTAAAAAAAATTGTATCCTTTTTGAAAATTCAGGATCATTTTAACTATAAAAAAACATTAAATGAAATGGTATTGATTAATAATTTAAAGACCAACTGAGCAATAAATCTTAAAAAAATTAAAGCTGATTTTTTTTCCCCCTTTCACGGTAGATTTTAAGAAGCTATATAAATTGAAAAAAATTCGGGAAAGTGCCACTTTTTTATCCCCTTCTTATATTTGTGCCACCCTTAAGTGAATAAGTGATTTTTCTGCCATTTCGATTTTATTTATTTTTTGTTAAATGAATTGCTTGTTTTACCCTTGCTTGCATATTGATTTTTTTATATCTTAGAAAAATCTAAGTCTGTATCTCTCTCTTTCCCTGTTTCTTTCTCTTTAATGATATGTTTGATAGGGTGGAAAATAGGAAAGAAGGAATCGCGCGAGAGAGAAGTGGAGGGAAAATACTAGATTAGCTTATTTGGTAGGAGGAAAGAGAAGAGAGAGGAAAATTAGACAAGGAAAAAAAACTATAGTGGGACCCCCAAATTTAACCTCTTAAAAGTGAGAGAAAAAATAAAACTCACTCAGTTATTACTAAAATTACTTTTTGAAAAATATTAGGGATACCAATTCTAATCTCAACTTTTGAGTATCAATATATGTGGCATATGAGTTCTCATTTTTTATTGATAAGTATTTAAAGTATTGTCATATCAATTGATTGCAGTTAGCTATCAATGAAAGTAATACACATGAGTTGATACTCAAGAAGAAAATTTTCCCATCATACCAAACTGAACCTCAGAACTTTAAATAGGCCTTTTAAAGGTGTCTACTAGGGTTCGATCTCATTTTTAGAGTCAAGAAAGCCATAACCATGAGAAATTAGAAGAAGTGCATCTAAGAAGATTTAGCATACATTTGGCCAAACAACTCCGATTTTTTTTTTCTTTTTCTTTAAAAGTCAAATCAGTTTTACTATTTACATCTTTAACTCAAACTTAAAACCTCAAACTAAGTTTGCAACAAAAGTTATTCCAAGTCCGTATGAGTTGTTGTTTTTTTTTCTTTTTAAATTATTATAGAATTTCGATACGAACGAAATAATGCCCATATTTATAATTTTTCTAAACACTTTCAAGTATTACACCTTTTAACTCCAGCCAACCAAACGCACAATTTAACTTAACTCAACTTGAGTTAAAATAATTTCAATTTTCTAATGGTATGTTAGTTTGAGTTGAAATATTTTAATTGTAATAGTAAATTTTTTTGAATTTTCAGAAAAAACAAAAAACTTTTTGGGAAAAAGACAAAAATTTTTTAGGAAAAAGACAAAAAAAATTTGAAATGAGTTGGAGTTGGAATGTGATCCAAACTCCCCCTAATTCAAATATACCAGCTAAATGCATGCTTAACAGTTCCCACATACTTGTTGACTCTCAAAAAGAAGAATAACTGGAAAGATCATAAGGTAGAGAAGGTCAACCGTAACAAAAACATTCATGGTAGATAGATAGATAGATAGATAATTATTAAAAAAAAAAAAAAACGGATTCAATACTATTGTTAAAAGATCTACAATTATTTTGAATGGTTGATTAATTTATATAACATCATTAGTATTTCTGAAAATTTTTTAAAATATCTTTTCCGTCGCATTTTTCTGTTTTGTAAAAAAAAAATGCATGCACACATGCATGTTTTTCTTCTTTCGATTGATCTGTTAGATTGTTTATTGCATGATCAGTTCCAATTACACAATTAATTAGCTTTGTTATTGTCTATTTTAATATCCTTCAAAAACCGAGGTTAGCCCCCCTGAATTTTTAAATAATTCTTTTGTGGCCCCCCTATTTTAACAATTCTTTCTAATTTTCCCATTAAGATAAAATGAACTACAACGTCATTACTTGTTTGCCCCTTGAAATGGTAATACATCCCATTAATTATAAAAAGTACTTACTGTATATTTAAATTTTGATAAATATGTCAAATTTCCTTATATAAAGGTTTTTGTAAAAAATTTAGACGAAATTGTACGTGTGATGCACATTTAAAGGGTAAGGTCGACAAGCTGTTTAAATTCTTAACTAATCTAGTTGATTTACCTTAAAAAAAAAAAAAAAAAAAAAAGCCAATTGATTTATGATTTTGACTCAAAAAAAAAAAAAAAAAAAAAAACACGAATTGTGATGTATCTCTAATGTTAACAAATGTTTCAAATCTACCTATTGCTTCTAGCGTTAACAATCTACCTGCTGCGTCCAATCTTTAGCAAGGACCCGGTCGCATTCAATAGAGAACCAATCTATGTGCGGGTTTTTGATGATGCCAATACCGAATGCAACTACTCAAGTACCAATGCTCTCCACAAATTTCTCGTTTAAATCATCAAACATTCTTTGGCCATTGTCATGATCATCGTCAAGCCATCGACTAAATCCATACCTAGGTTCCCACTTACCTTGCAATCATTCAAAAAAAAAAAAAAAATCATGCGATTAACTTCATTAAACTCACCAAAATCAAAAGAAAAATCCCCTGAAAAAAAAAAAAAAAAAGAACCCAAGAATTGTTTTTATAGACTTGATCTGTTGCATCTAAGGAATTGTCATCCTCTATTTTTGTCTGTTTTTGTCGTCCGTACAACAGCTAGAAGATCGGCACCTTTCCAATCAACCTCATTTTCCAAGCTTGATGTTTTAACCCAACTGCTTCTCCCTTACATGTTTTCCTCTTTTTTTTTTTTTTTTTTTTTTTTTCTAGCTGTTGAGAAACTTAAATGGACTTCTTTTTTGAGACAATGGTGACCAAACACAAGGGAATGGCATTCAATAAACCCTAGAAAGCAGAACTACCTTGACAAGTCAGCAATTTCGTCTAAAATTTTCACGAAAACAGTTACAGGGGCAATTTGACACACTTGTCAAAGTTTAGGGGGTACAACGTGTACTTTTCATAGTTCAAGAGGAGCATTAACGCTCGTGACGAAGTTTAGGAGGAATTTTTGACATTTTTACCCTTTTTTTTAACCCCTAATACAAGGTAGTATTGGACTTATAACGTTGGATCATAATTTAAAAAGTAAATTGAGGGTCCATTTGGGATAACATGTAGATATGATGTTTTGGAGGTTGAGTTAGAAATATCTGTTTGGGGGAAAAACTATTGAAAAAGTTCTGTGTTATAAAAAATAGTACAGAATTTTGAAATGCATTTGGAAAAAAAATGCAATTTAGATCTTGTCTTGTTTATTTTGTCGTTACGAGCATTTTGACATATAATTCATCTCATTCCAATTTTAAATTAGAAAGTTACCAACTTTTAAAGTTTGACTTTTTGAAAATGGAAGAGAGAGAAAATTTAATGTAGAGTTGAAAATTTAAAATCCATATGGCAAAATGACATTTGAAGATGATACCCCAAACATACTCTAAAACAATAAATTTAAATTTTTTGTGAGATAAATATTATATAAAATAATTTTAAATAATCCCCAAAAATCAGTCACAAGACTAATGTTCAAATTCCCCACTCATAAGTTTAAGAAAAATTTAAAAAAAAATGAAATTTTTTTTCAAAAAATTATGGATTTATATATAATATAGCTTATTTTCAATTATTTGAGATCCTAAATTTTATATGTGAATGGTTGAAAGTTAAAAATAAAAATAAAAATAATTGGGTTTAAAGTCTTTATAACCAAAAAAGAAAGAAAGAAAACTATACTAGGGGTCCGTTTGGTGAATGAGTTTGAGTTGGAAATTTTAAGTTTCAATAGTAATTTTTGTTGATTTTTCAAAAAAGACAAAAAACCTTTTCAGAAAAGACAAAAATACTTTTTCAGAAAAAGATAAAAACTGAGATGAAAAAGTATATTTTAGTTTGAAATGAAATAGTGAATCAAACATCACCTAACATAAGTCACAATGGGTCAAAGAGAATTTTTGACACTAGAGTTTTGGGGTCTTTTTGTCAAAATTAAAAAAAAAAAATAAAATAAAATAAAATTGTCAAACGCCCAATAATATTGCTCTCTTTACAAGAAAATCCCTCCTTGGCAGCCAAACGGGCTTTAATTCTTCTCTTCCAAGACAACAGAGACAAACGAAGCACCTGAAGAAAAAAATCTATAGAAAGCGGCAACAGCCAAAACCCATTGCGGACTCAGTCTCAAATCGGATCGCAATTCACAGCCATGAATTGATCAAAACCATAGAAAACCGCCAGATCTCACTGAAAATCACCCAATTCTCTCACACACTCTCTCTAGGTTGAAGGAGAGAGAGAGAGAAAGAGAGAAAGAGGACGAATTGATTGCCATTGTTCGATGGCTCCGATCTTCGAGTACTTCGTCGTCTGCGGGATCGGACCGGAAATTCGAACCCTAGATGGCAACAAGGGCTTCCATGGAACCGGAGTCATGTACTTGGCCTCTCTTCTGGACCAGTACCCTCCTCTCAATCACTCTCTCTACCCTCCTCCGCCTCCTCAGCTTCCCACTGTAAGCTCCAATGTCGAAATTTCTCTTCTTTGATTTTCTCCGTTTCTGATTCCGATTCCGATTCCGATTCCGATTCCGATTCCGATTCCGATTCCAATTCCGAAACCAAAACTCTTTCGAGCTCACGAGACTCTGTAATTGGTTTTTTTGTTTCTTAAATTCGGGTTTGGTTTGATTTCAGTGCGTTTTACCAGCTGGAGTGGAGTTCTATCCCTCGGGTTTCGATCCGAGTGACGCCGCGACGTTTCCGAGGAGCTATCCAATTGTTTTGACTGGTATGAGTTGAATTCTTGAAGCAATTTGTTGATCATTCTGCTTGTGAGGATTCAGTATACATTCGAGTGTAAAGAGAGTCTATGATGTGATCCATTTGTAGTTCCTGGTCTTTCTCTTTGAGCTAATAATGATAATGAAGCTTCTTTAATGCATTCTGGTCGATGAACTTTCTTATAATTTGACTTCTCTGCAAATGTATGAAACCTTATATCCGAGATTGTGTTATTTATTTAACTTTTAAAACTTAAAATGGTATTTGAAGATAGCATGATAATGTAGTCGGTGTATATTCAATATTGTGATTCCTATGGAGGAAAAATATCACTGATCACCTTTTGACGTGTGTTAATGGTTGAACTATCATTAACTTTTGTTTTCAGCCTGTCACCCTGGTCTTCGTTTGTACATTTTTTCGACTTGTCGTCATGTTTCTACATAATCCTTGTGATGATACTTGACAAGTAATGCCCTTACAAGCAAATAGATATAGAGGCACTTCTATAAGTTTACATGTGGTTTTGGTGGCAATTAAGGCAGTGAAGGAACATTTAGTGCAGAAAAAAAAGGCGTTTGTCTTTTAGATTTATAGAACAATATGATTATGTGAGGAGTTTATTAGTTAATTTTAAGGAGATAAAGGAATTCGAGTTTTAAAAAAAGACAGGAAGAAGAAGAAGAAGATTGGATGGGTGGAAGAAAGCTTTTTTGTAGAGGGGAGGGAGAGTAATTCTTATTCAGTTTGGTTAGCTAGGATCCTGATACACTACGTGTCCATTTTTGAGTTACCAAATTATGTGGCTGGGATTTTGCTTATATAGCTGATATTTATTCTCCTTCTCTGAATAACGTGCTTGACTGAGATTTTCATTTAGAAGAAATTTGAATGATAGAGGTAGAATATTTGAATTCTCTAATGTTAACCATGGAGTCCTTTTCACAAGGAAGTTCATTCCCTATTGGAGATTCTGGTCTTGTGACTCTTCGGGCTTGTCATTTAGATCTTTCATTCTTTCCCTTGTCACTGAAGGGGCAAATCTCATTTATGGGGACATTTGGTATGTAGTAATCAATAGGAATCAAATGGATTGGAAAGTGATAGAAGGTAATATGATTCCCTAGAAATCTATGTTAACAGATTTGGTTGATAATGTGAATCTTTTCTCATATTTGTGGGAATGTTATTTTATAGTGTTTGGTTGTACACGGTAATGTAACATTTTTATTATTTTTTGAAAAAATTAACAATTTTTAGTATTTTAAGATTATGCATATCTTACTATCAAAAAAGAAAATTTATGCATACTTATATTTAAAAAAAAAAATTATGCATGTCTGCCTTGAATTGTTTTTCAAATATTAAAAAAAAAAAAAAATCAAATACCTAACTAAAATATTTTTTTGAACAAAAATACCTAATAAATTTTGAAAGTTTAATTCAAAAATTAAAGCAAACGAATTTTTAAAATAAAATTTTGAAATTTAAAAAACAAAAGAAAAAGAAAAAATCTCCTCCATAATCATCGCTTTCCCTCTCTCCCCAAAGCGAAAGTGTTGTAGGTAGCTATGTTGAAGCTTGGCTGTGGTTGGAAGGATCTGGTGGCTTGGGCAAGGTTGGTGAGAGGTCGGGCAGTGGGGCGAAGAGCAGATCTCAGTGAGGAGCATAACGGAAGATTGTGGTTGCAACGATGGGGGCTATGATGGTGGGCTTTAACGGTGGTGGGATTGGTGACGGCGGGGCTGCGAGAGTGGTGGGCTGCGACAATGGTGATGGGATTGGTGATGGTGGGGTTGTGACAGACATGGTAGTCTGTCGATGGTGGGATTGGTGACGGCAGGGCTGTGACGGAGACGGTGGTCTACCGGTGGTGGGATCGACGACAGTGGGGCTGCATGAGCTATGGTGAAGGTGGTGGGATTGGCGACGGTGGGGCTGTGATGGTGGGCTACAAGGTGCTGCTATGGTAATGGAGAGAAGAGAACTTTTAAAATTTTTTAATATATTTTTCATGGTATTCAAATTCTCAGGAATATGAATATCACCATGGTGGATGGGTTTTAGATTACCTCATTTTGGGGTAAAGTGAATCCCATTGTATTGAGTTTGTTGGGAATGTAAAATTTTTAAATCTTGTACCAAACAAGGGAATGTTAGAAGGTTCCATTCCCATCTAAAGATTACTGCATACCAAACGCCCCTATGAGCCTTTCATTTTCATTTGGAAATCTTGTGTTGCCTACTAAATAAAGGTTTTCGCTTGGGCTTGGATGGTTTTTCATTGAAAAATTAATTCTTGTTATAGGTACAAAGGAAGAACCCTTAGTTGAATTCCTAGTGTGCTATGTGCAAAGGTAATGGGGAATCAATTGATCATCTTTTGTTCATTGTCTTGTGGCCAGACAATTATGGTGTAAAGGGTTGGACGAAGTAGGTTTTCTCTGGGCTTTTCCTTCACATTGCAAGTTTTTGATGGTGGAAAGTCTAATAAGATGGCGTAAGTCTTGTGTAAAAGTATGGTATCTCAATACTTTGAACAATATGGATGGAGAGAACCTTGAGATTTTAAAGAATAGGAAATGAAGCTTTGGATTTCTCTAAGATGGTTAATGTCATGTGTGGATCGCAAACTCATTTCCAAAATGGAAAATTTTCTTGTTTGAAATGAGAAAGTCATTTTGTTTTGAGAATGAGATGGCGTTTCGATGTATAAAAAAATTTTCCTTGTTGAAAGCAAAAGGAGTCTATAATTTGTTTGGAAAGTCGTAAAATGAGAAAAACTAGTATTGGGAATAGTCATTGGGAGGAGAATTCAAAAAGATTACAAAAAGAATCCAAAAGGAATTCATTACAAAAGGATTTCAAAAGGAATTCAAAAGGATTACAAAAAGATTCCAAAAGGAATTCAAAAGGGTACTTTGCAAAATATGTGTGAGAATGAGATGTCAATCCTTTTTCAAAATGAGAAGAATAATGGAAAAAGTTGAGAAAAACACATTTTTTGCTATTTTTCCGTCTATTTTGAAAATAGACATATGAAACAAACAGGCTCGAAGTCTTTAGCGTCATTTTGGGGTTCAAGGGATTAAGTTTTTGAGGATTTTCCATTCTCATTGATAGTCCTAAATTGGCAGGATGTTATTGGGGTGGAGTTTTAATGGGTGGATTAATGTCTAGTTTGGTCTTAACCAGCAATTATAGCGTTCCTTTACTTCATTATTTTTCTTTTCTTTTCTTTTTTATTTTTATTTTGTGAGGATTCATCCTTTCCTTTGTACTTAATTTTTCATCAATGGAAGTATGATTTTGTTAATATTTAACAAAAAAAAAAAAGAAAGATCCTTATGGTTGGCTTATACATACCATTTATCCTTATCCTGTCGCTATGGTTTGTCTCTTTTATATCTTAATTATGTTTCTACATGAGCCTTTGGAATTTTCATGACATGGGAGTAATCCTCTTACAAACAAATTTATGTACCTACTCAAATAAATTGGTAGCCACTAAGGCGAGTCCCACATTGGCGGGAAATGAGGTGCACTAAAGGTAATAAGTGCTGACGAGTTCCTCTTCAGTAAACAATTGCCTAAATAGGGTCACTTAGTGGGGTCCTCTAATGGGCTACCATGCTACCTCCTCTTGAAGTCCCTTGTGGTCGATTTACCTGTGGATTTTGTGTGTTCTGCTTTTGTATGTTCATCCAAAAAAATTTATAGCCACTGAGGTGAGTCCTACATTGATGGGGAGTGAGGTGCACTTATGGTACACAAGTGCCTACAAGTGCCTTTCTTGTTAGCAATTACCTGGCTAGGGTCACTTAGTGCGGCTGACTTATGGGCCAAGGTGTTGCCTCCTCTTGAAGGCTCTTGTGGCCAATCTGCCCTGTGGGTTATATGTGTTCATAGTAAAAATATATTTACCTACTAGCTAATTTTTGTAATTCATTACTTATATTAGATTAGTCCAATGTCTTAATGAGAATTAGAAGATAAAGAAAATCCTTTATGTAGAATTAAGTTTGTGAAATATAGCCTCCTTCTATAACAGATTAAACTTGGAAAATTTAGCACAAAGAATGTCTTGGAACCTTAAAATATAGCTGGCAAGTTACAAATTCAGGTGATATGATTGTGTTGACTAGGTAAATGTCCTACATTTATACATTTATGTAATATAGGGCTTGGACAAGGAAGGCTTAGTTAGAATGTAGGTATAGGTTCCAAGATATCAATGGTCTTTTGCAGTTGTTCATGAAAGCATTATCTTCGTTCCATTCTTTCATTTTTATTGATTTTATGGTCGTACATTATTCACATTTAGCAAGTATTGAATTATGTTTTTATGTTAATGGCCTCACCAGTTTATAAGGTCCTTTGAATAACTCTAAAATTATAATTTTTTCCAGAGGGTGATGGATCAAAGATATATGTTAGCTGCATTGCATTTCGGGATCCAGTCAGTGAAGATATTGCTGAAGCTTACCATATACCTGCAAACTCATTTGCAGACAAATGTATCTGCCTTGTTTCGCGCTCTCCAAGTTTCCGAGTACTTAAGAATGCCCTAGAGGAACTATTTGCACTTTGCTTTTCCGAAAGTGGAAGTAGGTAACTATACTCTTATGACGAATCTTGATTTCCTCTTGTTAGTGCTTGGCTAAATATCTTGACTTTTGAACGTAATATAAATTATTCTTATATTTCCTTCTCATTGTAGAAATATATTTTAATGTTGTTCATGAAGCTGACTAAGACTTATCCACAACATTTAGATCCCTGGTCTTTTCCCTTCTCTCTGCAATTAACGATCTAATCTCTGCTTTGCAACAATTTCAGCAAACCGTTATGGGATATAATAGCATATCTTGTGTCCAACATACCTCTTCCTACGCCTGGAAAGGATCGGGTCTTGTTTTCGGTAGAGAATTGTCTACTATCTGTGGAGGCTCCACCAAAGTATGCGCTCCCCCATGCTGATGTATGATCCTAAAATATTTTTCACTTTTAGCTGTGTGATTTTTCTTTTAATGTTTTTTAATCTTTGATATTTCTTGTTGTCGAGAATTATCTTATTTTTTGGCTTTTTCTACTATATGGATGCAGATATCATTTCAGCCGTTGGTACAGTGCTTAGATGTCGACAACTTAATTTCACTCTTTACAGCCGTGTTGCTTGAAAGGAGAATTTTGCTCCGATCGAATAAGTAAGCCTGACTTAAGACCACTAAAAATCTTCTTTTTCTAGTATTCCAAATAGCTCACTTGTGACTTGGTTGGGAGTTTGAAAGCACATTATTTATGTGTGAACTCTTCCAATTTGTACACGTATATATTCTTCAAATTTACTATTTCGTTGTGGAGAAAATAAGGCCTACAGTTCAGGCTAATTACTAGAAGACTAAAATTTTTCTTTTGCTCTGCATTTTCTTATTTTGTCTTAGTTATGATAACAACTAGATCTCTTGATAATTTTCTCATAAATTGTTCCCCGTGATGTGTCTTTTGAGCAGATATTCAATTTTGACGCTTGTGTCAGAGGCCATATGCCATTTAATTTATCCATTTCGTTGGCAGGTAAAACTGATTGCTTGAACCTTTTTTTTTTTTTTTTACTTGGCAAAATATCTCTTTGATATATGCCCAAGTGGCTCCTTTTTATTATTTGGGCACATCTTGCTTTTGATCTTTTTGCTCTTGCTCTTGTAAAACAAAACTAATAGATAATGCTGTTGCCTATTTTGTTTCATAATCTCTATTCTAATCAATCCTATTTTTGTTGTCCGCAGCATGTCTATATTCCGTTACTCTTTTTCAATGGGGTTGACTATATCGATGCTCCGACACCATATATGATGGGCCTTCATTCAGATGTTGACACATCTAATTTGGCAATGGATGGTGTAAGTAGCCGTACATAAACTATACTCTCATATTTCCGTTCTTGTTGTTTCCAGGTAGCATATATCTAGTCTTATGCATTTCATATTCGTCATGGTTTGGGTTGCAGTATCTACTCAAATTTTTTTTCTTCTTTTTATTTGCTTCCAGAAGGTGTCAAGCTAACAGATGAGTGTTTCTTGTTATTATTTGAATAGTAAATAGTAATTACCTTCTTGTGTGGTTGTTATTGTTATTTATTTATTTTTTTTTTCAATTTTAATTTTATTCTCTAATTTGTTTCGTTTTAGTTTTTTGTATGTTAGCATTTTGATTTCTGTAAGAACCAAACTTCTCGTTGGGTCTCCTAAATATGCTTTCCTTCGAAATGTATATATTTACTAATCTATAAAGGGTTGTGGAAGCATTGAATCTTTGTGGAAGTTTGCACGAGAAAGATTTTGTCTAAAGCAAATATGGTCTCTATGTAATAACAATTAGAGTATCTTTATTTTGGTTTTAGGAAATGAACTACAAGTAGCTTTCTACAATAAACTAGTTAATACATTGTTTAGTAAGAAACATTAGGTTTTTCTTTTTCTTCCTTTAGATCTTGTTTCTTCACAAATTCATGTTATTGAAGGAGAATTATCACATCTTTGATCATAATATTTTTATTTTAACTTATTAAACCATTACTTTAGATCTTGTTTCTTCACCAAATTCATGTTGCTATCACATCTTTGACATAATTTTTTTTTAATTTAAATTATTTTATCATTTAATGTGAGAAACAATGTAAATTTACAGCTGAAAAAAATTATGGAAGCTAAAATGAATCATGTTGGTAAATAGTTGTGGGAAAAACTCCATACGATATTCAGAGCCTTACCACATCAGGTGGTTGTCATATTATGAAAATCTCCATATGATATTCA
This sequence comes from Ficus microcarpa, assembly GCA_025413485.1. Classification (NCBI taxonomy): domain Eukaryota; kingdom Viridiplantae; phylum Streptophyta; class Magnoliopsida; order Rosales; family Moraceae; genus Ficus; species Ficus microcarpa. Next base: position 11,477,988 of record CM046380.1, on the reverse strand, counting down.
TTTGACCATATGAATTATGATATTCAGAGCCATTCTCTTTTAGGTGGTTGTTGTCGACCTTGAGTATAATCGCATTACCACATCAGAAGAAATTCCCCCAATTCCAGAGCCAGAACTCAACTCCTTACGTGGTGAGATAATGAAGCTGTTATATCCCAATGTTACTGGGATAGATCAGATGAAGACCGGTCCATGTGGTGCATCAGAGCAGTATCCTAAAGGTCACAACAAACCTTGGGGCGAAGATCATGATCTTCAACTTAGGTGATAACTGTACCCCATGTTTAACGCTTCAAAACTCAAACGAGATTGTTGATTAGTTAATTATTAATCGTTAGCAAGTTAACTGACCATGTTTATGAAATTTGAAGTGTGTCTTTTTTCCATGTTTTTGCAGGTTGGTATTTCTAAAGTTCTTTGCATCACTTTTAAGTGGCTATCGCAATTTTATAGTATGTAAAAGTACATATTGTTTTTTTCTTCTACTTTAAATTTGGTTTCTAATTATATTCTATTTCAGTTTCCTTTGATTTTTATTTGGCAAAATCATTTTTTCAGGAAATTTCTGCGAATCATGTCTTCAATACTCAAGCATTTTTGAAGAAGCGTTCTCGGTCAACTAACCAACCACCAGAGCCGATGGTATTTCTTTTCTGATCTTTTTCATCGTTATACTCTATACATCAACATGCATTTATCTATTTTATCAGTTGTGAGTAAAATGAAACATCATCGTCGTTACTTACAGTGTTTATTCTTCTCATTATTCTCAAATATTGTTGCTGAATTTTTTCCTAGAGTGGATCGCAACATTTATAAATAATGATTTTAGTTCAACTGCTTCATATGATTAAAATCTAGTTACTTGTTGTACTAATTTCTTCTTGGGAGTGCAGATAGTGCAGTTTCTGGACTCTCACGGTTTCTTGGACTATCTGGAGGGCGGTACGGGGTCTGATGAAAACACTAATAATCTTCTCGACAAGTTACAAGATGCTATTGGAAGGGGTCAAAATCCTATGTCCATTTTTCCCTCAAATACAGCCGAACCTGAGATTATAACAATCTCAGATCCTGATTATAAAATATCAGGTAAATTTGATTTAACCATTCGATTAAATCTGTGAATCATTTTTATTTAAAAAAAAAGAAACTTACCTTTACCTGATGAGGAAATCAATAACAAGGAAACTGGACAGGAAGTCCTTAAAAAGAAACAGAAAGCTAAAAGATCACTGAATCAAAGACCCCCACAAAAAGTTATAATAATTAACCACTGATAATGTACTTCTAATTTTATAACTACCAAAGAAACAGGGAAGTCTCAACTCAAGAGCCTCATAGGTAGCCGAATCATCTCTAAAGAAAAGACTCTTGTCTTTCTCCCTATACCTTTTAGCTGTCTTTGGATCATCTATGGCCATGTTAATCTTTGTGAATAAGAAGTGTTTCACAGGCTAGAAGATGAACAACTTTTCCCCCACCCATTTTTACCGCACTCGACAAACCCTGAAAGAAAAGACAGCCCCCATTGGATGCCGATTATGGTAGGAATAAAATTTTCGGTTGGTGCATGATGAATGCTTATGGTTTTTTTTTCTTTTTTTCTTTTTTCCTTCAGGATCTGGTGCGAAGTATACTTATGATAGATTTCCCTCCAATATTAGGACGGAAGAGCAAGAAGAGAAAAGGAGGCAGATACTTGCAGCAGCAAGTGGAGCCTTTGAGTATTCAGGAAAGCATACTCCTAGGTAGATATAAACATAGAAAACTTCGACCATCATATAATATGTATAAAAAAAATAAAAATAAAAATAAAAAGAAGAAGAAGAAGAAAAAGATTTCATCCTTATTTTTGTTTTATGTCAATCTGAAAATTACAATGTAATTATGGTCAAATTTTTGGAGATGCATTAACGTGTTGAGGAAAGCCCCAAAGAAACATGAATAGGATGATGGTCCTGACTAACCAAGGACTAAATTCAAATAAGATAATCTGTTTTTCAACCCTAATTTTTTGTTTCCTCTTTTCTTTCCAGTTCACCTTCTTTCCTCCCCAAGGACCCAATGGAGAGGGCAGTAAGTTCCATACTTAATCATCATGTTGCCTTAGTAATTTCTATCTTCTATTTATTATAGCTTTCCATACTAATTTGATTGATTTACTGTTCACAGGCTGAAAGGGACCGAATGGTTTTGGACATAAAGGTTAAGCTACAGGTAAGGCTTCCTTATTTTTTTTGCCGTCTTTTCCCCCTCTCTGTTCTGTTTGTGAATAAGATAGTTGTAAAAGATTGCAAACTTTATGTATGTTTATCTTGCATTTGCGTTCTTGAAATGGTGCCCTTTATGTGATTTATTCATTGATAGTGGACATCAAACAAGCTTTCAGCTTAAAAATTAAAGCATATATTCTTTGCTTATGACCAAACTCTTTTGATTAATCAAAAGTGTTTTTTCTTTTGTATAAAAAAAAAAAAAAAAAAAAAAAAAAAACCAACACCTTTCAATGCTAATGATCAATTACAAGGTGGAGGATAAAGTATCCCCTGCAACACTATGGACAACAAAAATTCAGCTTAAGCAATACGTCACTCAATTTCCTAACAGTATAAATATAGAAGTCCTTTATGCCCATATTTGGATGTGGTAATGTGTATTACACATTCTTCTGAGTGCTTCATGCTATTATGCTGTTGCTGAGATTGGCAACACTAACATCCCTGATTTTCTTGATTAAACAGGGCTTGTGGTTGCGTCTACTCAAATTGGGAGCAACTGATGATCCTCTTTCGTCATTTGAATATGGCACAATCCTAGGTACGTCGTTGTGTATATGCGCGCGTGCGCGTGTGTGTGTTTTTCATAAATAAATAATTCAAATCCATATGACTCCTATGAAGAAAATGCTTTGATGTTGCCTGTTTCTTTCGCATTCAATCTCCTGTAGTGGTAACTTTGTGTCTCAAAGAACCTGCGTCTGAACTGGATTTTTACATTGGCTTTTGCAGCTTTGATTGAATCTGATGCTGAGGGTATTGGTGGTAGCGGATTTGTTGAATGTATCAGGGAGCACATTCATTCAGTATGTGGCCTTAACATCCATGAATGGTTAGATTTCTGTTGCCCCCATTCAGCATTGTGCTTTACTGATCTGAATGAATCTATGCTTTCAGGGATGGCATTGTCAGTTGACTGAGGAACAGTTCATTGCAGTTAAAGAATTGGTAAGCCTTTCAATTCTTCAAGGGATTAATCAGTTCGATTTTAACGCAGTATTTATAATTTGATATCAACACAGGTTTCTTGAATCGTTATCTGCCATCTATATTTGGTCAGTGTCAAAGTTAACTTGTCCAATTGTCTCAATTAGATATAGACCAAGGTTTTAGGGTAGAAACTTTGTTTCCTGCTCTTCGGTTGTTTTCATTTAGAGTATGGGAGCTCTCTTCTAGTCTCATCTTCATCCCTTAATCCAAAAGTAGCAGATTTTTTTTTTTTTTTAATAAATTTATTCTAATCTCTTTTATTGGCATTATTTTTCTTTTCCGTGTTTTCCTGTCACCAACAATCTGCTTTGTGCCTGAATGTAGCTCAAAACAGCAATCAGCCGTGCAACCTCACGCAATGATATGTTGACCATCAGAGATGCGATTGAAGTGTCCGCTGAAATGTACAAGAAGGATGCAAATAATGTTGCAGATTACATCCAACGCCATCTTATATCCTTGTCTATCTGGGAGGAATTGCGGTATGTGTTTCAGGTCCTCATTCGGTGGATTTGATTTATTTTTCATATCCATTATATTTTGCATTTTGCCTCATAAAGGACTTGTTGGTTGTCAACTGAATTACTATATCCACTTTTCTACCATTAAGTCACGTTATTGTTTCTTACTTGGAAATGAATTGATTAAAAGTCAATGTTCCATACATCGATGATAATACTTGATATTGAAGTGTCTTTGTAACCCACTTTCCAGTAGTGTAGTATTAACAAAGATTTTTTTCTTATAACAAATAATTGTAATGACAATCATAAAATTTTTTACTAAATGACAATCATATGAATAGGCAATGCCTAAACATGGAAAGCGATGGAAAGTGCTAATGAGAGCAACAAATGTTTTATGAATGTTAAATTCGGACTTCCAAATAGATCCTCATTGTCTGTGGACTTCAGCTAGATATCCTAGATTGTCAACCTTTTATGAAAAAGATCAAACTAAAACCTTTAATGTAAGATCAGAGGAGCTGGATGAAAATAATACCACAACACAAAGTAATCAAACCTCGCGGTTCATTGGCCAATCATCTACTGTGTAGAAGATGGCTAGAAATTTGGATGCTGAAGAAATGGATAGCCTTAAATGACAGGTCTTGGGCTTCCATGATTTTGAGCTTTCATCTACACAACTGACTTTTGTGTTCTAGTGCTTTGTCTCTACTTCATTTCAAGGCATTTAGGAATTTGTGATGATTGGATTTTTATGGTGCTTTCATATTTTCAGCTGCTTTGTGGGCTTCAACGGACAAAAGTTTTAAAGATTTTCCCTTTTGACTAATTGTTCATAACTGGAAGGATGTGATGATCGGTCATTATCTTTTGTTTAGTCCAGCTTTTCTAGTCCTTGAGTTGTTTTCTTTTCGTTTTGCTTTCTTTTATTTTTCTCATGTTTGTGCTCCAGATGACGCCTTGTCCTCTCTCCTCATTCTTGATTCATTTATAAATATAAGGCAGGTTCCCAAAAAAAAAAAAAATGGTGCTTTAATATTTATGCAGTCTATGTGGGTCGTCTTGTACCCTACTCACATGAGTTTAGGAATCGTGTACAAAACTATTACGCCCAATATTGATATTTTCTCTTAAGTGTTAAATTGCCTTAAGTATGTTTTGTTCTGTTCTGGATTGTGATATTTTCTTTTTACATGCTTATTGCAGATTTTGGGAAGGATATTTTGACTATCTGATGGAGCGGTCCTCAAACAAGTAAAGATTCTATTAATCATAACTTCCGCTATTAATTTCATTTTAACTTCTTGGTGTTCTGTTTATATCATCTTAATGCATATTGAGACAATGCATCGTGCTTTTAGCAACTAATTGGGTGGGTTTTCCTTTACTTGGGAATTGTTCTCTAAAAATTTTTGTCATAAAAGGATGCTCATTTTTCTACATTGTGTGTTTTCATGTGATCGGCTCGGTTCCCCTGTTGATGTTATATAGGAATTAAAAGACAAAAGGATGCTCTTTTTTCCTTCAAGAAAGGCTTAAAACCCGTTGCACAGAGTTGTGTCATGATTTGGCAAATAAGAAAAGTGAAATTTCTCTGTAACATGATAAGTGATCTTTTGCTAACTAATTCTTTGTTGTCTCTTTATTTGTCAGATCGGCAAATTATGCATCTTTGGTAACAGCACAGCTGATAGTTTTGACATCACACATGGTGAGGTTTTATTGTTGCTACTACTGCTGCTGCCACTCTTTTTGTGAGTTCCCTTGACTTAACAATTTGTTTCATTTTTTCTGAAGGCTGGATTGGGACTTCCAGATACTGACGCTTGGTACATGATTGAAACAATAGCGGAGAAAAACAACATTGGTTACAAGCAATTCGTAAGCTAAATTATTGTTCTTTGGTACTTGATGGTGATTGGGTTCTCGCAATTGTTATCTATGACTAAAACTACAATCAAACAATGGTTTCTGTCAATTAAGTTCTTTAAATATGGAAATTTGCAAGAACCTAGTACAAGAAATTGCAAATGTGGGTTTACAAATATTTTCCTCATTCACCAATAGAATTCTGTTTCTTTCAATGTGAGTTGTGTCTGTGCCTGGTGCATATTGGTAATTTAATTGGCACTTGATTTTAAATGAAGATGAAATTTAGAAATAAAAATAAAATAAAATTCTGATAAATTTTAATTTGGGTTTAGCCCTTGTCCTATTTTTGCAGGTACATTGTTTCTCTTTCGATAACTTCTTCTTTTTGTGTCTTCCTCATTGTTTCATGTGATGTGCCTCCCTTGCGGGAACTTGTCTTCAGTACCTGTTATCATTTTTTTATATTCCATAAGAATAGTGGGTTTAAAATGATTTGGTAACTATGTACTTTTTCTTTCTTTTCATTCTTGTATTTTTTTTCATTTTGTATCCTTTGTGCTCCGTTTGCTCCGTTTGCCATTCTTTCTTATCTTGATTTAGTACTTGCAAGTCGTTCATCACAGTCATATTGAATGCCCCTCAATTGGTCTTCAGATAAAACTTAGAGGATTTTTGTCACATATTGAGCAACTACGTATTGGCTACTGGGGAATCACTTCTACGAAGATTCAGTCCACATCTCATGGATTAGCATCCCCACGTTCTCCTACGGATGAGAATCAGCAACCTGCTGAGGCTTCTGTTGTTGGAAGAAGTTGGGTTCAAAGCATGTTCAGCAAGGATACAACATCCAAATCTAATTCTTTCAGTCGTGTTCGTAGATGGACTTCTGATAGCGGCTCAACTGGTATTTTTTTTTCTATGGTTATGTGCTTGTTTCACTGGATTCTATTTCTAAACAATCTTCCTCTGTATGACACTGAATCTTTTTTCTTTTTTCAATTTTAGCTGCAAATGAGAATGGGACTCCTCATAAGCAGGATTTATCAACTGCTGGGCAAAAGAAGACTCAAACCAGTGTTCGCGTACTTAGAGGTCACAGTGGTGCCGTCACTGCTCTACATTGTGTAACAAGAAGAGAGGTTTGGGATCTTGTGGGTGATCGTGAAGATGCTGGTTTCTTTATCAGCGGAAGCACAGACTGCACTGTAAGCCTACATATGTCAACGTTTCTACTGCAATACATTGCATATGAGTCCTTTTTTATAGGATAACGTCTCATTAGTTTTGACATCATTTTAGGTTAAGATTTGGGATCCTAGTCTTCGTGGTTCTGAACTTCGGGCAACTTTGAAAGGACACACAAGGTCATTTTCGTCTATTTGTTTATGTTTAGAATTTGTGCTGTATTTTTTGGGGAGACATCCGAGTATTTGTGGAGAGCAATCCCCGTACTTCACTTGCTTCTAAGTAGTTGTTAATTTGCATTGTCAAGTGCTACATCACCTTTTCTATTTTTTTATTTTATCATTGTTCTCTCTCTCCTCTCTCTCTCTCTTATTTTCTATTTGAGTAATACATTACCTTAGATATATGCCATTTTCCCTACTTGTTTGGCCTTCATATGCAGGACTGTTCGTGCAATAAGTTCTGATAGAGGAAAGGTTGTATCAGGATCTGATGATCAGTCTATTTTAGTGTGGGACAAACAAACCTCTCAGCTTCTTGAAGAGCTGAAAGGCCATGATGCGCAGGTAAGTCTTACTCAGCTTGTTAACTGTTTTCTTGGCCTCAAAGAAAGCAAAATGTAGAGAGAGTACGCAGAATGGAAAAAAGAACCTGCAATTTTTACAAAAAGGAAGTTAAGTAAACAGAAATTCGAAAGTATGAAAAAAGACTTCTTACAAGTTCGATTTTGATGCTTAATTAACCAATGTAGCTCTGAAATGAGGTAGCCGAGATTTTCCCTAAATGCTCCGACGTCCTACCATATACTGCCCTTTTGTTTCAAATTATATATGGATGAAAAAGATGCTTTTGCTTTCTCTATGAGCTTTGCTTTTTTTTTTTTTTTTTTTTTTTTTTTTTTTTTTTTTTTTTTGTCCACAAAATTATGTTGGAAACACCTCCAAAACAAAATTCCTCACCATTTTCCCCCTTCTCTAATCAATGGGGATATTCAAACACAGCTTGCCAAGATATCTGTATCTTTTTGTGAAAATGTTTTTCTTTGTCTATCCTTGTAGGTGAGCTGTGTACGTATGTTATCAGGGGAACGTGTCCTCACTGCCGCTCATGATGGAAGTGTAAAGATGTGGGATGTCAGAACGGATACTTGTGTGGCAACTGTTGGCCGTTGTTCTAGTGCAGTTTTATGCATGGAATATGATGACTCCACTGGAATGTTGGCTGCTGCTGGTAGAGATGCGTATGTATTTGGCAACTTAATCTATGCTTGGTTTTAATTAAAAATACTCATATTGTTATTCAACTTACATGCCTAAAGTATAACATGGTGAGTTCTATTTTATCAGTATCGCAAACATTTGGGACATTCGTTCTGGCAGACAGATGCACAAGCTCTTAGGTCATACAAAATGGATTAGGTGAGTTTAAAAAACACCACATCCGTTCAATGCACTTACAAATAGTCTTGACTGACCATTTTGGCAAAAGAAAAACAAAAATAAATAAATAAATAAATAAAGCAAAATTGTTTTTATGCAGGTCTATCAGAATGGTTGGGGATACAGTCATTACTGGTAGTGATGATTGGACAGCAAGAATGTGGTCTGTCTCCCGAGGAACCTGTGATGCTGTTCTTGCATGTCATGCAGGTCCAATACTATGTGTCGAGTATTCTGTGCTGGATAAAGGAATTATTACAGGTCCTTGCTGCCCTTTTTTTTTCTTTTTCTTTTTCTTTGCATTTTTCATTTGCCGCCCTTTAATGCTGCTTTCTTTTTTCTTAATTTGTTACATCTTTGCGTATTTGAATGATTCAAATCATTAAATATGATGTCCTCTCCAGGTTCAACTGATGGGCTTCTTCGGTTTTGGGAAAATGATGATGGTACATCTTTTTGACTTTACAATTTTCTTTCTTTGTTCTTGAAGGTTCTTTCGTTTGGTTTATCCCACCCGTTTAGATCTTTTAGCAATGATTTCTTACTGTGTTATGTCTCTGAGTTGTGTAAATTGCCTTGTTACCTTTAGTTTACACTCAAATTTAATTTCTTGAACATTTAAATATGTCAATATTTAGCTACACAGATTTGATGATGCGTTCAGGCTTGTTTTCTCCGGAATTTTTGGCAATATCTTTCTTTTGGTTGTAAATTTGTTATGGTTTGCTGCCAATAAGGAAATCGAGTACATGTTTGCAATGAACAGTGAATAACCTTGTCATGGAAACATGAGAGCGCTCTGTATTGTACCATTTAAATTGACTTTCTACTGCATATGCAGGAGGCATAAAATGCGTGAAAAACGTTACCATACATAATGCATCAATACTATCGATCAATGCTGGAGAACACTGGTTAGGAATTGGAGCTGCTGATAATTCCATGTCTCTCTATCATCGGCCTCAAGAGAGGCTCGGTGGCTTCTCAAGCCCAGGTTCGAAAATGGGTGGGTGGCAACTCTATCGAACTCCTCAAAGGACAGTTGCTGTGGTATGTCATTATCTTTACTTTGTGGACTTGCATTCTCTAGCTTGTGTTTTTGCCTCGTAATTTCCATTTTATGCTATAGCATTTCTAGTTTTTACCACCGGCAGTACTTACTTCAAATTGCCCGGTTTTTACTTGGTTATTAACAAATGGAGTGCAGGTAAGATGCGTGGCATCCGATCTTGAGAGGAAAAGAATATGTAGTGGTGGGCGTAATGGGCTTCTTCGATTATGGGAAGCCACCATTAACATCTAAGTTTTTGCAGAATTTATGTTTAAATGTCACACCGGAAATGCTTGTGAATTGTCATGTCTGTTTTTTTTCCTCCTTTTTCGTATTTCCTTTACTTATCTTCATTTTATAATGGATTTGAGTAAGATCTTACAACTTGTAGAATTGTGTAATTATTTATATTTATTTATTTATTACGCTGAAGAATGTTTTGTTCTCGAGGCTTAAAAAAGTACGAATGTTTCTAGTGAAAAACTAAGTACACCTTGATTTTGCAAGCATAGTTGTTTTAGTGTGCGAGCCTCGTTTAGTTTTCCTTTTATTTAAACTTCTATATTGTTTTTTATTTACTTTATTAATTAATCTCAAACTTTTTCTCTCTCCAATTTCTTGTTGAAAGTTCTGCCAAATTTAGTTCTTAAAAGGGGTTATTATCACTATTCTGACTCACCTTTCATCTTACTCGAGAATAACTTTCCAGTCGACATTGGATATAACACATTTTCAAACTACTCCTAGGACTCCTCAATAGGAACTCAACTCAATAGTGAGGGTAGATCAAAGATTGGAGTGGGGCTTAGGTGGAACGGTGCGGAACAGCATAGCAGAGAGGGAGAATCGATAGCGAATGCTATCCAGGAATTCGATATTCGGAGATTGATTGGTTCTTCCCTGATTCTCTGCCATCGGTAAATCGGTGATTAGGGAAAAGTGTTACCATCGGAGCCCTGTTCTTTTAATGCCCTTCCTGTTTAGTGCAATGTTAGTTTTGAACGATGAGCTTTCTATTTAGATCCCTAACCCCTTTTTTTTAGCAGATTACTCCGAAATTTGATGCTTTGGTAGTTTTACTCCCAGACATTAAAATTGATGAAGGATTCTGATGTTGAATAGCAATTATCATGTACTTATAGCGTGATAGTTTGAAAGTCTACCGAAGTTAGTATGCCCATAAAAATTTTAGTTATCATACAATAAGAAGGTGATTATAATCTAGTCCTTGAATTCAGGTGAAAAATCTCTCTATCTTAAAGAAAAGCATGGAAAGTATCTGAATTCCTTTTTAAACAGTTTTTTGTTTAACAGTACAAAAAAACAGGTGTATGCAATTTAGAGTTGAAATTTGTTACAACTTTTTATTTTTAACGTTTTCTATCAATTGATTTAATGCATAGACTAATGCATCCTTCTTTTTTTTTTTTTTTTTTTTAAGTTAAGAGACTATTTAATACACATTAAACTGTTTTTAAAAAGGAAAATATTCAGAGACCTAAATTGGGTTCGGAATTTAGTTTGGGAGGAGACCTTTAGTTGGTAGTGGTACCGATCTTGTTGGATATGCTACAGTTTCTTCTAACTAGTTTTTTTAGTTTTATTTATTTATTTATTTATTTTTGAAAGTTTCTTCTAACCAGTTGTCTACTATCTCTTTTGCTTAAAAATAATTAAAAAAAATAAAAAGACTAATCACTATGTTTATGTAACCTGTTTATTGAAGAAAATAGTGTTGCTTTCTTTTTTAGAGACTTTAACGGTAGGAACTGTCCTTTATATTACGGAAAGGAAATGTAATTTTAACGATGTGATTAAATTTTAATGATTTGAATGGTAGCAATATTGAGTTTTACAGATGGTATTCTTTTAGACCAGTTCATTGAAAAATTAAACTAACGATTAAAATTTAGTTTCTACGACAGTGAGAAAACGACAGTTCCTATAATAAAAAGTTAATTTTTGTTTAAAAGAATTATAGCACAACGTGTGAAACTAAGTTTTTTTTTTTTTTTTTTTTTTTGCCCCACGAAAATTTCACTAGATATACAAACTTTCAAGAAAAACGAAAAAAGATTCAAGTAGAAGGATCTTTTTATGTCACTTTAGTTAAAACGAGTTTAATACCCGTGCATTGCACGAGGAAGGAAGAAAAAAATAAATAAATAAATTGAGTATTATATGATAAAAACAGTTGGTTGAGATAAATATTATAATTATAATAATAAATTTTCTCAAAATCTTCCCAACAATGAAGATGCAAAATCAAAATGATAATAGACTAAAATAATAAAAATGAAAACAAAGCAAAAAAGAAAAATTTTTTTGTAGTTATACTCATTTAAAGAAAAAATAAAGCAGAAAAAAAAATATTTAAACTCAAAAGAACGGAAAAAACTAACCCTAACAAAAACATTATAAAAAATAAAATATATAACTCATTTTCTTCTTTTTTTACTGTTTTAAAAAAAAAAAAAAATTTTTATCAGGTTATTATATGTAAAAACTAAAAAAAATGATTTTTAAAATATAAAACAAAACAAACAAAAAAAAATTGCATGCAGAATCCTTAAAAAAAAAGGGTCTTTAAAAATAGAACAAAAAAAACAAAAAAGATACACAAAAAAAAAATCCGAAATAAAGATAAAAAAATTTAAAACAAAAAAATTGTTTAAAAATCAAAAAAAGACAAAGTGAGCAAAAACACAATACAACAATAGATCAGAATCTAATGTGTAAAATTTAATGGAAAAAAAAGGCAAAATATGTAAGAACAAAACTGTCATTCCACTGTAGATAAGCCAAAATCAGTACATAGGATAAGGGTAAAATTGACAGGTTAATATAAGAAAAGCAGCTACTGTGCATTACTGTAGGAAAAAAGAACCGTACAGCAAAAGTAACCCAAAAAAAAAAACAAAAACAAAAATCACTGTTTATTAAACAATGAAATATTACATTTTTTTACTGTAGCAAAGCAGCAAAAATTAAAAAAAAATTGTAACAAAGCAATAAAAGTTTAAAAAAAAAAAACTATTTATTAAACAATAAAACAAAACAGTAAAAGTAAAAAAAAAAAAAAAGTAACAAAGCACGAAAAATTAAAAAAAAAACAACAATAACAAAATTTAAAAAAATATAACAACAACAACGGAAAAAAAAAAAAAAAAAGCAAACGTTAAGAAAAAAGTAAAAAAAAAAAAAAACAAAAACAAAAACAACAACAACAACAATAGCAAAAAAAAAGCAGCAAATGTAAAAAAAAAAAAAAAAAAAAAAAAGCCAATGTGAAAAAAAAAAAAGCAACAAACGTAAAAAAAAAAAAAAAAAAAAAGGAAAAAAAATGTGAAAAAAAAAAAAGCAACAAACGAAAAAAAAAAGCAATCGAAATCAGCAGAAAAAAAATTCACTGTTCATGAACAGTGGCAGACAGTGCAATCTGCAGTCCAGTAGGGCAAAATGCGCAGTCACTGTTCCCAAAAAGAAAAGAAAACTGAAGGACAAGAGCATAATTTCACTGTGCAACACTGTTTTACTGTGCGGTACTGTGCGATACTGTAGCTATAATGCCGAAAAGCAAAAAAAAAAAAATCAAAAAACACTGTTTTTTACTGTTCTTTGAATAGTAAAAACCCCTTCTCTTTTAGTATATGTATATAATATAATGTCATTCCCACTTTAATTATAATTTATTAAAAAAAAAAAAAAAAAAAGAAAGATGAAAAGGTAGTGCAGTCACATAGTATTTCTGTTAGAATTTCTCTTTATAATTAATGGAAAGATCACAAGTGATCTCACTTAACTAGCTTTTACTTGTTTGTTTTTTACATAAACTTTTACATAATGGTTTAGTGAGACTAATTCAAAGTTTAAATAAAAAAGTGGGAGTTTTTAAAATTCAATAAACATGATAAGAATGATCCTACATAAAGTTCGAAAGATATAAGTGAGATTTATCCAAGCAAATTAAAGAAAATCCGTGCATCACATATTCACAGATGTCACAAATGTTTGTAGTAACATGGAATGTTGCCCTCTTTCCACGGTGATCCCATTCCTTTAGTAGGTTGACTTGGTTTCGAAATCACAAGTTTAGAGGAAAAATTTGTCCCAAGACCCGTCAAACAAAGGTCACAAGAAGATCTATTGTGCCATTTTGAATGTTCTAGTTCCATTGTTCGGTCTAATTTTCTTTTGTTCACACTATGTGATATATGACTTCTATACATGTCACTACTCGGACAAGGGACATCTTGTTTGTTACTTTTAGTTTATGCTTCCATAGAATCCGTTTGGCAGTCATGCTTTTACTTATAGCCAATGAAAAAAGAGAAACAAAATTGTATCTTCTCAGTAAGTGTTTAGCACCAAAATACTTTAAGGTCAAAATAATCTTTAAAGTTTTTAACAAGTAATCAAAAATATTAAGGCTTTGTTTGGCACTTGAGTTTAACTCCAACTAAATTATACTTTTTCATTATAATTTTTTCTTCTTTAAAAAGTATACAAAATTTATAACTAGTTTTTAAAAAGTAAACCAACTCCAACTTAAAAATTTCATCTCCAACTGATGAACCAAATACAAGCTAAAAGTAAGTTTATAATGTCAAATTTAAATTTCATTACACGTTTTAAAGTTTACTCCAAAGAGCTTTTACTAGAAGTCTTTTTTTTTTTTTTTTTTTTTTTTAACTTTGATTGGAATCACTTTAAAAATTAAAAACTCTTCTAACAGATCATCTAAATATTTTCAAAAACTACTTTTGGATAGGAATCCAAAAATAACTTTTAAAAAGCTCTGTCAAATAGATAATTAGTAAAGCTCACATAAGTTTTAGCCTATATTTGACACATAAGTTCGAAAAGTTATGTTCAAAATGATTTGAAGTCATTTTATAGTTTTCACTCTTTTTAAATCCGTATCACACTCATTTTTTAATCTCCCAACAACAATAAAAATGATTCTTATATCGATTTAGAATCTTTATTTAGTTATTTTTTTTATATCGATTTAGAATCTTTATTTAGTTATTCTTTTTAAATCTAGGCGCCAAACATACCATAAACATTGGTAATCAAATGATATTTTGTCCAATTTTTGCCATCCAGTGTTGTCCATTTCTGCTGCTGTTTTTTCAACATCCAATGCACGTGTCTACTTTTTTTTTTTTTTTTTTTTTTTCCTTTTAATTGAATTTTCAATGCATGTCAAACATCTCTGTGATGCTATAGTATGTTAGATTTTCACCCATTTTTTCTTTTTTTTTTTTTCATGGTTTTAAACATTATATAGAGATAGCTCAATAAAACAACAAAGGCTTAGAATGTGTTTAGTAAGGAGAAAAGCGGATGAAAAGAGATGGGTAGAAAGATTAGTAAAAGGATTTTAAAATTTATATTTAAAATGGAGGAGATTATTAGAAGTGATTACGGGAGGGACTCCAAATCCTTTAAAACCCGTTATTTTGATATTTGCCATATTGGAGGGATTGCATATCAACATCATAAGAGAAAATACCTCTCCATTGTTTCCCATTTCTATCACTTAGTTAATATTCCGCTCACCCCTTATTTTCTCTCCTTCCAACCAAACATAACGTAGGGTCTGCAAATGTGAGAATATTTCAAACAAATCCGAGTTAATTACCGAAATATAACAATTGATCGTAAAAATTGGGACCGTTGATCACTGTTAAAAGAAATGTAACGCTAAGTGTTGACTATCATAACTAGGAATTTAATATAGAAAAGTAAATAATAACACTAAAAGTTATACAGATTCACTCTAAAATAAGCTAGTCCTCTCTAACCCTTTTTTTTCACTGTGATGAATGTGAGTATAACAATGAGTACAAGAGAATAAATGGGACAAGAGTACTCTACTCCTTTTTTTTTTTTTTTTTTTTTTTTTTTTTTTGAATGATGGTACGAGAGAATAAATGGGGCAAGAGTACTCTATTCCTTTTTTTTTTTTTTTTTTTTTTTTGAATGATGGACTAGAGGTCTAATTTGTGGATTCAACGAGACCCACCACTATTAAATCCATTAGTGGATTCCTTTTGGAGTTACTTGAAAAAATGACAGTTTAATAAAAATATAGTACCAAATGAAAGTTTAGTTTTTGTTAGTAATATTAAAAAAAAAAAAAAAAAAAAAAAAAAAAAAAAAAAAGAATGAACATTGATATAATTAGATCTATATCAGACCTTCAAGATATTATTCACTGGAAAATGTATATCCGCCCAACTCATGAGAGTGAGTAATTATAAGTTGAACGTTTCTCAAGTTCGCATATGACTTGTTGGCTAGACGGCGTCTGTGATTGAAGATAAAAATTTCGGTGTCGTTAGAGATACATACATCAAGAGAGTATGGAAATTTCCACTGAACATCCATTGAAATTGACCTAAAATTTTAAATATGTATGAAATTTACGAAAATAATAAAGCACTTTACAGAAATAAAAAGAACTACAGCAAAACACTGGGGTTTGTTTTCTTTTCCTTTTTCAAAGCCTCCGTTTAGGGGAATCATCAAGATTGTAACATTTGAATGTAAATATTTGAATCGAAACATTTAAACAGATACATTTAAATTGTTATATGAACTGAGGCTTGGATGTTAATATTTAAAACAGGACATTTGATTAGACACGTTTAAATTTATATTAAATGTTAAAATAACATCCAAATGCTCTATTGTGGATATGCAAAGTCCAAACACCTATTTAGGTGGGTTATTCTCTTAAACTCGGATGATATGTCATAACATTATTGAGGGGACAACCAATGAGACGTAAAATCTTGATTCATGTAGATATAGCTCAATAAACCAAAGAGGCTTGGTTTCTATATAACGATTTAAAATTTTACCATGAATATTATTTATTTATTTATTTATTTTAAAGTGCATTGATATAATTAAATAATGACGACCAAACAAAAAGGAGCTCAGTTATTGGCCAAAACTCACGAGAGTGAATACTTTTTTTTTTTTTTTAGCGGTTTTTGTTTTTTGTTTTTTTTGTTTTTTTGTTAAAGCCGCGTGAGATTGACTTCAGAAACGTATAGAATTAAACTGGCCAAAGATCGAGAAAATCCAAGATTCAAAATTGTCCGCTGCCCGGAGTCTACTACAGCTGGCTAGATGGCGTTTGTGTAGCAAAGATGAAAATATACGTATCTTTATAAATAGACAGATATATATATATATATATATATATATATAACTATACATATCTATCTATCTATCTAACAGTATGGAAATTTCAACCGAAGTATCAATATCGAGAGAAATTAGCAAGAAATTTACAAAATCTGCTAAAATTTAAAATAGACAATTTTTAAATCAAACGTCAAGAAATTCTTAAAATAAATAAGGGTAATAGGTGTCATTCATCCCTAAGTGAATGGCATATTGATCCTTGAATTTTAAATTTTGATAGTAACCGAGTCCGGAACTCTTGATCTAGTGATAAATTTGGTCCTCAAGGGCTTGGTGGTTACTCTATTTTATTTCTCGTGCTTTCTTTTGCAGTTCGAACTTGTTGTTATTTTATTTTATTTTGTTATTTTAATAAATGTCAGTAGAGTGTTTGAGAGTAGATAGCTCAGTAATGGTGTCAACTTAATTGAGATGTCTTAATTAATTAGTTTTATCAATGTTAAACTCTCTCATTATTTTTCAGGAAGAAAGGGTACTTATTACATCAATACAAGATGGGATATTTTGCAAAATTACACTCCATTATTTTTTAATATTGAAATTGACAATTTCAACAAAAATATCAAAATTTATCAATATTGCTCCAAAATGATACGAAAAGTATACCGCATCCCTCTTTCCACAGGTGGAAATTTCGCTGACATTATGTTGATTTGTGCATCCTTGTCTATGAGCCAATATGCAGCCAAATTTTCATTGACTTAATACAAGACTTTTGAGAACGAAGAAATCAGGTTATAAATCCCCCCACCTTGGAGCCTCCTCTTGTGCAAAGCATACTGCTTAATTAGTGATCCGTAGCGCTCACTATCCCAAATCCAAAAACCAAAAAAAAACCTCACTCTTTTGCCTCTAGAATTGAATCTCTTAGCTTGGCACCAAAATTAATCCCAAATAATGTCTAGCGCAAACGGTTCTCAAGCACCACCAGCCGGACAGTGGACTACTGGTCTTTATGATTGTTGGGACGATCGCTCTAGTTGTAAGATCTAACAACTGATTTTCTCATAGAGAATTCTTTACTAAGAGTATTTATTTGTATTTTAGATATACCGTAATTATGACAGTTATCAGTCCATCCAAGAAAAATGTAAGTTGTGCAGTTTCTCATCGTTTGGGAATGAATATATATGATAGTTTATAAGTAAATAAACCACCTCCTAATAGTATAATGCTTTTTGGAGTGAGCCCAAATGTAAACTGTGCAAGTACGAGGTCTAAAGTTGACAATATCATACCAAAAAGAGGCACGAGTCGTTTTAATAATAATAATAACAATAATAATATTGAGAAAATGTATATATATATATATGTAGAGAAATCTATAGAAAGCTAGTTGCAGGCATAATCTAGTGGTAATATTACACTGGATTCCATCAAAAAGTGCAGAGTCAGAGTTCAAATCCTCCACCTCAGGTTCAAAAAAATAAAAAATAAATAGAAACGAACTAATACATTTCTTTTTGTAACATACAATTTGGCCCTAATGAGTTAGTATTTAAAGTTTTACGTACAAATTAATTCTAAGAGGATTAATATAATTTTTATTTTTTCTGTTTTAGGCTTGACCACATTTTGCTGTCCCGGCATAACGCTTGGACGAAATGCTGAGATGATAGATGAAGGGAGAATAAGTAAGCATATTTTATCCTTTTTATTCTGTGAATAGCTGTTAGTACACATAAATATTGCGTACCAAATTGGATTACAAAAATCAATCATTTAAGTTGGATAGTAATATTTTATGTTTCTTTTGCTAATTACACACACACACACACACATAAATATGCAGCTAGTGCTTGTGCCATGATGAATGCATACCCATGCCCGTACCGCACAAAGCTACGGGGCCGTTTTCAATTGCCGGCAGAGCCATGCAATGATTGCTGTGTCCATTGTTTCTGTGGCCATTGCGCTCTTGCTCAGGAGCACAGAGAGCTCAAAAACCGCGGTTACGATCCTGCAAAAGGTATAAACACAGACACACATGTTTTAGATAATATCATGCCCCGTTGAGATTTGCTACCTTACAGGTTCGAAGTCTGATAACGTTTTCGTTTTTTTAATAAATAAGAGTTAGGCCACATAGCATTAAAAATATATATATATATATATATATCAGGAATTACGTACTCTTTTACAAAAATTGTGGTAAATAGTATTTTCATGAAATTAAAAGAAGTTATAAATAGTATGAATTTTAAATATTTGAAGTATATAATGGATTAACTATAGAAGTATATAAATCATTATTTACCTAATAAGTTTGTTATTCGTTATTATTTACTCAAAAAAAATAAAATAAAATATGCTATTATTACTTTAATTATTTACAGTAAAAAATCTATTTATAATAACTTCTTTCCCCCAATTTTTTTGAACTACCCATTTTCTTTTTCTTTTTTTTTTTTTTGGCAAGATTGGTATTCTCGGAAAAAGGAAAAATGCCAAAAAAAAAAAAAAAGTGCAGATTGGTATTAACCTATAACTCATGTCTGATCGTCATTGTTATTATAATAATAATAATAATAATTATTTTTTTTTAAGGTTGGGCTGCCCATATTGAGAAGCAAAGGAGAACTACTACTGCACCTCCAGCTCCGCGTGGCATGGATCGTTAGAATTCGTGTTGTTCAAGATTTAGTTGTTTCATCAGGGGGCTCCGAAGCTATGTAGTTGTTCACCCAGTTCTTCAATATTACTATTGATATGTTTGTATGAGTTAGCTCTCTAGGTGCCAAATAAGTTAATTCCTGTGGACGATTTTCTCTTAATTATTGGGTTGTAAGTGACTTAATTTGTTGTAATGCGTTTAATAATCTTCGATGTCGCACCTAATTATATTTTGCATTTTTCTTCTTCTTTCTTTTTAATTGAGATGGAGACTTGATCTGAGATGGGGCTACTCTGATTGTCAATTTAATTAGGATGTGCTAGTTAATTGGGTAATCTCCTATCATCAATTAATAAATATATATATATATATATATAAGTTTTAAAAAAATTAAGGAATACATAAAAGTAATCTTCCATGTCAATCATCTAATCAGTTGAGGTAAACATTTCTATAAGGAGAGATCTATAAACGCCCTCTATTCTGCTTTTCCCACCTAATTTCCTAAGCCACTCATCAATTAAGATATAAATTCTAATTACGACTTTATACACCCTTCCATTTTTTCAAAAAAAAGTACTTATAACTAATTTGTATTTTTAATTCTATTTTCACCCACCCATCAACATATAAGCCCTCCCTTCTTTTTTTCTTTTTTTTTTTTAATGAAATTTTTTTAATTTTATTGTTTTTCCACGTTTTTTACGTTTTTATTTTAATTATCCAACATCATTAGATTATTCATAATTTTTTTTTACTTTGTTTTGGGAATCAATCGAGTCATATCCGCATATAATGCCACTTTTTTTTTTTAATGTGTTTATCATGACCCGAAACCAGGTATGATGACATGGAGGGGTTTAATTAAAACAAATTCATAACTAAAAATATATATTGAGTAAAAATACATAATATTTCAAAATGCATCCACATTTTTAACAAATTCCAATTTAAGACATTTTTAGAAAGACATATCAAATTATTGGACCAGGTCATAATTTGTCATAAAGTATCAATTTTAAATTAATGCAAACTGGCAAGTAGTTTTTTTTTTTTTTTTCTTTTTTTCTTTTTTAGTCAAAACAGTAGGCATTCCGAAATATTAAACTTATTTTGTGTGACATATCCAATTTCTAAAATTGGAAAAATTTTGCAAAGAAGTGTTTGCCTTAACTTTTTTCATGGTTCTCTAATTTTGAAAAAGAAATACTTTCTGATTTTCAAACTTACTTTGTATAGTACTCTTTTAGAAAAAGAAAAAGAATCTTTTTGAAATATTCTCACAATGCACCATTCCCAATAGCATTTTTTTCTCCTTTCAATCAACTTTTTGTTTTCAAAAAGAAATTCACATAATAATAACGGAAACATTTTCTTAAAAATAGGGTTGACGTATCCTTCAATCACTTCAAAGAAAAATAGAGGAAGGGGACGTATCCGACCTCTTTGGCAAAATAAATCTAATGCTAACTTCACTTCACGCAAATCAAGACTCCTTACTCCGATTACAAAATTTTTAAATTAAATCAACATAGATAAATTTAATTATCCGTCACAACACAAGCCCTAATTAAACTAAATATCAAGTTTAATTAGTGTGCTTAACCCAGTTTTTAAATAATTTATCAGACCTTGTAAAACGTACAAATTTCAAAATCTTGTTTTAAATTCTTTTGCTTGCAAGGTACTCTGCTATTAAAATATTTGTAGTGTACAAAAATTATGTTTTAAAATCATCGGAACTAAAATCGGAAACGCTCGTTCTCGAGCAGAGTCCCAACTCTATCCGGTTGACTAGACCTGCCACGGTGGCTCTAGCGTTCGGTTCACCAGACGTTTCAGAGACTAGGAAAAACTCACTTTCGAAGCCAGCCGAAATTCAACCAAAACCTGTTTAAATTCAATTCCCAGATCACAGAAAACATAGGAAAGCAGATTTAACTCATTCAAAAACAGTTTTAAGCTTCAATTACACAAATAAATCCGAATCTTGAACACCCCACACAATTCTTTTTAAGACCAACTCAAACATTTTCTTTGGAAACAAAAACCAGATTTCATAGTTTACATGTCCAGAAATTTGTGGGATAGAAACACAACCAAAAAACAATTTCATCGACTCCAAACCACCAAAATCAGTAAAAAGACCAATTCCCATAGTTCAAAATCAATACACACCCATCTCCAAATTATATTAAAACTTCAACTATTTCAATTTTAAATAAAAGTTAACATACATGTGAAGAGTCATACCCAAAATCTCAATTTTTCCTCATGAACGCATGCATTTAATTTTAATATCTAACTCAAATATCTTAATGCTCAAATTCGGATTTAGCAGAGGGTTGAGTGATTATTGTCAAGGGATTTTAATCAACAAGTTTGGTTCTTAAATCCTCCTTCAAAACTTGTAGGATCGTTGAGGAGAAAGGGAGAGAGAGGGAGACGAGAGTGAAAGAGAAAGGGAGAGGGAGTGCTTCAGACTTTGTTCTTATTTTGAGCTCTTTGAGAGAAAAAGCATGCAGATATTGATGGAGAGAAAGAAGGAGAACGTGGGAGGGAGAATGGGAAGTTTGGGGCTTTCCTTTGTGGGAGGCTTTGGTGTGTTTGTCTGTGTACATGTATATATAAACACATTCATATATGTTTTATATAGGGTAAAACTGCAGTAAAACCCATTTTATACATCCTATCGATAGAACTCAATTTTAAACCGTTCAGATAGAATTGAACAATTGAAATGTTGCTTTTATACATTTATTATCATACACTTTACCTTATAGTAGTATTTGATTAAGAAATTTTTATAAAAAATTTAAAAATTTCCATCACCGATGTCAGGATGGGTGGCGGCGGTGGGGGGAGTTTAGTCGACATCGGGGATGGGGGGTGGGGTGGTCTTGTCGGCGTTACAGGTGGGGGGGGGGCGTGGGCATCGGGGGGGTAGATTTGGTCATGGGGTCCATCGCCAGTGTCAGCAGGGAAGTCACCGACGTTAGGGAAGGGAAGAGGTGATTTTTTTTTTAATTTTTATTTATTAATCTATACTAATATGAGGTAAGGTGTATAATAATTGATACATATGCAATATCTTAACCGTTTAATTACGTCTTAACAGTTTAAAAATGAACTCTATCGATAGGGTATATAAAAGGGATTTTACCTCAGCTTTACCCATTTTATATATTCCTTATTGAGCAATTCCACAATCAGGTAAGTTTTATTTTACCCCATTGATAGGGTAAACATTTTTAATTCTTTGATCACTTTTGAACAGCTGAGATTAAAAGGGTGCATGAAACATATATCGGTTTTTCACATAAGATTACATGTGAAAAAAAAAGGGTAAAACTATGGTAAAATCCCTTTTATATATCTTATTGATAAAACTCATTTTTAAATCGTTCAGATGTAATCGAATGGATGAGATATTCATTGTGTATTATAATTATCATACACCTTACTTTACAATAGTATTTGATTAAGAAATTAAAAAAATAAAGAAAATTTAAAAAATTTCCGTCACTGGGGTCTGGATGAGGGGCCTGAGTGCGGGGGGGGGGGGGGGGGTTCTGGTCGGCATTGGGGGTGGGGGAGAGGGGGGCCCGAGCATCGGGGGAGGGGGGTGAGGGCTCGAGCGCAGGGGTAGGGGGGTTTAATCGGTGTCGGGGGTGGGTCGGGGAGGGGGGTCTGGTTGGCGTCGTGGATAGGAGGAGGGGGGCTCGAGCACGGGGTTGTGGGGGTCTGTATGGCATCTAGGGGTGGGGGGCTTGAGCGCCGAGAGGGGGGTCTGGTTGGCATCGGGGGTTGGGGGGGCAGGGGGCTCGAGCGTTAAAGGGGGAGGGTGGTCTAGTTGGTGTTAGGGTTGGGTGGAAGATCTGGTTGGTGGGGTCCGTTGCCCGCATTGGGGAAGTGAAGGGGTGGGTTTTTTTTAATTTTTTTTAAAAAAATTTTAATTATTAATCTATACTAATATGAGATAAAATGTATAATAATTATGATACACAAATAATATCTCAATCATTTGATTACATTTTAATGGTTATAAAAGAGGTTTTACTACAGCTTCACTTGAAGGAAAAAAAAAAAAACGTAACGTAAAGTTTCAAAACTACTGGCGTCGCGAGCTCTGATTTTGCCCATATTGCAGAGAAGGGTCATTGGTATCTGGGCTGAGGATATAGGGTGAGCCCACCTTGCGAATTGAATGCTGGAGAGAGCACAATAAGGATGCGGTCACCTTCGAATCGCCGAATCTCATGGACCTCTGAATTGCCCTCCGCCGTGGGTTGCCATGAAGCCCACCGATGGGGTGAAAATAGCCAACTGGCAGCAATGGATCAAGATGGAGATGGCCTCGAAACTCTTCTTCGATTGTCAAGCCACTAGTTGGGATATTGGGCCGATGGGTTGTTGGAGGTTGCAAGGTTGCGATTGGGACTGAATATATCCAAAGGAGGGGAAGGGGGTTCCGCTGCCCAACGCCCCAATGCCTTGTGAGCCTCACCGACCAAAGCCCTCCATCACTACAACACTGGCCAGACCACAGCCGAATTGGCGAGCGAGAGAAATGAACGCTAAGTGTTGAATATCATAAGTAGGAATTTAATGTAGAAAAGTAAATAATAACACTAAAAAGTAATTATTTCAAATGAACATCCGTTGAAATTGACCTAAAATTTTAAACATGTATGAAATTTACGAAAATAATAAAGCATTTTATTAGAAATAAAAAGAACTACAGCAAAACACTGGGGTTTGTTTTCTCTCTCCTTTGCAAAGCCTCCATTTGGGGGAATCTATAAGATTGTAACATTTGGATGTAAATATTTGAATCAAAACATTTGAACAGATACATTTAAATTGTCATCTAAACTAATGCTTTCGATGTTAACATTTAAAATAGGACATTTGATTAGACACGTTTAAATTTATATTAAATGTTAAAATGACATCCAAATGTTCTATTTGGATATGCAAAGTCTAAATACCTATTTAGATGGGTCATTCTCTTAGAATGACCCAAATTGAAGCAAATGATTACCTTAGACAGACCAAAAGAAAATTTCACTAAAGAAGGAATGTTGCCCTATTTCCATGGTGACCCCGTCCATTTGGTACGGGCTGACACTTGGTTTTCTCTTTCATTTGATAATGTTGAGGGAAAATTTTGTCCCTAAAACCTAGAGATGGCA
Organism: Ficus microcarpa; assembly: GCA_025413485.1. Lineage (NCBI taxonomy): Eukaryota > Viridiplantae > Streptophyta > Magnoliopsida > Rosales > Moraceae > Ficus > Ficus microcarpa. Next base: position 11,453,669 of record CM046380.1, on the reverse strand, counting down.
ACGGGGTGGGCTAAGGCAGGGCGGTCTTCTCATCAATCTGTCTTGCGAATAAAAATATGTTCTATATCAATCTTGTTAGCCAGTTTAAGGCAGTGGGGAAGGGATGAGCCTTTCCATCACGAATTGGGCTACCGGTACGATAAACCCCTCTTTATCCAAGTAGTTATTTTCATTGTATAAAAACTAAAAATGAAAAGTAAAACATACACATATATATTTCTATAAGATCTCCAATATGTTAAAGTTTAATACTTAAAATATCTTTAATATAAAAATAATATAGAACTAAACGGGGTGTGTGAAAGAGGAATAGGATCGGGCACCCCTAAACTCATTCGCATTCTATAACCCGCAACATGCTCTCACTATCTCATTTAAAAGGGCAAATCACCGTTTGCTGTTTGGAATTTTCTGATTCCATAAAGAAATCTTAGGTTTAATTTTCGTATGTTCACATTTTGTGATGCGACTCTTATACATGTCACTACTTGGAAGTGCGACATCTTGTTTGCTATTTTGAGAGTGTGTATAACAGTATCTCAAACTTACTAAAATAACTGAATAAAGAAAATCAGACTCTAACTTTAATGACAAACTAAACAAAAGGAAACAATCCTTCACATAAGATAACGAACCCAAACTAAAATTGGATTCACATGGACAACATGTAACCCTTTTTTTGTTTTAACACCAAGTTTATAAGCACGTTTCTATATATATATATATGTATGTATGTATGTATGTATGTATGTGTGTATATATGTACGTATTTGTGTGTGTGAAAACAACCAAAGAAATAACAAAGAGAGAACCCCTAAAATGAGGGTTCTGCTTCCTTAGTCAGGATCACAAATAGACAGTTGCTCCCCTTTTTTGAACTTTCCATGCGTGTTACGTCTCTGTGATGCCATCCAATTAAGTAATAAGTTTTTGTAAAATTTTTTTTTGGTGGTTTTAAAGCTATGTAGACATGAGTCCAGATCTGCTTTTTTATTTTCCTGTTTTAAAAGCTATCTCGTCAATAGTAGTTTGATAACTCGTTAATTTATTTAAGAATTTTTTATATTTAACATTTTTTGTGTGGTTAAATTCTTAAACTTGGATGATGTGTCAACATTATTGACGGGACAACCAATGAGACAAAAAATCCAAAACAGTATATCTTGATTCATGTAGACATAGCTCAATAAACCAAAGAGCTTGGTTTCTATATAACGATTCAAAAATTACCAGGGATTTTATTTTATTTATTCTTAAGTACATTGATATAATTAGATAATGACGACCAAACAGGAAAGGAGCTCAGTTGTTGGCCAAAACTCACGAGAGTCAATACATTTGTTCTTTTTTGTTTTTTGTCTTTTTTTTTTTTTTTGTTTTTTTGTTTTTTTGTTTTTGTTTTTTTTGTTTTTTTGGGTTAAAGCCTCGTGAGAGTGACTTCAGAAGCGTATAGAATTAAACTGGCCAAAGATCAAGAAAATCCAAGATACAAAATTGTCCGCTGCCCGGAGTCTACTCAGTTGACTAGATGGCGTTTGTGTAGCAAAGATGAAAATATATGTATCTATATAAATAGATACATATCTAACAAGTACGGAAATTTCAACCGAAGTATCAACATCGAGAGAAATTCGCATGAAATTTACAAAATCTCTTAAAATTTAGAATAGACAATTTTTAAATCAAAAGTTAAGAAATTCTTAAAATAAATAATGTATAAGGGTAATAGGTGTCATTCATCCCTAAGTGAATGGCATATTGATCCTTGAATTTTAAATTTTGATAATAACCAAGTCCTGAACTCTTGATCTAGTGATAAATTTGGTTCTCTAGGGCTCGGTGGTTACTCTATTTTCTTTCTCGTGCTTTCTTTTGCAGTTCGAACTTGTTGTTATTTACTTTTATTTTGTTATTTTAATAAATGTCAGTAGGGTGTTTGATAGTAGATAGTTCAACTAATGGTGCCAACTTAATTGAGATGTCTTAATTAATTAGTTTCATTAATGTTTAACTCTCTCATTATTTTTCGGGAAGAAAGGGTACCTAATTACATTGATACGAGATGGGATATTTTGCAAAATTACACCTATTATTTTTAAATATTGAAATTGACAATTTCAACAAAAATATCAAAATTTATCAATCTTGCTCCAAAATGATACGAAAGTATTCCGCATCCCTCTTTCCACAGGTAGAAATTTCGCTGACGTTAAGTTGATTTGTGCATCCTTGTCTATGAGCCAATATGCAGCCAAATTTTCATTGACCGAATACAAAACTTTTGAGAACGAAGAAATCAGGTTATAAATCCCCCCACCTTGGAGCCTCCTCTTGTGCAAAGCATACTGCTTAATTAGTGATCCGTATGGAAATTTCAACTGAACATCCATTGAAATTGACCTAAAATTTTAAACATGTATGAAATTTACGAAAATAATAAAGCACTTTACAGAAATAAAAAGAACTACAGCAAAACACTGGGGTTTGTTTTCTTTTTCTTTTTCAAAGCCTCCGTTTGGGGGAATCATTAAGATTGTAACATTTGGATGTAAATATTTGAATCGAAACATTTGAACAGATACATTTAAATTGTTATCTGAACTGACGCTTGGATGTTAATATTTAAAACAAGACATTTGATTAGACACGTTTTAATTTATATTAAATTTAAAATGACATCCAAATTCTCTATTCTGGATATGCAAAGTCGAAACACCTATTAAGATGGGTCATTCTCTTAAACTCGGATGATATGTCATAACATTATTGAAGGGCAACCAATGAGACATAAAATCTTGATTCATGTAGATATAGCTCAATAAACCAAAGAGGCTTGGTTTCTATATAACGATTTAAAAGTTTACCATGAATATAATTTATTTATTTATTTATTTTAAAGTACATTGATATAATTAAATAATGAAGACCAAACACGAAAGGAGCTCAGTTATTGGCCAAAACTCACGAGAGTGGATACCTTTTTTTTTTTTTTTTTTTTTTTTTTTTTTTTTTTGCGGTTTTGTTATTTTTGTTTTTTTGTTAAAGCCTTGTGAGAGTGACTTCAGAAGCGTATAGAATTAAACTGGCCAAAGATCAAGAAAATCCAACATTCAAAATTGTCCACTGCCCGAAGTCTACTAGAGCTGGCTAGATGGCGTTTGTGTAGCAAAGATGAAAATATATGTATCTTTATAGATATATATATATATATATATATATATATATATAACCAGTATGGAAATTTCAACCGAAGAATCAATATCGAGAGAAATTCACAAGAAATTTACAAAATCTACTAAAATTTAAAATGGAAATTTTTAAATCAAACGTTAAGAAATTCTTAAAATAAATATGGGTAATGGGTGTCATTCATCCCTAAGTAAATGGCATATTGATCCTTGAATTTTAAATTTTGATAATAACCAAGTCCTGAACTCTTGATAGTGATAAATTTGGTCCTCTAGGGCTTGGTGGTTACTCTATTTTCTTTCTCGTGCTTTCTTTTGCACTTCGAACTTGTTGTTATTTTATTTTATTTTGTTATTTTAATAAATGTCAGTAGAGTGTTTGATAGTAGATAGCTCAGCTAATGGTGTCAACTTAATTGGGATATCTTAATTAATTAGTTTTATCAATGTTAAACTCTCTCATTATTTTTCAGGAAGAAAGGGTACCTAATTACATCGATACAAGATGGGATATTTTGCAAAATTACACTTTATTATTTGTTTAATATTGAAATTGATAATTTCAACAAAAATATCAAAATTTATCAGTATTGCTCCAAAATGATACGAAAAGGATACCGCATCCCTCTTTCCACAGGTGGAAATTTCGCGGACATTATGTTGATTTGTGCATCCATGACTATGAGCCAATATGCAGCCAAATTTTCATTGACTTGATACAAGACTTTTGAGAACGAAGAAATCAGGTTATAAATCCCCCCACCTTGGAGCCTCCTCTTGTGCAAAGCATACTGCTTAGTTAGTGATCCGTAGCGTTCACCATCCCAAAACAAAAAACCAAAAAAACCTCACTCTTTCGCCTCTAGAATTGAATCCCTTAGCTTGGCACCAAAATTAATCCCAAATAATGTCTAATGCAAACGGTTCTCAAGCACCACCAGTCGGACAGTGGACTACTGGTCTTTTTGATTGTTGGGACGATCGCTCTAGTTGTAAGATCTAACAACTGATTTTCTCATAGAGAATTCTTTACTAAGAGTATTTATTTGTATTTTAGATATTCCGTAATTATGACAGTTATCAGTCCCTCCAAGAAAAATGTAAGTTGTGCAGTTTCTTATCGTTTGGGGATGAATATATGTGATAGTTTGTAAGTAAATAGATCACTTCTTAATAGTATAATACCTTTTGGGGTGAGCCCAAATGCAAAACTGTGCAGGTACGAGGTTCAAAGCGGACAATATCATATCAAAGAGAGGCACGGGTCGTTTTAATAATAATAATAACAATAATAATATTGAGAAAATGTATATGTATATATATATGTAGAGAAATCTATAGAAAGCTAGTTGTAGGCATAATCTAGTGGTAATATTACACTGGACTCCATCAAAAAGTGCAGAGTCAGATTTCAAATCCTCCACCTCAGGTTCAAAAAAATAAAAAATAAATAGAAACGGACTCATACATTTCTTTTTGTAACATACTATTTGGCCCTAATGAGTTAGTATCTAAAGTTTTACGTACAAATTAATTCTAAGAGGATTAATATAATTTTTATTAATTTTTATTTTTTCTGTTTTAGGCTCCACCACACTTTGCTGTCCCGGCATAACGCTTGGACGAAATGCTGAGATGATAGATGAAGGGAGAATAAGTAAGCATGTTTTATCCTTTTTATTCTGTGAATAGCTGTTAGTACACATAAATATTGCGTACCAAATTGGAGTACAAAAATCAATCATTTAAGTTGAATAGTAATATTTTATGTTTCTTTTGCTAATTACACACACACACACATAAATATGCAGCTAGTGCTTGTGCCATGATGTATGCATACCCATGCCCGTACCGCACAAAACTACGGGGCCGTTTTCAATTGCCGGAAGAGCCATGCAATGATTGCTGTGTCCATTGTTTCTGTGGCCATTGAGCTCTTGCTCAGGAGCACAGAGAGCTCAAAAACCGCGGTTACGATCCTGCAAAAGGTATAAACACAGACACACATTTTTTAGATAATATCATACCCCGTTGAGATTTGCTACCTTACAGGTTCAAAGTCTGATAACGTTTTCGTTTTTTTAATAAATAAGAGTTAGGCCACATACCATTAAAATATATATATATATATATATCAGGAATTAAGTACTTTTTTACAAAAATTGTGGTAAATAGTATTTCATGAAATTAAAAGAAGTTATAAATAGTATGAATTTTAAATATTTGAAGTATATAATGGATTAACTATAGAAGTATATAAATCATTATTTACCTAATAAGTTTGTTTTTCGTTATTATTTACTCAAAAAAAATTTTAAAATATGCTATTATTATTTTAATTATTTACAGTAAAAAATCTATTTATAATAACTTCTTTCCCCCAATTTTTTTGAACTACCCATTTTCTTTTTCTTCTTCTTTTTTTTTTTTTTTTTGGCAAGATTGGTATTCTCGGAAAAAAGAAAAATGAAAAAAAAAAAATACAGATTGGTATTAACCTATAACTCATGTCTGATCGTCATTGTTATTATAATTATTATAATTATTATTTTTTTAAGGTTGGTCTGCCCATATTGAGAAGCAAAGGAGAACTACTACTGCACCTCCAGCTGCGCCTGGCATGGATCGTTAGAATTCGTGTTGTTCAAGATTTAGTTGTTTCATCAGGGGGCTCCGAAGCTATGTAGTTGTTCACCCAGTTCTTCAATATTACTATTGATATGTTTGTATGAGTTAGCTCTCTAGGTGCCAAATAAGTTAATTCCTGCGGACGATTTTCTCTTAATTATTGGGTTGTGAGTGACTTAATTTGTTGTAATGCGTTTAATAATCTTCGATGTCGCACCTAATTATATTTTGCATTTTTCTTCTTCTTTTTTTTTTAATTGAGATGGGGACTTGATCTGAGATGGGGCTACTCTGATTGTCAATTTAATTAGGATGTGCTAGTTAAGTTGGTATTCTCCTATCATCAATTAATATATATATATATATATATATATAAGTTTTAAAAAAAATTAAGGAATACATAAAAGTAATCTTCCATGTCAATCATCTAATCAGTTGAAGTAAACATTTCTATGAGGGGAGATCTATAAATACCCTTTATTCTGCTTTTCCCACCTAATTTCCCAAGCCATTCATCAATTAAGATTCAAATTCTAATTACTACTTTCTACACCCTTCCATTTTTTCAAAAAAGTACTAATAACTAATTTGTATTTTTAATTCTATTTTCACCCACCCATCAACAAATAACCCCTCCCTTTTTTTTAATGATTTTTTTTTTAATTTTATTGTTTTTCCACGGTTTTTACGTTTTTCTTTTAATTATCCAACGTCATTAGATTATTCAAAAAAATTTTACTTTGTTTTGGGAATTAATCGAGTCATATCAGCATATAATGCCACTTTTTTTTTTTTTTTTTTTTATGTGTTTATCATGATCCAAAATCGGGTATGATGACGTGAAGGGGTTTAATTAAAATAAATTCATAATTGAAAGAATCTATTGAGTAAAAATACATAATATTTCAAAATGTGTCCACATTTTTAACAAATTCCAATATAAGACATTTTTAGAAAAACATATCAAAGTATTGGATCAGGTTATAATTTGTCGTGAAGTCTATCAATTTTAAATTAATGCAAACTGGCAAGTAGTTTTTTTTTTTTTTTTTAGTCAAAACAGTAGGCATTCCGAAATATTAACCATACGTTTGGATGACATATCCAATTTCCGAAATTGGAAAAATTTTGCAAAGAAGTGTTAGCCTTAACTTTTTTTATCATTCTCTAATTTTGAAAAAGAAAAACTATCTCATTTTCAAACTTATTCTGTACAGTACTCTTTTGGAAAAAGAAAATGAATCATTTTGAAATCTTCTCATAATGCACCATTCCCAATAGCATTTTTTTTCATTTCAAACAACTTTTGGTTTTCAAAAAGAAATTTTTTTTACACATCTAGACACTATCTTATTCTCAAAAGAAAAAACTTTCTCATTTAAAATAAGAAAATTTCCTTTTCGAAAATGGACATGTGATCCAAACGGAGCCTAAGTTTCTCATATGAAAACAAGTTTTAAAAATCTAATCTCCGGTATCATCATACAAATGAAAATAAAACCAATATATAAAAGTATAGACATCCACAACCCTATATATATATATATATATATATATATATATATATAGAGTATGTGTATTACGTTTACATGCATTGGAAAAATAAATAACTAAAATGAAAATACAAATAGATAACCACTGAATCATAGTGGCCTTGGACTCGCACTCGTCTACTCGACGCTGCTCCTAGCACCTCCATGGGGGAATTAAAACAATAAAACATTAGCTATGAGCTTAGTAGGATACACAAAATCAATTAAAATAATTAGACTTTAAAAAAAGTTTGGTAGGGGTTATGATAAATCGTCGAGGCCAAAAATATAAATGAGTAAACAAATAATGCAAAAACAAAACTCATTAAACATAGATATACTCACTGATCTATAACCAAAATAAACACCACCTCAGTGAAACACCACCGAAGTGGACCGATCGATAAAAAATAACATCTTGATAATTGATACAGCGCTAATATCATCCGTCAGTATCTAACCGGATAGAGTTTGATTGTTATTTGACACACTTACACGACACACGCCACAAGCCTTGAAGAGCCTCACTTGAGTCACTCAAACTAATGTATCTACATATATACATTTTGACCCGAATTGCTTTATACGTATATATACTCTCAATTTAAAACATTTTTCAGAAAACCATTTTATTTTCAAAAATGTTTTTAAAACGAGAAATTCACATAATAATAATGCAAACATTTTCTTAAAAATATATCCTTCAATCGCTTCAAGGAAAAATAGAGGGGGATGTATCCTACCTCTTTGGCAAAATGAATCTAATGTTAAAACTTCACTTGACACAAACCGAGACTCCTTACTCTAATTACAAAATTTTTAAATTAAATCAACACAAATAAATTTAATTATCTATCACGACACAAGCCCTAATTAAACTAAATATCAAGTCCAATTAGTGTGCTTAACCCAGTTTTTAAATAATTTATCAGACCTTGTAGTTGTTCACCCAGTTCTTCAATATTACTATTGATATGTTTGTATGAGTTAGCTTCTAGGTGCTAAATAAGTTAATTCCTGTGGACGATTTTCTCTTAATTATTGGGTTGTGAGTGACTTAATTTGTTGTAATGCGTTTAATAATCTTCGATGTCGAACCTAATAATATTTTGCATTTTTCTTTTTTTTCTTTTTTTAAATTGAGATGGGGACTTGGTCTGAGATGGGGCTACTCTGATTGTCAATTTAATTAGGATGTGTTAGTTAATATGCTAATCTCCTATCATCAATTAATATATATATACATATATATAAGTTTTTAAAAAAATAATATAAGGAATAAATAACAGTAATCTTGCATGTCAATCATCTAATCAGTTGAAGTAAACATTTCTACAAGGGGACATCTATAAACACCCTTTATTCTGCATTTCCCACCTAATTTCCTAAGCCACTCATCAATTAAGATTTAAATTCTAATTACTACTTTCTACACCCTTCCATTTTTTCCAAAAAGTACTTATAACTAATTTGTATTTTTTATTCTATTTTCACCCACCCATCAACAAATAACCGCTCCCTTCTTATTTTTTAATGAATTTTTTTCTTAATTTTATTGTTTTCCGCGTTTTTACGTTTTTATTTTAATTATCCAACATCATTAGATTATTCATAATTTTTTTTCTTTGTTTTGGGAATTAATCGAGTCATATCGGCACATAATGTCACTTTTTTTTATGTGTTTATAATGACCCGAAACCGGGTCATCAAACCGGGTATGATGACGTGGAGGGGTTTAATAAAAATAAATTCATAACTACAAAATCTATTGAGTAAAAATACATAATATTTCAAAATGTGTCCACATTTTTAACAAATTCCAATTTAAGATATTTTTAGAAAAACATATCAATGTATTGGGCCACGTTATAATTTGTCATCAAATCTATCAATTTTAAATTAATGCAACTATCAAGCAGTTTTTTTTTTATTTATTTTTAATAGTCAAAACGGTAAGCATTCCGAAATATTTACCCTATGTTTGGATGACATATCCAATTTCCGAATTGGAAAATTTTTGCAAAGAAGTGTTTGCCTCAACTTTTTTCATAATTCTCTCATTTTGAAAAAGAAAAACTATCTCATTTTTAAACTTATTTTATATAATACTCTTTTAGAAAAAGAAAACGAATCTTTTTGAAATCTTCTCACAATGCACCATTCCCAATAACATTTTTTTCTCATTTCAAACAACTTTTCTTTTCAAAAAGAAAATTTGTTTACACATCTAAACACAATCTTTTTCTCAAAAGAAAAAAAAAAAAAAAAAACTTTCTCATTTAAAACAAGAAAATTTCCTTTTCGAAAACAGACATATGATCCAAACGGATACTAACTTTCCCACATGAAAACAAGTTTTGAAAATCCAATCTCCAGTATCATCATACAAATGAAAATAAAACCAGTATATAAAAGTATAGACATCCAAAACCCAATAGAGAGAGAGAGAGAGAGAGAGAGAGAGAAGTCAAGTGTACATGCATTAGAAAAATAAATAATTGAAATAAAAATACAGATAGATCACCATTGAACTGTAGTAGCCTTGGACTCGCACTCGTCTACTTGGCGATACTCCTAGCACCTTCGTGGGGGGACTAAAACAATAAAACGTGAGCTACAAGCTCAATAGGATAAACAGACTCAATTAAAATAATTAGACTTAAAAAAAAGTTTGGTAAGGGTTATGATAAATTATCGAGGCCAAAAAGATAAATGAGAAAACAAATAATGCAGAAACAAAATTCATTGAACATAGATAGACTCACTGATCTATAACCAAAATAAACACCACCTCAGTGAAACACCATCGAAGTGGACTGATCAATTAAAAGTAACATCTTGATATCTGATACAGCCCTAATTTATATAAATATCATCCGTCAATATCTAACCGGACAGAGTTTGATTGTTATTTAACACACTTGGACGACACATGCCACAAGCCTTGAAAAGCCTCACTTGAGTCACTCAAACTAATGTATCTACATATATACATTTTGACCCAAAATGCTTTATACGTATATAAACTCTCAATTTAAAACTTTTTTTAGAAAACCATGCCATTTTATTTTCGAAAATGTTTTTAAAACGAGAAATTCACATAACAATAACGCAACTATTTTCTTAAAAGCAGGTTTGACATATCCTTCAATCGCTTCAAGGAAAAATAGAGGAGGAGGATGTATTCTACCTCTTTGGCAAAATAAATCCACTGTTAACTTCACTTCACACAAACTGAGACTCCTTGTTCCAATTACAAAATTTTTGAATTAAATCAACATAGATAAATTTAATTATATATCAAAACACAAGTCCTAATTAAACTACATATCAAGTCTAATTAGTATGCTTAACCTAGTTTTTAAATAATTTATCAGAGCATGTAAAACGTACAAATTTCAAAATCTTATCTTAAATTATTTTGCTTGCGAGGTAATTTGCTATTAAAATATTTGTAGTGTACAAAAATTATGTTTTAAAATCATCGGAACTAAAATCGGAAACACTCATTCTCGAGCAGAGTCCGAACTCTATCCGGTCGACTAGACCTATCACGTGGCAGTCTTGCCACGGTGGCTCTAGCGTCCGGTTAACCAGACGTTTCAGACACTAGCAAAAACTCAATTTTGAAGCCAGCCAAAAATTCATCCAAAACCTGTATAAATTCAATTCCCAGATAACAGAAAACATAGGAAAACATATTTAAATCATTCAAAAACAATATTAAGCTTCAATTACACAAATAAATCCGAATCTTGAACACACCATACAATTCTTTTTAAGACCAACTCAAACATTTTCTCTGGAAACAAAAACCATATTTGATAGTTTACATGTCCAGAAATTCGTAGGATAGAAACACAACCAAAAAACAATTTCATTAATTCGATATCACCAAAATCAGTAAAAAGATCAATTCCCATAGTTCAAAATCAGTACACACCCATCTCTAAATTATATAAAAATTTTAAATAAAAGTTAACATACATGTGAAGAGTCATACCCAAAATCTCAATTTTTCCTCATGAACACATGCATTGAATTTTAATATCTAACTCAAATATCCTTATGCTCAAATTCGGATTTAGCAGAGGGTTGAGAGATTATTCTCAAGGGATTTTAATCAACAAGTTTGGTTCTTAAATCCTTCTTCAAAACTTGTAGGATCGTTGAGGAGAAAGGGAGAGAGAAGGAGACGAGAGTGAAAGAGATAGGGAGAGGGAGTGCTTCATACTTTGTTCTTGTTTTGAGCTCTTTGAGAGAAAAAGCATGCAGAGGTTGATGGAGAGAAAGAAGGAGAACGTGGGAGGGAGGATGGGAAGTTCGGGGCTTTCCTTTTTGGGAGGGTTTGGTGTGTTTGTATGATTACATATATATATATTCATCTATGTTTTATATAGGATAAAACTGCAGTCAAGCCCCTTTTATATATCATATCAATAGAGCTCAATTTTAAACCGTTTAGATGTAATCGAACAACTTAAATATTATTTATGTACAGTAATTATCATACACTTTACCATACAATAGTATTTGATTAAGAAATTTAAAAAAAATTTAAAAATTTCCATCATTGGGGTCAAGAGGGGGGGAAGGGGGGCTCGAGCGTGGGGGGTGGGGGGAGTTTGGTCGGCATCAGGGGTAGGGGCACTCGAGCGCGGGGAAGGGGGGGAGAAGTGGTCTGGTCGGCCTCAGGGGTGAGGGGGCTCAAGCGCAGGGGGCTCGGGGGTGTCTAGTCGGCCTTGGGGGTGAGGGGCTCTCGAGTGCAGGGGGATTGGGGGCTCAAGCGAGGGGGTAGGGGATCTGATCGACGTCGGGGATAAGGGGAGAGGTGGTCTTGTCAGCATCAAGGTGGGGGGGCCACCGGCATCAGGGGGCAGATCTAGTCAATAGGTCCATCACCAACATCGGTGGGGAAGTTGCTGACATTTAGAAAGGGAAGGGTGGTTTTTTTTTTTAATTTTTATTTATTAATTTATACTAATATGATGTAAGGTATATGATAATCGATATACAAGTAACATCTTAACCATTCAATTACATCTTAATGGTTTAAAAATAAACTCCATTGATAAGATATATAAAATGGGCTTTACTGCAGCTTTACAGGTTTTATATATTCCTTCTTAGAGAATTCCATAATCAGGTAAGTTTTATTTTACCCTTGATAAGGTAAAAGTTTTTAATTCTTTGATCACTTTTGAATAGCTAAGATTAAAAGGGTGCACAAAAACATATATCGGTTTTTCACATAAGATTACATGTGAATAGTGCTGGGAATTCGGGCCGCCCGGCCCGGCCCAGCCTGAGCCCAACGGGCCATTCCAAAAAATCGGGCCGGGCCGGCCCGTAGTTTTGGATTATAAGCCCAGCCCGGCCCGTGGCTTAGATCGGGCCGAGAGCGGGCCGGGCCGAGGTCGGCCCGGATCATTTTTTATTTTTATTTAACTTTATTTTTTATTTATAATTTTTGAATAAATTTGTATATTTTTTATAATTTAATAATTTATCTTAATATTTTATCTTAGATAAAAAATAAAAAAATTTTATACTTTGTTAAAAAATAAGGATATAAAAAAGAAAATGTAAAATTGAAATATAAAATTTTATTGATGTCATAATTGCCTCATTAAAAACTTTATTAAGTAAAATCCATTGGGATAAAACCTTAGTAAAGAAAAAAGAGTGCAATCTTAATTCATATTTACAATTTTACAATGGAAAAAAATATAGCAATCAGCATCAGCAACCGGAAGGGGGAGCCGCAGGAGCATTGCCAATATCATCATCATCGATTATGCTTATTTCGTTAAAGTGTTGGAGTATCTCTTGATCTTCGACTGTATATTGCATCCTTTTATCTGCATGTTCCCAATCTTTTAAGCATGTAAGCACCTCGACCATTTCAGGTGTTAATGAGGTCCTCCGATCTTCAATTATCCTTCCAGCTGTGCTGAATGCTGATTAAGAAGAAACTGTTAAAACAGGAATGGTTAAAATGTCACGTGCTAAACGGGACAGCACTGGAAAATTTGTCGACTGCAACCTCCACCAATCTAAAATTTTAAAATCTTTAGTATTTGTAGTTGAGTCGAGCAGTGGAAAATCTGTATCCAAGTATTTTGTGAGCTCCGAGTGTGTCGTACTCGTAATGATTGAACTTGCTGAAATTGGACGAGTAACACTCGAACTTGATGAGGAGCCCGATCTTGCTGGAGTAGAGAAAAAACCCAAAACTTTTTTCTTTTTCCGATCACCAGCAGTCGAAAGAGTTTCTTCGGTTTCTATGTTAACTTGCTGCCCGAATTTATTCTGATAAGTTGCAAAAATCTCAAATAACTTGCGTTTAGTGTTAGTAAATGTTAAAGAATATGTTGAAGCAAAATCTACATTCATATGTTCAGCAATATGAGTAAGACCATTATAAAGACCATTTAATTTAACTATAGGATTTAAAACAATGGCAAGGCAATATAATAAAGGCATGTTATTATGATCCCAATAATTCATAAATTTTTTCTCCATTTTTTCTACTATTAGTTTAAATAAATCATCATTTCTATATTCACAAAACAATGAAGAAATAAGCATTAATTGGGTGAAAACTAGTGGAGAAGTGGGATAATAAATACCAGACAATAAAACAGTAGCATCATAAAAAGTTTCTAAAAAATAAATCATTCTTTCAACAATAAACCAATCAACATCAGATAATAAAATCATATTATGCTTTGTATTATAAAACATAGAAATAACATTCTTATATTCTATTACATTTTTTAACATTAAATAAGTTGAGTTCCACCTTACCGGCATATCAGTCCCGAATTTTCGAGGTTTCAAACCTTCTGCTTTGCAATACCTCTTAAATTCAGCAATGCGAGGATTTGAATTATGTATCCAAAGGAGAGCATTACGAATATTTTCTATGTTACTACTTACCAACTTCATACCTAATTTTACAATGAGGTTGATGATATGACATGCATAACGTTGATGTAATAAAATGCCACCAATATATTCTGACAAGTTGTTCTCAAGAAAACAAATTGCAGTGGTATTTGCCGAAGCATTATCTAGGGTGATTGAAATAATGCAATTGCTAATGCCAAATTCATTTAAAACACTCATAATATTATCAGTAATATTTAAAGCACTATGAGAATGATCAATCAGTCTAAAGCCAATAATTCTTTTTTGTAATTGCCACTGGGGATCTAAATAATGTGAAACTACACTAATATAATCTTGATTTGACCTAGCAGCCCAAATATCAGATGTTAATGCAATACAAAATGTGTTTGTATTCATATAAGATATTAATGCAGTGCGTTGTTTACTATAATAAGATATAATATCACTCCTAATAGTTTTTCTAGTAACGGCTTTAAATTGTGGACAAAAAGATATTTGAATATGCTCTTCATAAAAAGCATTTTCACCAAAACTAATAGGTAAATCTGTAGAAACAATTAAACGAGCTAGAGATTCTCTAGCTACCATGGGATCATAAGAAAACGTACCTACCGAGCCATCGGAGTTGAATTTTAGAGTGCTTTGTGTTGGCTCTCTTCCTTGGACATGTTTCGCAGCACATTTTTCACTATGGGCTAGTAAGTGGCGAGTCCCACCGGAAGAGTTAGCAGTTAAAGTTTTTTTACAAAACTTACATTTTGCTACTCTTGTTTGTTTTGTTTTGCCGTCGGGGCCGATCTCCTCATGCTGCATAACATCAAAGAATTGCCAAGCACGTGAAGTGAGTTTAGCAGTACCTTTTGGCTTTTTTGGTGGGCAACTGGTGCTCCCCGAACTACTTCTTGATGGTGCCAACATTGGACTTGGTGGTATTGGAGTATTGAAACTCCTACGTCCAATCTCACGGACATTGTCACCAGCCTCCATACGGGAAATCTCCACTTTTTCGATGTCGCGGTCATCCATCCCGTAGTCGTCCTCATCAAGATCAAAAAATGGTTGTTGAACATTTGGATTTGGATCCATTTTGATATATATTTTTTTTTTGTAGGAAAGTAAGTATTAGAAATTTAGAATTTAGAAATAATGAGATTGAGAATATAAGTTATTAAAAAAAGTATAAGAAATAATGAAATTAGAGAATAAGAGTATAAGAGATTGAAATGAGAGTTGAGACTTGAGACTTGAGAGAAGATCAGAAGAATGAAGTTATGAAGATGTGTGAGTGAAAAAATGAAATGGAAGCGTATGGCTATTTATAGCCGGCCAAATGGGACTGGGGATTATAGCCGTTGAGAAAGCAGAGATTATAGCCGTTGAGAATGAAAAAAAAAAAAAAAAATTGGGGAATGGGGATTATAGCCGTTGCCCAAACGGCTATTTTTTCAGCCTTTCTCTCATCTCTGGCTCTCTGCCATTGCCCATTGGGACTTGGGAGGAGGAAGACCGAAGGACAGCCGACAGGAGGAGTCAGCCCTCACTGTGCGTGACTGCCTGCTGGCTGCTGCCTGGCGCTTGCTGCCTGGCTGCCTGCTGGCTTGGGAGGAGGAGACGTGGCGCGGAGTTAGGAGGGAGAGACCAAGAGAGACAGTGGGGTGGGAGCTGGGAGGCGTGGGTCAGTGGGCCTGGCAAAGGGCAGCAGCCAGCAGTGGGAAATGGTAAAAATTTGTACAGCAGTGGGAAGTTTAATAAGCAATAACAACAAGTAAACGACACGTTACTTCTTCACATGCTTTTTGAAACTATCAATTGTCTTTTATTTTATTTTTATTTTTATTTTGATTTTTAATTGTTTTTGTCTTTTAATGTGCCTCAAAAAGTGCGATAATCAAGGCCGAAGATGGTCATCACTCATCAGTTTTAACAAAAAATATTTGAGAGTTTTTGACACAAAAAGCAGGTTCTCAACTTTTCAGAGAGATATTTGACCCTCTCTCTCTCTCTTATTCTTTTCTTTATTCACTGCCTCACTGGATACTTGTTCAGACTTCAGATGGAGTGATGGACAAATATATACATATATATAATATATATTTTCTTTTCAAATCTATTGTATTATGTATACTTCTTTTGTCAAAAGTGAATCAATATTAGTAATTACCCATATGCCTGCAGAACTACAGTACGTGCAGTAGTTTTTTTTTTTTTTTTTTTTTTATAATAATGAGTGGGCCCGAGCCGGCCCATCGGGCTTAAATATTTAGGCCGGGCCGGCCCGGCCCGACGGGCTTAGAATGAGAGCCTAGCCTAGCCTTACTATAGGGCCGGGCTTTTATCGGGCTTATAAAATTCGGGCCGGGCCGGGCCACCAATCGGGCCAAAATTACGGGTCACGGGCCGGCCCGTTTGGCCCGGCCCAAATTCCCACCTCTACATGTGAAAAAAAAAAACAGGGGGGCAAAACTACGATAAAGTCTATTTTATATACCTTATCGATAGAGCTCATTGTTAAATCATTTAGATGTAATCAAACGGATGAGCTGTTCTTTGTACATAATAATTATCATACACATTACCTTACAGTAGTATTTAACTAAGAAATTAAAAAAATAAAAAAAATTTTAAGAATTTCCGTCACCAAAGTCAGGACAAAGGGCCTCGAGTGCGGGGCAGGGGGGTGGTTATGGTCAGCATCAGGGGTGGGGGGAAGGGGAGGCCCAAGCACAAGGGGGGGTTCTAGTCAGCGTCAGGGTTGGGGGCAAGGGGGCTTGAGCGTGGGGGTAGGGGGTCTAGTCGGTGTTGGGTGTAACGCTCTAAGTGCTAACTAGCAATAATATTAGAAAATTAACGTTAGAGTTAATGTTGGTAATGTGATGAGATAGAAACTTCCTAATTCTAATGTTTTGTTGAGTTGCTTTTCACAGGTGACGCGACGAGTACTCGATGTGCTAAAACAAATTTCATGCCAAATTGATGAATTTTTTTATGATGACTTGATAATTTTGTGTGATGGCTTGAATATATATGTATATATATATATATATATATGGTATGTAGTAATTGTGATGATGTTAATGTTAAAAAAAAAAAAGTATATTATCCGAAAAAGACATTCTATATGATGTTAATTTTCAACTCAATTATGAATCTTTAAATGTCAAAAAAATTATTTTACAAATTAGATCAACTTATAGAGCTTTTCATAAGCTTTCCAACACCTACTCATTTGTGCAAATCCGATATCAGAGTAAAAAGTTATTACCAGTATACTATCCAAATACCTACTAGTAACCAACTAGTTTACCATATGCAACTTTGGTACGAAAATTCTAAGAGTTAACCTAGTTCTTTCCTTTTCCTTCTACACGTTTTCACACATTATTGACAACCTTTCCACAGATATTAAGGGACATTTAAATCAAAGAATTCAACCCCAATTAATTCCCAAATTTATTTGGGATTAAATTACTCCATAATTCTTTTATGATTTTCAAAGTTTCTATTTTTTTCATGCTCTCTCTCTCTCCCCCTTTACCCTAGCCGCCCCTTTCTTTTCTTTCTCATTCTCTTGGCTGCTCTCTCTGCCTCTCTCCCACGCACAAACACAGAAAAAAAAAAAAAAAAAAAAAAAGAAGAATCCGCCAAACCTCCAAAGTTCTTCCAAACCGAAAATCAAAGGGTTTCAAGGTATGTTTCGGTATTGTTTTTGTTATTTATTGTGTTTAGGGTTCTTTGGGGATTGAATAATTTTATGTGTTAGAAACATGTCTTAGGGCTGTTTTATGTGTGTGTGTGTATGAATCATATACATTGTGATGATATTTTTTAATGCTTTTAATGATTTTCGGATTTAACCACCACATTGAAATTTTCAGATTCTAGAATAAGAATTTCAAACAGTTTTTAAAGGTGCAAATGGACTCCGTTTTTAACAAATTTGATATCGTTAGAAAGCCCTAGATGTCTATTTTCGTTTACAATCAGTTTCACATCCTTTGGAGTTATGTATGAATTTATATGACTTTTCAAATAGGCAGAGGTCGGACTGCCAGGTTCGGTAGATTTTAATGAGTAGATTTCAAAACTATTTTTGAGAATTCAAACGGTCTCCGTTTTTAATAAATTGGATATCATTGGAAAGCCCTAGATGTCTATTTTCATTTGAAATCATTTTCACATCCTTTGGAGTTATGTATGAATTTATATGACTTTTCAAATAGGCAGACGTCGGACTGCCAGGTTCGGTAGATTTTAATGAGTAGATTTCAAAACTGTTTTTGAGAATCCAAACGGTCTCCATTTTTAACAAATTTGATATCATTGGAAAGCCCTAGATGTCTATTTTCATTTTAAATCAGTTTCACATCCTTTGGAGTTATGTATGAATTTATATGATTTTTCAAATAGGCAGAGGTCGGACTACCAGGTCCGGTGAATTTTAATGATCAGATTTCAAAACTGTTTTTGAGAATCCAAACGGTCTTCATTTTTTATGAATTAGATACCATTAAAAAGATCTGGATGTCTACTTTTGTTTAAAATTGGTTTCAAGTCTTTTGGAGCTCTGTATGAATTTTTATGAATTTTTGAAGGGACAAAGGTCTGATTGGCAGATTCGGTCAAGATTTAAAATTTCATAAAATTGTTCAATTTTTTTGTGTTGTGATGTTATTGAATGATGAAATAGGCCTTTTAGGCACTACTATGATATAATGGATGTGTTTGATGAATTATTATGAGCTTTTGTTGATTTTATTATATTTATTACTCATGGTATGAACGGTTCTAAAGGCGAGCACTCGAGACCTCAATCGCGTATCACCATCGGAAAATTTGAAAAGGTTAAGTAAGGCGTTTAAGTAAGTACACTCTCACCTGCAACATGAATAAAAATTTAAGAAGTATATATTTTGATGTTGATGACGATGTTATGATGTTCTTAAATAATACTTCTCCTATGATGACGTTTTGATGAAAAGTATATATATGGTATGTATATGTATTTTATGTTTTAAAATGGCGTTGTACACCCTTGATGATGATGATGATGATGATGTTGTCCGGCGAGCGGACTTTCGTCACCGTTGGTTTGGGATTTGCTACCCCAACCCTTCCGTGACTAGCGCGCTATGATGGTACAACGCCGGGCCCAATATATGACGGTTTTAAAAGTTCAAAGGCTTTTAAATGATGTTTATATTTATGACAATAAAAGAAAATTATTTATTTATATTTGTGAGATTCAAGTGTCTTACTAAGCCCTTACTTATATAAGTTAATTCATATTGCAGATAAAGGAAAGGGTAAGATGTAGTGTTAGAGGAGCTTGTAGCGGATGACGGGACGATACATGATAGGAAAACGGAAGGAACGATCATGAAATGGACATTTTTAAATTCCAATAAAGTTTTGAGATTTTAGTTTTTTATTATTTGTTTGGATGTTTCATATGGACTTTAATTTTATTTTATGAATTGGGTTTTTAGAAATATATATAAATTAATTATGAAGTTTAATTTTTATATAGCCAAAAAAAAATTCTAGAGTTTTCTAAAAATATCTAAGTAAAGTTTTCCGTTATGAAAATATTTTTATTTCAAACTTAATATTTTCCGCAATTTAATAAGAGATGAATGTTAATTAAGAAGTCAATGGTAACGGTTCGTGAGGGGTCGTTACAGATATGGTATCAGAGAGGTTTCCTATTTCCTATCATGCATCGTCACGTATCTACTTCAAACTTCTTCAAGTAAGTAATTAATTAATCTCTTTAAATAGAAATGTAAGAATTGTGTGGTGATGTTCTAATTAAGGAAAGTTTGAATCCTGACTCGATATCCCAAAAAAAAAAAAAAAGGGTCTCTTTTTAACTCTTTTGCTACTAACAAACGACTACGATAAGATGGTACGCGGACGAGGACATGCAATTCGAGGACGTGGTAATGGCCGAGTTCAAGCCGAAGATGAGGTTGTTGCGGAACCTAACTGGGCAGAAATTATGGCGCAGTTGCATCAAGACCAACAAAGGGGTCGTGGACAAGTTGGAAACGAAGCGATGGCAGAGCCTAATTTAGTAGAAATGGTGGTTCAACTTCAAAGGCAAGTTCAGGAACAGCAGACTCTCATCAACAATTTGCAAGCTAATGCAAATAGAGTTGAAGTCCCCATTAATCCACCGACTGTACAACCAGTGCAAGATAGAGGAGTTCAAGCAGTAACAAATCATGAGCCCCTGTATCTGCGATTCAAGAGGATGAAGCCTAAGGAATTCAGTGGCTCAACTGACCCTTTGGTAGCTCAAGGATGGTTGAAGTCGATCGAGTTAGTCCTTAATTTCATGAGTTTAACCGAGAATGAGAAAGTGAAGTGTGCTTCATACTGTTTGATGGATGATGCTAGAATCTGGTGGGAAGGAATAAAGTTAAGCAGGGATATAAGTCAGATGACATGGGAAGACTTTATGCAGGAATTTAACGAGCAGTGCCAATGAGAATTGTCGACAGAGAACTCTACTGTAATCTGATTGTGCTCGAGATATTTGACTATGACCTAATTTTAGATATGGATTTCTTAGGAAAGTATAATGCGTCTATTGAATGCCAAAGACGTAAGTTCGTGTTTGATCTCGAAGGAGATGATCGATTTGAATTCATAGGTGATGCGAAGAAGAAGACAAAGTTGTTCCTGTCAGCAATGAAGGCCCGAAAGATGCTAGCCAATGGCTGTAAAGGTTTCTTAGCCAGCATTGTCGATAAGAAGAAAGAAGACAAATTGAAACTTGAAGATGTACCTGTCGTACGAGATTTTGGCGATGTGTTTCCAGAGGACTTGCCAGGTTTGCCGCCAAATAGAGAAATCGAATTCGAAATTGAGTTAGCACCGGGCACTGGGCCAATCTCTAAGGCACCTTATCGTATGGCACCTGCTGAATTGAAAGAATTACATGAGCAACTTCAAGAGCTGTTGAACAAGGGTTTCATTCGCCCTAGTCATTCACCGTGGGGAGCTCCAGTGTTATTTGCGAAGAAGAAGGATGGGACAATGAGACTCTGCATTGACTATAGAGAGCTAAACAAGGTGACCGTAAGGAACAAGTATCCATTGCCGAGAATTGAAGATTTATTCGACCAATTACAAGGTGCGACTGTGTTTTCAAAGATTGATTTACGATCTGGATACCACCAACTGAAGATCAAGGAAGGAGATATCCCCAAGTCAGCCTTTAGAACTCGATACGGCCATTATGAGTTTATGGTCATGCCATTTGGGTTGACTAATGTCCCTGCTGCATTCATGGACTTAATGAATAGGGTGTTTAAGGAGTTTCTAGATAAGTTTGTGATAGTGTTTATTGACGACATCCTCATTTATTCAAGGACTCGAAACCAACATGAGGAGCATATAAGAACAGATTTGCAGACATTAAAACAACACCAGTTGTATGCCAAATTCTCTAAGTGCGAGTTTTGGTTGGATCGTGTGGCATTCCTTGGTCATGTGATTTCTAAAGATGGCATAATGGTGGATCCTGCAAAGGTTGAGGCCGTCAGTAATTGGAAAAGACCAATCAACGCAAGTGAGATCAGAAGTTTCCTTGGTTTAGCGGGGTATTACAGGAAATTTGTGGCTGATTTTTCGAAACTTGCTATGCCGCTTACGACACTTACCCGAAAAGGAAAGAAGTTCGAATGGACAAAGGACTGTGAAAAGAGCTTTCAAGAGTTGAAGAGACGACTCACAAGTGCCCCAATCTTCGTGATTCCGGATGGGGATGAAGGGTTTGTAATTTACAGTGATGCTTCTAAAATGGGACTCGGTGCAGTCTTGATGCAGAATGGGAAGGTAATTGCCTATGCTTCAAGGCAATTAAAGGACTATGAGAAGAACTACCCTACCCATGACTTAGAGTTGGCTGCTGTTATGTTTGCATTGAAAATATGGAGGCATTATTTTTATGGAGTCCGATGCCAAATATACACCGATCACCAAAGTTTGAAATACTTCTTCACGCAGAAGGATTTGAATATGAGGCAAAGGAGGTGGCTTGAGCTAGTAAAGGATTACGATTGTGAAATCCTATACCATCCGGGGAAGGCAAACAGAGTAGCTGATGCGTTGAGTCGGAAGACCCCTGTCTCATTAATGTCCTTGAATGCGATGTCCAAACCTCTTCAAAATGAGATTTTTTGAATTTGGGTTGGAATTAATAGTTGGACGACTCTCTGCCATGACCTTGTCTCCAACTATCTTAGAGGACATTCGAAGTAAGCAAGACCTTGATCCAAGTCTTGCGAGAATTAAGAAGGAAATGCTTGAAGGGAAGTGCGAAGGATTTACTACGTCTGATGATGGAGTGCTAAAGTTTAAGGGACGTTTATGTGCTCCTAAGGACGAGGAGCTGAGGAAAAAGATTCTTAAAGAGGCGCACAACACCCCGTATACGCTTCATCCTGGTGCAACCAAAATGTATGTGGATCTTAAGAATAGTTTCTGGTGGTTCGAAATGAAGAAGGATGTAGCACACTATGTGAAGCATTGTATGACGTGCCAACAAGTTAAGGCTGAACACCAAAAGCCAGAAGGAGTGCTCCAGTCAATTCAGATACCGGAATGGAAATGGGAAGATATTACGATGGATTTTATTATTGGACTACCAAGGACTACGAATGGATATGATGCGATATGGGTGATCATCGACAGATTGACGAAGTCAGCACATTTTCTTCCTATTCGAATGACGTCCTCTATGGAACAGTTGGCAGAATTATATGTGAAAGAGGTCGTAAGGCTTCATGGAGTTCCTAGATCTATTATTTCAGATTGAGATAGTAGGTTCACCTCCCATTTTTGGAAAAGTGTTTAGGCTGCTATGGGCACAAAGTTGAAGTTTAGCACGGCTTTTCATCCGTAAACCGACGGTCAGACGGAAAGGACTAATCAGACACTTGAGGATATGCTTCGAGCTTGTACCTTAGACTTCAAGGGGAGTTGGTGTAAGTTTTTGCCGTTGGCTGAGTTCGCTTATAATAATAGTTATCAAGCGACAATTGGGATGGCTCCCTATGAGGCACTTTATGGAAGACGTTGTAGGTCCCCAATTTATTGGCATGAGGCTGGGGAAAAGAAGCTAGCAGAGTCGGAACTTAAGAAGAAGACTGACTTCTTCAATAAGACAACCGAAGCATTGAAAATGATTCAGCAACGGATTGCAATGGCTCAAAGTAGACAGAAAAGCTATGCGGATATGCGTCGAAGGCCCTTAGAGTTTGAGGTTGGAGACTTGGTGTTTATCAAGGTCGCCCCGATGAAAGGTGTGATGCGATTTGGGAAGAAAGGCAAGCTTAGTCCCAGGTATGTGGGACCATACATGGTGATTGAGCGTATCGGCAATGTAGCATACAAGCTAGATTGCCTCAGGATATGATGTCCATCCATAATGTATTTCATGTTTCGATGCTGAAGAAGTATGTACCGGATCCATCTCACGTCATCCAACCGCAATCGATACAGATTCAAGAAGATATGAGTTACGAAGAGAAACCAGTTGAGATTCTTGATCGAAAGACGAAGACCTTGAGAAACAAAGAGATTCCTTTAGTAAAGGTTCTTTGGCGTAATCACAAGATGGAGGAAGCTACATGGGAGCGAGAAGACGTTATGAGAACAAATTATCCGAAATTATTCTAAGTTTCGAGGATGAAACTTTTATAAGGTAAGAGGGATTGTAACGCCCTAAGTGCTAACTAGCAATAATATTAGAAAATTAACGTTAGAGTTAATGTTGGTAATGTGATGAGATAGAAACTTCCTAATTCTAATGTTTTGTTGAGTTGCTTTTCACAGGTGACGCGACGAGGACTCGATGTGCTAAAACAAAGTTCATGCCAAATTGATGAATTTTTTTATGATGACTTGATAATTTTGTGTGATGGCTTGAATATATATATATATATATATGGTATGTAGTAATTGTGATGATGTTAATGTTTAAAAAAAAAAAAAAAAAGGGAAAGTATATTATCCGAAAAAGACATATTCTATATGATGTTAATTTTCAACTCAATTATGAATCTTTAAATGTCAAAAAAATTATTTTACAAATTAGATCAACTTATAGAGCTTTTCATAAGCTTTCCAACACCTACTCATTTGTGCAAATCCGATATCAGAGTAAAAAGTTATTACCAGTATACTATCCAAATACCTACTAGTAACCAACCAGTTTACCATATGTAACTTTGGTACAAAAATTCTAAGAGTTAACCTAGTTCTTTCCTTTTCCTTCCACACGTTTTCACACATTATTGACAGCCTTTCCATAGATATTAAGGGACATTTAAATCAAAGAATTCAACCCCAATTAATTCCAAAATTTATTTGGGATTAAATTACTCCCTAATTCTTTTATGATTTTCAAAGTTTCTATTTTTTTCATGCTCTCTCTCTCTCCCCCTTTACCCTAGCCGCCCCTTTCTTTTCTTTCTCATTCTCTTGGCTGCTCTATCTGCCTCTCTCCCACGCACAAACACAGAAAAAAAAAAAAAAAAAAAAAAAAAGAGAGAAGAATCCGCCAAACCTCCAAAGTTCTTCCAAACCGAAAATCAAAGGGTTTCAAGGTATGTTTCGGTATTGTTTTTGTTATTTATTGTGTTTAGGGTTCTTTGGGGATTGAATAATTTTCTGTGTTAGAAACATGTCTTAGGGCTGTTTTGTGTGTGTGTGTGTGAATCATATACATTGTGATGATATTTTTTAATGCTTTTAATGATTTTCGGATTTAACCACTACACTGAAATTTTCAGATTCTAGAATAAGAATTTCAAACAGTTTTTAAGAGTGCAAATGGACTCCGTTTTTAACAAATTTGATATCTTTGGAAAGCCCTAGATGTCTATTTTCGTTTAAAATCAGTTTCACATCCTTTGGAGTTATGTATGAATTTATATGACTTTTCAAATAGACAGAGATCGGACTGCCAGGTTCGGTAGATTTTAATGAGTAGATTTCAAAACTATTTTTGAGAATCCAAACGGTCTCCGTTTTTAACAAATTTGATATCATTGGAAAGCCCTAGATGTCTATTTTCGTTTGAAATCATTTTCACATCCTTTGGAGTTATGTATGAATTTATATGACTTTTCAAATAGGCAGAGGTCGGACTGCCAAGTTCGGTAGATTTTAATGAGCAGATTTCAAAACTGTTTTTGAGAATCCAAACGGTCTCCGTTTTTAACAAATTTGATATCATTGGAAAGCCCTAGATGTCTATTTTCATTTTAAATAGTTTCACATCCTTTGGAGTTATGTATGAATTTATATGATTTTTAAATAGGCAGAGGTCGGACTGCCAGGTCCGGTGAATTTTAATGATCAGATTTCAAAACTGTTTTTGAGAATCCAAACGGTCTTCATTTTTTATGAATTGGATACCATTAAAAAGATCTGGATGTCTACTTTTGTTTAAAATTGGTTTCAAGCCTTTTGGAGCTCTGTATGAATTTTTATGAATTTTTGAAGGGACAAAGGTCTGATTGGCAGATTCGGTCAAGATTTAAAATTTCATAAAATTGTTCAATTTTTTTGTGTTGTGATGTTATTGAATGATGAAATAGGCCTTTTAGGCACTACTATGATATAATGGATGTGTTTGATGAATTATTATGAGCTTTTGTTGATTTTATTATATTTATTACTCATGGCATGAACGGTTCTAAAGGCGAGCACTCGAGACCTCAATCGCGCATCACCATCGGAAAATTTGAAAAGGTTAAGTAAAGCGTTTAAGTAAGTACACTCTCACCTGCAACATGAATAAAAATTTGAGAAGTATATATTTTGATGTTGATGACGATGTTATGATGTTCTTAAATAATACTTCTCCTATGATGACGTTTTGATGAAAAGTATATATATGGTATGTATATGTATTTTATGTTTTAAAATGGCGTTGTACACCCTTGATGATGATGATGATGATGTTGTCCGGTGAGCGGACTTTTGTCACCGTTGGTTTGGGATTTGCTACCCCAACCCTTCCGTGACTAGCGCGCTATGATGGTACAACGCCGGGCCCAATATATGACGGTTTTAAAAGTTCAAAGGCTTTTAAATGATGTTTATATTTATGACGATAAAAGAAAATTATTTATTTATATTTGTGAGATTCAAGTGTCTTACTAAGCCCTTGCTTATATAAGTTAATTAATGTTGCAGATAAAGGAAAGGGTAAGATGTAGTGTTGGAGGAGCTTGTAGCGGATGACGGGACGATACGTGATAGGAAAACGGGAGGAACGATCATGAAATGGACATTTTTAAATTCCAATAAAGTTTTGAGACTTTAGTTTATTATTATTTGTTTGGATGTTTCATATGGACTTTAATTTTATTTCATGAATTGGGTTTTTAGAAATATATATAAATTAATTATGAAGTTTAATTTTTATATAGCCAAAAAAAAAATTCTAGAGTTTTCTAAAAATATCTAAGTAAAGTTTTCCGTTATGTAAATATTTTTATTTCAAATTTAATATTTTCCGCAATTTAATAAGAGATGAATGTTAATTAAGAAGTCAACGGTAACGGTTCGTGAGGGGTCGTTACATTGGGGGTGGGGGGTGGGGTCTATTTGTCATCGGGGGTAGGGGGAGGGGGGGTCTAATCAGCGTCATGGGTAATAGGGGGGCTCGAGCGTGGGGGTGGGGGATCTAGTCGGCCTCCAGGGTGAGGGGGTTGAGCTCCAAAGGGGGAGGGGGTCTAGTCCACGTCAGGGGTTCGGAAGCAAATCTGGTCGGGGGGGTTCGTTGCCAGTGTCAGGGATGGAAGGGGTAGGTTTTTTTAAAATTTTTATTTATTAATCTATATTAATATGAGATAATGTGTATAATAATTATGATACATAAACAACATCTCAACTGTTCGATTATATCTTAACGGTTAAAAAATAAACTCTATCGATAGATATATAAAAAGAACCTGAAAAAAAAAAAAAAAAAAAAAAAGCAAGAACATCGAGTTTCAGAGCTACCGACGTCGCGAGCTCTGCCTGCCCAGATCACAGAGGTGGGTCGTTGGTATCTGGGCTGGGGAGATAGGGCCAGCCCACCTTGCGAATTGAACGCGAGAGAAAGCACAACAAGGATGCGGACACCTCCAAATAATCGAATCTCATGGACCTCCGAATCGCGCCCCCCCCCCCCCCCCCCCGCCATGGGCTGCAATGAAACCCACCAGTGGTGACAATAGCCAACTAGCAGCAGTGGATCGAGACAAAGATGGCCTCAAGAGTCAAAACTCTTCTCCGATCATCAAGCCACTAGTTTCGACAACGGGCTAATGGGTTGTCGGAGGTTGCAAGGTAATGATTGGGGTCGAATAGATCCAAAGAAGGGGAAGGGGGTTCCACTGCCCAAAGCCCCGACACCTGGTGAGCCTTGCCGACCACCATCATTGCAACAGTGGCCAGACCACAGCCGTCGGTGAGCGAGAGAAATCTTCCGCAGCAACATTGTCCCCCGTCGCGCCACCACAATCGTTGGCGAGCGAGATCTGGTGCAGCATGAGTGACACGAATCCAACTTCCCCTCCCCAAGGCGGTGTGAGCTCCTCCGGCCTCGATGAATCTCGCGAACGGCAACGGCGAAGAAGCTGTCTTTTTTTCTTTTTTTATTTCGTTTTTTTTTTTCATGAGTAATCTGAATTTTAAATTGTGAAAATCATATTGGATCACATGTGGGATGCCTTATTTTAGTTTGGTACTCTTTCATTGTTTTGTACCATTCGATTTAAACCCAATGGTGTGCAACTTTACTCTTATCGGAGAAGGAAAAAGTACGT
The DNA here is from genome assembly GCA_025413485.1 of Ficus microcarpa. Taxonomy (NCBI): domain Eukaryota; kingdom Viridiplantae; phylum Streptophyta; class Magnoliopsida; order Rosales; family Moraceae; genus Ficus; species Ficus microcarpa. The sequence continues at coordinate 11,425,571 of CM046380.1, read as the reverse complement.
TCCCCACCAAAGAATTGGCCTTTTTTTGTTTTGTTTTTTTTTTTTCCCTTGTTTCTTTTTGCTTATGGGCGGCAGCAGAGTTGTTGGGAAGAGGCAGCAAGGCGGTGGAAAAAAGGGATGAGGGACCATTTTGTGTTTTCAAAAAAGTTTAGGGATTAAAATGTAAATATGCAAAAGTTAAGGGGCAAGAGTGAAATTTTTGAAACATATTTTCAAAACTTTAAATTGTGAAGTTTTAAATGCTGATTGCTTATTTCTAAATACAGTTTAGCACACTAATTAATCTTATTTAATTTAATTAAACAAAATTAATTCTAAAAGACATTACAGTGTTTTAACTTTTTTTTCCTCTTAAAGTCATGCTTTTTCATAAATTTTTTTCAGAGAAAAACTCATCGTTTCAAATCAAACTTTGATTTTACATCCTCATTTTCTTTGTTCTGGGTTGTTTTAAATCATATGTTTCAATATGTTGCTATTAAAAAAAATCTTGTTCTACAAACATAATATATGTCAAATTTCTTTCGTATTTTACATCACCATCTTTATTTTGTTTTAAAAAAAAATAGAAAATAAAAATTCTGGTAACAAAATGATAATCATGATATTTTACTGAAAATAACTTCTATAAAATTCGTTTGTATAAGAAGACAAACTATATATACTTCTTTTCAAGTTTGATTTAAAAAATTAATATGTATTGTATTTAAAAAGGTGTATTTTTATTTTTTAATTACTGGAGTGAGATGTATGTATAATATCTTTAAGAACACTTTTGTCCTTAAAAGTATTTCTTTTCATACTTTTCCTAAAAAGTAATTTTATTCGTAGACAATTTAGTGTTAATAAAATAAATTAAATACTTAGATAAGAAGAGTGAACGAAGGGGTATCAATAGATTCCTCATTTCTATAATTGTTATTAAAAAAAAAAAACGTGTATATAATTTGATATATTTTATGAAATTAATGAGGGGCTTTGACGCATTTGCCCCTATAATATTTTAGCAATTTGGAGAAAACCCTAACCTTGTCTTTATTGATTTGGACAAAATAATGGGTCATCCCTCCTTTTATAATTGGTGTGGGCGAAATTCCATCTCTGCCCTTCTAAACAGGTCACGCGCAACGCATGTTGCTGTCTTTCGCCCCATTTTCTATGGACGTCGGTAAATTAAGACTTCTGCTTTGTTTGGTAATACAACTTAAACTCAAATTTTTCATCTCAGTTTTTATTTTTTTCTGAAAAGTCAACAAAAATTATAACTAGTTTTTAAAAAGTCAACTAACTCAAATTTAAAAATCTCAACTCAAACTGTTTCACCAAACGGAGCCTTAATTGCAACACTTGGTCAAATTCAGGGACTCAATTGTCAAAATTAAAATTTTAGAACAAAATTTTCAAAGTGCAAAAGGTGTAGGATTAGATAGGTTAACAATAATCTCTTATATTAGGAGTTATCGGTAATTTGAAATGAATACAATCCATTCACGGCAATTTCATTCTGCTCATTGGCTCATGGTTATTTAATGTCAATTAATTAGGATTATTTAGGTTAGTAATAATCTCTTTGTAGTTCCCTTCAAAATTTTTATAAAATTAAAAAAAATCTCTTGAAATAATAATAATAATAATAATAATAATAATAATAATAATAATAATAGAGGAATTATACAATGTCTTTATTGACAAGTAGGAACAAATTGTCTTTCCAACAGAGAATTCGAGGTTTAATTTGAAAGACGAAAAAATAAAATAAATAAAAAACACACGTCTGAAAACATTTGTTTAAATCTCTTCAACTATTTGTGAATTAAGCCATCATGTTCTGACGAACTGGTGGCATCATATTAACTTGTTGCTCGGCTCTTGCAACATTGCCTTGCCATCCTGCAAATTAAAAAAAGATACCCCAATTAATTAAAGTATAATTGTTTTTGTTTAATTATTAAAACCTCCTCTTTATTTTGCTCTTTCCTAAATTGCATTAAAATAAACTTGAAGAGGTTCAAATTAAAAATATTAACCACAGAACAGATAAGGAAGTAATGGAATTGGGACTTGGTGAAGGATTCAAAATTATCTGTTATTAGATCAACCGACATCGTCATGCAATAAAATAATTTACAATATTAGTATAGTCTAGTAAAAATATTTTTTTACTTACTGTACTATCTAGTATCTCATAGGATCATAGAATACCATTGATTCCAGTTCGATCATTTCATTTAAAAAGTGAAATTAGAACCCAAATTTAATTTGGACAGATAAGGGAGGTAACTTCTTTTTTATCATTATTTTTTATTTTCCTCTCATTTTAAACATTATAACAGAAAGGTCAATTACATTGAAAAAAAAAAATTATAATTCCCTTCTTTTTCCACTCAGCCACGTTTCCCAACTCTCTCTCTCGGTCCTTTTCTTATTTTCTTCCCTCTTAATTACTATACTTAGCCTTAGTCCAATTTTAACAAGGCTTAATGGCAATTTTTTTTTAAACTTTGTCAACCAAAAGGGACTTGGTAAACTCAGTTATGATAATTTATTTTTACTCATTATTAAAATAATGACGGAGTAATCCTAGTTGACATCGGTATCATTATTAATTATCGATGTCATTTTATGAACGATTAACGATCCTTTATTGAAAAAAACTTAAGCAATTTTGTAATTACCTATAGAAGGGTCTAGGCCTCTACGTTGAAGCTCCCTGTACTCTTGGCAAAGGGCGCACCACTCGCAGAAAACATGAGTGACCCAGTCGGGTGCTGGGGACTCGACGAGCCGATACATGCTCCTCAGCTTTGTGCGGTACGTGCACGACATTATGCATGGAATGGCAATACAGAACGCTATCAATCCATAGAGAAATCCGCTCGTCGAACAAGCTGATGGAAAGAAATGCGACATGTACGTATGAGTTGGCATTTTGAAATTGTCGGATCAATACATACAAATACAACATTTTACAAGTTAATTATGAATCAAGAACGTGATCAATCCTTAAAACAATCTGATATTGTCGAACAAGCAGAAACAAAAGTATACGACAAATATTGCATTTATTATCGATCAGCAACACATTTATAACTTAATTATGAAGAAAGACAATCAACTTGCTAATTTTATCGGTCATATAAATATGCATTTCGTAACTTAATTATATATAAGTTGACATTTGGAATTGATAACATATAATTTTAAATGTCCACTATATGTGTGTGTGTTTTTTTTTTTTTAAGCATGTTGCTATTTTTTATTGCACAACTTGATAACTACACGATTTGACATTTTGAATGTCGGATCACACATATAAATATAACATTTTATAAATTAATTATAAAGAAAGACTATCCGCTTGCTACATCTAATTAAATATAACATTATAAGTTAATTACATATATGACTTTGCTCGTCTAATTTATGACATTTTTTGGAAGCTTATTGCTAACTTTTTATTGCTCAACTTGGTCGTGTATGCCTTCCAGCGAAATAAAAGAAAAGCAGATAATTCTATATATATATATATATATATATATATATATATATGTAAAGAGTAATGCTAAAGACAACAGTTTTAATACAAATTTTTGAATACCAAACTGATGTGTGAATTATCAAAATCTTTAAAAAATTGCTACATCAATTAAAATTAAAAAATCTATCCACCAGTAATGATAATATTACAACTCACCAGCATATATGTTTGCACTCAAAATTTAGAATTAGAATTATTATCTCTAGCATTACTCATGTGTATACAAATCATAAGCCAAAACGATATATTTTTTTATTCATGATAATTTAGTCGATGAAATTAGGTATATATTAATCATGCATTCACGTAGTCATAATCATGCCTTAGTAAATTGAATTTTCCATGATAGCTAGCCTTTTTTTTTTTTAAATAATTATACAAAATGTCCATTTTTAAAGTATCATTTTGAAATATGTTCATCTTTCAATAGTATTATGTATATGTCCAGTTTTTAAGAAACAAATGCCTGTAATTCCTATTTTGCTCTTTTACTATAAGTGACATCATTTTTTATTATACATATTCTTTTTTTTTTTTTTTTTTTTGATGATGAGTATTTTTTGTTGATAAATGTGGATTACCTTTAATAAACCAAAATTAGTTATAATATCAAAGTATTATAATAAATATAAAATATTTATTATAAAGATGATGGTTCATACTAAATAATAAACCCAACACAAAATATTAACGATAAAGTTTTATGAATATTCATACTTTTCATATAAAAAATCAATGAATTTTTCATGAAAAAAACCTATTTTTTTACGTAATCCGCTATAAATCAAAGGATTATCATTTATATTTAACCAAACAAACTGAAAAATAACAAATAAATAAATCAAATTCTTTATAAAAAAATATATTATTTATATAAATTAGTAGAAATGAAATCAACATATTTTATGATAAAGATAGATTCATTATACGAAATAATTTTTTGAGATTTTTCTTTCTCTTTATTTAGCTTTTTCTCAATAATGTGAAATTTGATTTTGAAAAAATATTCTCTTTAACACAATAAATGGAATCAAATTCTTTATGAAAAAAATACTATTATTTATATAAATTAGGAGAAATGAAATCGAACATATTTTTATGATAAAGATGGATTCATTATACAAAATATTTTTTGAGATTTTGTTTCATTTAGCTTTTTCTCATTAATGTAAAAATCTAATTTTGAGAAAATGTTCTATTTTTTAGTTCATTATGAATATTTACACCTTCTTTACAATAAATCAAAAAAAAAATTTCAAAATTTTCTTTTCTGTCAATTCTTTTTGCAACTTTTTGCAATTTTATTAAATCAACTTTAGCCCTATATTTGGTAAACATCTTAGATTCCTTTTTTTTTTTTTTTTTTTTCCTTTTCTTAATTTCTTTATTTGTTAATTCTCTATTCTTTATGAATGGTAAAATTGTCCTTATAATTACTCTTTTAGACATTTATGTAAATAAAAAGAAAAATGGAGATATTTCAAATCAATACATCCAATTTGGACATTTATGTAAATACCTTTTTTTTTTTTTTAAGGAGAAAGGAGAGTGTATGTTTATTTATTCATCCATGTCATGCATTACAATTTCAGCTAGAAAAGGAAGGGGGAAAAAAAAGAGTCAAAACAATAGCAATGGATCATTCTTGTAAACAAAAAAGAGTAGAAGGGAAAAAAAACAAATCATTAAAATAGATGAAAGAACAAAAAGTATATCATCCTGACAATCAACAATTTATTTTAGAAATCTGTACGCATTATTCGTTGACAATGTTATATTAATAACTTCATATATATATATATATATATATATATATATATGAAAGGAAAGAAAATTTGTGATGTGCGATAATAAAATTTAATTACTTACAAGTGTTCCCTTTGTCAATAATCTCCGCGATCTGGCCGAACGTAATGCAGGGGCAGCAAGCAGTTATTATAGCTGATGATCATTTGTTTCCAAAACACAATTAATTAATTGGGTCATTCTTGCTTGTTTAACTAAGGAGAATGCAAACAATATATATATATACATAGCTATAAACACAGAGTTTACAAAACACAATTAATTAATTCACTCAAATTTTGTGAATTTGATTTTTACCTTAAAGTTCTTATAGAGTTTCAGTTGTGACTCAACTATTTAGAAAAAAAAAAAAAATTTACTTGTGGCCTACCCTGAATAATTAAAATATTTATAACCATAACCCTATTAATTAAGTAGAAAGCCAGGCTCCTCATTGAAAGTAATTCCTGACTTCTATCACTGCACCCAAACATATATTTATATATATGTGTGTGTGTGTGTAAAATTTCTTTCTAGAAAGGCTATAAATAAATGTCAAGTATAAAGTATCTTGCTATATAATAAAACTAGGCAAACAGTGGATGAAATTTTTGAATAGATCAAGGAGAAATCACCATTATTTGGATCGTCCATGCAATCAAATAGGCCAGTTTTCCAACCCTCACTAGGACCCTGCGGCTGTATGACGATAACCGGTGCCGGACCATGATTTTGAGCCGGGAAACCCTGCGCCGCTACATTTGTGTAACCCGGCACAGCTCCGAAGCCTGCCGGTACACCACCGCTGTCCGGAGGAAACTTCACCGGAGAGGGTGCACTTTGGTAACCAGCTGGATGAGGTGAGGCTCCAACATGTGGTCCCATGTTTTGGGCCGGACCAGGTGGGTGGATGGACCTTGTTTGTGTGCCTTGTTGATGAGCCTCATTTGAGTAGACAGGATTCGTTTGCTGATAATGAAAATTTGAAAGCTGAACCGGCTGGGTCATTTGCACATTGTGGACTGCAACATGTTGGGCTTGTGGGCTTTGTGGTGGGAATTGTGCGGGCCGATTCGGATCATTCTGGAACTTGAAGTTGTTATGGGGGCTTTGGGGTGGGAACTGAGCAGGCCCGCCAGGTCCAGCCTGGTAGACCGGGCGGTTACCTGATTATTGATGGATCCAGAGTTAAATGTCAATACAAAAATACTAATAATAAAGAGGAAATTACCTAAATAACCACTTATTTTTCATCTACTAATCAACATGACACAAATTTTCTCATTTTGACCAATATAACACAAACTTTAATTTACTTTAATTTAATTTTGTGTTATATTGACCTAATGTTGCTTTTTTATATTATGTTGGTGCAATAGTTTTTAAATTTATATTATTCAAGTACTTTCCCCAAAATAAAAGTAAAATTGCAGCTAAATATTTACAATAAATAGTATATTTTAAAATATTTTAAGAAAATAATATATTTACAATAAATAATTTACTTACAAGAATATTCACAAGAGCTTCGCAAAAAAATTATTAACGGTAAATATATTACTTTTAATTTTTAAAATATGTTATTTATTATAATTATTTTAAAAAATACTATATACCTACTTACTCTTTTTTAGATAACTTAATATACTTACTTATAACAAATAAAATTTTAACACTTAATAACAATATTCTGATTATCATAGATTATCGTATCTGCATTATAGTACGGATTGACAAATCTTTTTTTTGTCTTGATGTACTTCTGAATACAAATTAAAAAAAGATAATAATGAAAATGAAAATGAAAATGAAAATGATAATGATAATGATAATCTCCTAGCTAGTGAAAGATTATTAAGATGACATGTTTGGTGTTCAACTCAATAAAACTTGGAAAACAAAGTAAAATTTTTGACCAAAAAAAAATTATAAAGAAATAGATGAGGGTGGAAAATGAATCAAATGGAAAGCGCAAGCTAATTGCTAGCTAGCTGGGACGAAATCAAAAGATTTATTTAAGAAAATTATAAAACTATAAGGGACAAGTTTTAAAATTTCAAAAAAGTTGAGTGGCGGCACATGTCCTATACATGCCCCTAAGTACTCGTGCCTCAGTATAAAACCGTCCCTGGTTACCTTGCACTTGGAATTGAACCCCGAGTTGCACCGGCGAAGGTTGTGGTGCTTCCAACAGCAATTGTTGGTCCGGTGCCTGTGGTTGGGATTGATCATTCTGACTTTGTTGATTACTGTTTGATGTGAGAGTGTGATCAACGTGTGCAGGTTGGGATTGGTTTTGCTGATCATTTTGTTTATCATAATTATTGATATGGCTTTGGTCAATTTCGAAGACAGAAGAGAATGAAGTATTGCCGTCCATTATAATGATCTGCTCTCCCTTTTCTGTCGAGTATAGAGAGAGGGAGAGAGAGAGAGAGAGTAATGTTGAAGTAGTGCAATGGAGAAACGTAGCATATATATAGATATATATGTATATATAGTACTAGATTTGGCTACCTCTGTACAGACATGCACACATAAAGTCTTTGGTCTAATCTTAGAGAAATGGAGATGACAGTGAATGTTGTAAGACTTCTTAGGGTTTCTGACTTTTTCTCAGTTATATATATATATATATATATATATGAAATTTGGCTAGCTATGTACAGATATGCACACAAAGTCTTTGGTCTAATATTAGAGAATAGGAGATGACAGTGAATGCTGTAAGACTTCTTAGGGTTTCTGACTTTTTCTCAGTTAATATACATAAATATATATATATATATATATAGTTTTAAAGGATGAGTGCAAAAATGGCCTTTTCTAAGTATAATTTTAGTAAATGTACTTAGTTTTGCTAAATTAGTAAAAAAGTAAAAATAAAAAAAAGGAGTAGGTTTTCTGGTAATCATAGATAATTACTAATTAACTTGATGGTTAATCATTAATAAATTTGAATTAATTTAAAGGTCAATCAGTCATTGATAGTTCATGAACATCGGCCTTGCACAATATCACTTAGATTTGAAGTTTAGGCATGCATGCCAGAACATCGGCGCCAAAGGCAACCTCCCCCAAGCCGGTGATTGGCCTCCGGCATTGGCATCGAACGGGAAAATCACAGTGAAATCCATCCTCACTCCAACTAAACTAAAACATAATATAGCAACACTTTAGGAAAAGAAAAAAAAAATTCAATAGCAACGATATCGATTACCTTGTATCTTCTTTCAAATAATGTCAGTTTCGTTCAAAAAATTAAAAGCCCGTTTTATTCATTCCCAAAAAAAAAAAAAAACAAAAACAAAAACAAAAACTTCGGACAGGGATGAAAAAGGGCCACAAACCCTAATTTCTTTTATATGTTAGTTTTTATTGTTTACAACATCAACATGAATATATAGGATAAATAACTAATAATTGTTTGCGTATATTCAAAACACATGTAAATATCAAAATGAGTTCAAGCAAATATGACTATAATATAAGCTGGACAGAAAAAAACTCGAATGTAAATATGATACAGATAATTTTAATCTGAATCTCCACCGGCGGCGATGGAATAACAAATGTCATTAACTTATTCTGAAAAAGGAGGGGAAAAAAAACGAAGAAAAGGAATATGACAAGATAGTGGGATCTAAAATTAATACAATTTCATGTTTTGCTGCTCTTGATGAAACTAGACAGACATATACAGATGGATTTGTACATATTTTAAATATGTGCCAGCTATACGTTGAATAATAATGCTTTTGGAATTTTAGAAGGGTTTACTTTTTTTTTTTTTTAATCTTTTTCCTTTTTCTTTTTTTTTATTTTTTCGCTTGAAATTCAAAAGTCATACTTGAAGGAGTCTTTGCGAAGCTGCTAGCACGACGCCACAAAAGTAAGCATATGCTCCATGCAACTTGTACACTTTCAACGAGACACAACTACATGTTCTAACTTCTAATTAATCTCAAAAATATAATGCTTCATTTGTCATTTCAACTTAACTCTAACTAAATTACACTTTTTCATATCAGTTTTTTATCTTTTTCTGAAAAATTAACAAAAATTATAAGTATTTTTTAAAAAGTCAGCAACTCCAATTTAAAATTTTTATCTCTAACCAGCGAACCAAATTATACGAGCTAAGAGTTTAAAAGGGGGGAAAAAAAAACAGCAATCCTTTTAACTGGTAATTATTTAAAATCTTCAAAAACTCCCTTAATAGTGTGTTCAAAACACAACCATACACATTAATTAACCAAAAAAAAATTCCATATTTAAGGGATAAAATTGAACTCAAACCCTAACCTAATTAATACACACCTCCTCACCAAACAGTACTTGCCAATTCCGCCACAGCAACTATATATCCAAATCCTAAATATTTTGATTTTCTCTCCATATCAAAATCACTGTCCAAAACTCATGAATGTCGTTTTCTCCGCCTTCATATACTCTAGGTCCCAGCAAGCTTTGTCTATCTAAGGAGAGTTGAGTGAAGAATCAATATTCTGAGTCTGCAACCACAAATTGCATACCATGCCCTCTGACGAGTCTCTTGTTGGAAACCAATTGATCCATGAAACATTTGTGCTACATCGATCAGCCAACAACATATATGAGAAGGAATTAGCATGCTATCATGGTAATACTAAATAAATAAATATATCTCTAGTATTAATGAAATTTCCACCTAAATTTCAGCATTTTTTATATCTCAAAATACCTTCCTATTGTAAAAACTACAATTTCTATTAAATTTTAGGGCTCGTTTGGTGTTTGAGTTGAGTTTGAGATGAGATGAAATTTTTAAGTTTAAATTGATTGACTTTTTAAAAATTAATTATAAATTTTGTTGATTTTTCAGAAAAAATAAAAATAAGAATTGAGATAAAAAAAAGTACAGTTTAATTGGAGTTAAACTTATATACCAAACATAGGCTTAGTAAATTTAATATATGTGTGTGTAGGTAAAACCATCCATTTGGGTAAGGTTGTCAAGTATTTTTTATTCAATTTTTGAAAATATTCGAGACTTGTTAAAAATTGTAAATATCGGCAGTCAATGTGTTTTGTTTTGTGTGTTTGTTGTGTGTGTGTGTGTGTTTTCGTTGTTCTGTTAGCTAAATAATATTTATTTTAGCACCTAATATACTTGTACATTTTGTACATTAGCGTATCAGGATTTTAATATTGCCAATTGAATCATGAGAAACTCCTAATAACATGATAGATTGTTTTATATAGGATTTTATTTTGATATTGAGTCTATATAATATGTATAAATATTTTACAAAAATTGTTAACTTATCATGTATTGATCCAATGAATATCGTTTCCTAAAATATCAAAAGAAAAATATCTAATTTTACTCTAACATAAATATCAATATAATTTTCTATAAATTTTCACAGATAATTCTTTTTTTATTTTTTTTTTATTTTTTTTTATTTTGAAGTAGTGATATTTCTACTAATAACGATATTTTCACCGATATATTATGGGTTTGGTGGATCAAGATTGTCAACTAGTTTTATGTCTTAATTAAATAGGCACTTGGAGGTGACCGCGACAACCATAGATGAATGCTTCCATACGTAGTGAGATTGACTGATTTTGATTTTGATAAGGAATTGTTCTAATTGGTTATGTAAGGCAAGTGGATTTTGACAACTACCAAACGCTGGATTTATAGCGAAGCAACGATAGAGAGATTATGAGAAAATACCTTTTTTAAATATTAATTTCAGAAATCTTTTTTTAGTTTTAAAACATATTTTTCTTTTTTTTTTTTTTAAGTTAATTAATGGTTGATTAAGGGTATGATCTTGACGATTTCAATAACTCAATCAGCCAAAGCGTTGTTGTTTTTTTTTTTTTTTTTTTTCATTTTGAAAAACTTAAAAGGATAATTGTTTTAAATTACAGTGCGATATCTAAATTTCTTTTGACGTAGTAGTGATAATAAATTAGCTGTCCTTGCTAAAGACTTCGGGACATGACGATTGAAACAGTACTTAGCAAGGAAAATGTCCATGATTTACTAACAAATATCAAAGTCTTATAGTCAGGAGTGCCTCTCTAGCCCTAACTCCCAAATTCACGCCCACCTAATTAATAACATGTAAAAAAAAATTTACTTGAAACATAACTATAATATCAATTTTTAAATACTAATTTATATAACATGCAAGTTATTATTTTTTTATAAGTAAATGTTTTGAAGTATTATCACATTAATTGATTATCTATATTTTAAATATATATAAAAAAAAAAGAATGATAATTCACCGTCAGGTGAATTAATATTTAAAAGTTATTATTAGAATTGATATCCTAACGTTATTATCAATATGTTAAAAAGCCAACGCTACATTTTTTGTGTTTTTTATGCAATTTTTTCAGAAGTCTGTCGCTTTTAGAAGTCGGATCTTGAAATAGATACTCTGAAGTGATTAGTTATCATCTATACAACATATTAGAAACAAGAGGAAATAAGAAGTCACTATTTTCATTCAAAATGCACGTTTTGGTTGAAACGTGTGTTTTGGAATTTCTTGGTTTTTTTTTTTTAAGACTCACGGTGGGTCGAAGTGAGCATGAGAGGAGGGAGGGAGGGAGAAGACACCAGGGGGGTGGGGCAGGGAAGTGGGGCGAGCATGGGAGAAGGGAGGGAGAAGACGCGGGGGGGGGGGGTGAGGAAATGGGGCCCTTTTTTGTTTTTGTTTTGCTTCTTTTCGAGGGAGTGTGAGAGAGAGGGGGGAACTTTTTTTTTTTCGAGGGAGTGGTGGGAGATGCCGGGGGGGGGGGTGTTAGCCCCATAAAGCGGTGAGGGCGTGGCTTGGTTGGTTTGGGTTTACCACCAAGGCCACTGTGCGGGACGCCAAGGAATGTCGTGGGTTGACATGGCCTTGGGTCAGAGCCTGATTCGGCTAAGGAAGCCAGACAACGTGACTTGTGCATGGGGAGCGTGCATTGACAGTCCTGGTTAGCCTGCATGGCTGTCCTGAGCATCTAGTGGGCGTGAGTCAACCCAAGGAACCGTGAAACCGAGACACCTGGCCACTGCACATGTGGATGGCGGTTACTGCATCCTATGGATGGCGGTTACTTGCATCCTGAATCCAGCGGGAGCATGTAGCGGGATTCGAGTGGAGCCAAGCAAGCTACACGGACAATTGGCGTGCTTTGGGACGAGACAGCAAATCTGACAGTTGGAGACTGGTTGGAACCAGACCAAGTGGCCGTGTTGGGTTGGCCCAGCACCAAGCAGCAGTTACTAACAGTTATGCTTGTAATAACTATTTTGTGTGGCTGTATGTTTAAATTCACGTTGGCATTTGCAGAGACATGGATGGTGTCATGATCTTGCAGTGAAATTAGACATTGTATTTCCTTTATTCTGTGTGTAATAAAGGTTGGGTGACATTTCCCGTACGAGAGTGATTTTGTGATTGCGTGATTGCTTTAATTTTCCCTACATTTACTGTGTTGCGTGTGTGTGCCTAGAGTGATTCGGATTTGACTGACTAAGGGTGATCCTTAGGCCATCACAGGATGAAAATTCGGGTTTGTTCACTGTACTTGTGACAGTTGGTATCAGAGCCTAACCAGGTTTTGTGGGGCGTGTCGCTGCAATGGAAGAATTGAAGCGAAGAGTTTCTCGTTTGGAGGACTATGTTGGTGGTCCAACGACAGATGATGCGGTTAGTCTATCGATTCAAAATAAGCAACATGTGGAGCAGATTGCTACTTTGAAATTTGCCCACGGAGATTGGGTCAAGGAGTTTGACGCTCGAATGCGGTCGCTAATGGAAGATTTCTCTAATTTTGTGAACACTGTCAAGGAGAACTTCAAGGGTACTGACATGTAGATTTCCGTGTTAAAAAGGGCACTAGAAAGTACCTTGAGTCGGTCTGAGGGTGGAAAGAGTTCCAAGGTGAAGGTACCTAAACCGAGTTGCTTCAATGGCGCTCGGAGCGTGAAGGAACTCGAAAATTTCCTATGGGACGTCGAGCAGTACTTTAAGGCTGCCCGTGTGCAGGAGACGGAACAAGTTACCTTCACGAGCATGTATCTATCTAGTGATGCAAAACTTTGGTGGTGCACTCGGATAGAGGACGATGCAAGTGCAGGGCAGGCCTCAGATTGCGACGTGGGAAGCCCTGAAGAAGGAGTTGAAGGATCAATTCCTCCCGTGTAATACCACATGGGTTGCGAGAGAATCTCTCAAAAAGTTGAGGCATACCGGAACCGTAAGGGATTACGTGAAGGATTTCAGTTCTTTGATGTTGGACATCAAAGACATGTCGAATGTAGACAAGTTGTTCAATTTCTTGTGGGGTTTGCAGCCTTGAGCTCAAGCCGAATTACGTAGATAGGGTATAAAGGATCTTCCTATGGCCATGGCGGCTGCTGACAGTCTTGTTGACTACCGGGTTGTTGGTTCCTCTTCGGAAAAGAAAAAAGGGGAACAACAATAAGAAGTCAAAGACTGGTGGGAAAGATGGGAAGAAATCCGAGGGTTAGAATAAGAAGGACAGTGCAAAAAAAGGTGAGGGTGATTCCTCGAACAAGAAAAACAAGGGCTGTTTCTTGTGTGATGGTCCCCACTATGTTCGTGATTGTCCTAACAAGGAGAAGTTGGGTGCACTGTGTGCTGAGGATGAGGATGGGGCTGAGCCTAGTGAAGCACCGACTTGCATAAACCCCCTTCAATTGCTCAATGCACTATCGACGGAGAAGCAGGCCCAATTCAAGGGTTTGATGTATGTGATGGTGCGAGTGAACGGGCGGGGAAGTGAGGGCTATGATGGATAGTGGTGCTACAAACAATTTTGTGTCTCAAGACGAAGTGGAAAGATTGGGACTCGCTGTGGCAAAGAGTTCGAGCAAGATAAAGGCGGTGAACTCTAAGACAAGGCCTATTTTTGGTTCGACAGTGACTAATCTCGTTATCGATTCATGGGAAAGTGAGGTAAACATGATGATTGTTCCTCTTGATGACTTTGATTTGATCCTTGGTGTAGATTTTTTGGTGAAGGCCAAAATTTCTGTGGTGCCCTATTTACGTGGGATTTTTATTGGTGATGGAAACCATTCGTGCTTTGTTCAAGCACTTGGTGAGAAGGTAAAAGAGATTGAACTGCAATCTGCCAAGCAGTTCAAGGCTGGAGTGAAGAAGGGTCAGCAAGCATACGTGGCTGCGTTGATAGAGATCAAGCCCGATGTTGTTGTTGAGGTCCCTGATTTGGTGGCTAGAATTTTGGAGGAATTTTCCGACATAATACCTCCTGAATTGCCGAAAGAACTTCCTCCACGCCGAGCGGTTGATCACAAGATCGAGTTGGAACCGGGTGCGAGACCCCCGGCCAAAGCCCCATATCGGATGGCGCCTTCGGAGTTAGTAGAGTTGAGGAGACAGTTGGATGAATTGCTGGAAGCAGGGTTCATTCAGCCATCGAAAGCTCCATATGGTGCTCCGGTCCTATTCCAAAAGAAGCAAGACGGCTCGATGAGGATGTGTGTGGACTATCGGGCATTAAACAAGGTTACGGTGAAGAACAAGTATCCTGTTTCCTAATGTGGCTGACCTGTTTGATCGTTTGTCCAAGGCATCCTTCTTTACGAAGTTGGATTTGAGGTCGGGCTATTGGCAAGTTCGTGTGGCAGCGGGTGATGAGGGAAAGACTACCTTTGTGACTAGGTATGGGTCTTTTGAATTTGTGGTGATGCCTTTCGGTTTAACCAATGCACCTGTCACGTTTTGTAATTTGATGAATGATGTGTTGTATGAGTTCCTTGATCGATTTGTAGTTGTTTATCTCGATGACATCGTGGTTTATAGTGAGACCTTGGCTGACCATGTTTGTCATTTGAGGCAAGTATTTATAAAGCTTAGGGAATATAAGCTTTTTGTTAAAAAGGAAAAGTGTGAATTCTGCCGTAAGGAAGTGAAATTCCTTGGTCATTGGGTCAGTAAGGGGCAGATTCGGATGGATGACAAGAAGGTGAAGGCGATCCTTGATTGGCCTCCTCCGACGAAGGTGACTGAGTTGAGATCCTTTTTGGGACTAGCCAACTATTACCATAAGTTTATCAAGGGTTATTCGAAGAGAGTGAATCCCTTGACAGACTTGCTCAAGAAGGATCAAAGGTGGTGTTGAACCAATGTGTGTCAAAGGTGTTTGACAAGTTAAAGGCTGCGGTTGCATCTGAGCCGGTCCTTAAGTTGCCTGATTTTGAGAAGCCCTTTGAAGAGCATATGGATGCATCTGACCGTGCTATTGGGGGTGTGTTGGTTCAAGAAGGACATCCGATTGGTTTTGAGAGTCGAAAATTGAAAGAGTGTGAGCAGAGATATTCAGTCCATGAGAAAGAAATGACTGCGGTGGTGCATTGCCTTGACACTTGGAAGCACTATCTCTTGGGCACAAAGTTCACGGTCATGATGGATAATGTGGCCAACACTTATTTCAAGACTCAGAAGAAGCTAACCCCGAAGCAAGCAAAATGGCAAGAGTTTCTAGCCGAGTTTGATTTTGTGTGGATACACAAACCGGGAAGGCAGAATGAAGTGGCCAATGCTTTGAGCAGGAGGGATGTTCAAGCATATGTTGCTGCATTGTCAATGGTACAGTCAACTTTTCTAGATCGGGTGAGGGAGCAGGCGATGCTGACCCAAATTACGCAAAGCTGAAGATGGAAGTCAGCGAGGGTGTGGTGAAAAGATATCGAATCGAAGATGACTTGTTATTTGCCAAGGGTGACAGATTATTCGTGCTAAGCGGTGGCGGTCTTCGAAAGGAATTACTGCGGGAGACACATGACCCTCAATGGGCAGGTCACCCAGGAACGGAAAGGATGTTGGCATTGTTGGCTAAATCCTATTTTTGACCGAAGATGGGTGATGACGTTGAGTTTTATGTGAAGACATGTATGGTTTGCCAAAAAAACAAGTTGGAAAAGAAACATGAGGCGGGGTTGTTGCAGCTTTTCCCCATTGCTGAGAAGTCATGGGAGTCAATCTCAATGGACTTCATTGTGGGGTTTCCTGAAGTTAAAAGGATGAGTTCGGTACTGGTTGTGATGAATCAGTTCTCGAAGTATGTGATTTTCATTCCTGCACCAAATGCTTGTCCGGCTGAGGTGGCTGCGGAGTTGGTCTTCAAGTATGTTGTAAAGATATTTGGCTTACCTAGAGACATTGTTAGTGATAGAGACTCTCGGTTTACAGGTCGGTTCTGGACGGCCTTATTCAACATGATAGGATCTGAGTTGAAGTTTCCCACAGCCAATCATCCACAAACTGATGGCCAAACTGAGAGGATGAATCAGTTGCTCGAGGAGTACCTGAGATACTATGTGAGCGCGAGTTAGAGGAATTGGGTGGATTTACTCGATGTTGCACAGTTTTGTTGCAACATGCATAAGTCCTCAGCCACGGGAATGAGCCCTGCTGAGTTGGTGATGGGGCAACAGCCTTTGACTCCTCACGAGATTACCAAGCAAAAGTCCCAAGGAAGTTGCCCTGCGGCATACAGGTTTGCACGGGACAAGACGGAGTTGCTAGAACTAGCGCGGGATAGTCTAGCCAAGGCAGTCAAAAAAATGAAGAAATATGCTGATAAACATCATAGAGCTTTAGAGTTCGATGTGGGAGATAAGGTATTGTTGAAGCTTACTCCCCAAATTTGGAAGAAAGTGACTAATAAGCGTTTCCACAAGAGGCTGGTTGCGAAGTACGATGGTCCGTTCGAGGTGGTGAAGCGTGTTGGAAGTGTTGCCTACCGATTAAAGCTGTCGGAAAGGTTGAAAATTCACCCGACATTCCATGTGAGTTTTCTGAAACCATTCCATGACGATGGTGAAGGCAGTAGTCGGACTCAAGCCAGACGAGCTCCTCCAACAATCCGAGTTGAGTTTGACAAAGAGATTGAGAAGATCCTTGACCATCGGACGTTGGGAGCGAGCAAGAAAAACTAGAGAACCGAATACTTGGTTCAGTGGAAGGGTGGTAGCGTGGTTGATGCTACATGGGAAAAGGCGGTTTCCTTGTGGCAATTTGAAGATCAGGTTAATGCCTACCTTAACAGCCTCTCGACGAAGACGTCGGCCTCTTCTGGTGGGGGTGGTTTCTTAACCCGATAGAGCGATGGGGGCGTGGCTTGGTTGGTTTGGGTTCACCACCAAGGCCACTGTGCGGGACGCCAAGGAATGTCATAGGTTGGCATGGCCTTGGGTCAGAGCCTGATTTGGCTAAGGAAGCCAGACAACGTGACTTGTGCATGGGGAGCGTGCATTGACGGCCCTGGTTAGCCTGCATGGCTGTCCTGAACATCCAGTGGGCGTGAGTCAACCCAAGGAACCGTGAGACCGAGACACCTGGCCACTACACATGTGGATGGCGGTTACTGCATCCTATGGATGACGGTTACTTGCATCTTGAATCCAACAGGAGCATGTGGCGGGATTCGAGTGGAGCCAGGCAAGCCACACGGACAATTGGTGTGCTTTGGGACGAGACAGCAAATCCGACAGTTGGAGACTGGTTGGAATTAGACCAGGTGGCTGTGCTAGGTTGGCCCAGCACCAAGCGGCAGTTACTAGTGGTTATGCTTGTAATAACTGTTTTGTGTGGCTGTATGTTTAAATTCACGTTGGCATTTGCAGAGACATGGATGGTGTCATGATCCTGCAGTGAAATTAGACATTGTATTTCCTTTATTCTATGTGTAATAAAGGTTGGGTGAGATTTCCCGTACGAGTGTGATTTTGTGATTGCGTGATTGCTTTGATTTTCCCTACTTTTGTTGTGTTGTGTGTGTGTGCCTAGAGTGATTCGGATTTGGCTGACTAAGGGTGATCCTTAGCCATCACAGGGTGAAAATTCGGGTTTGTTCACTGTACCTGTGACAAGGAGGGTGGTGCAGATTTTTGTTTTTCCTTCTCTTTTTGAGGGAGTGTGAGAGAGGGAGAGTTTGTTTTTTCGGGAGATTTTTTTTTCTTTGGGAAAGAAAGAAGGTGGAGGGAGAATACGGTGGGTTTGAGTCAGAGAAAATATTATTTGAATACTCGTGCATTATTATTAAATAATATATATCATGTATTATTTATAAAATTTATTTATTATATATCTTAAATTTTATAATATATAATTTAATTAAGTCAATGCATTTATTTTTTAAAATTGAAATATAATTTTTAAGTATTTTATATTTCAAGAAAAGATTTATTTCATATTTTGTAAATTTTTCTATTTTCTTCTAATTTTTTTTTTGCACATTTAGTTATAAATAAATCACATTAATTTAAGAAAATATTTTTCATTAACATGAGGTTGTGGTAAAACTCATTTTATATGCCTTATTGGTGGAGTTTATTTTTAGACCGTTTAGATATAATCAAACGGTTGATATTGTTGGAGCAAAATTTCGTCCAACACCAAATAAACGTTCTTGAAACAAAATGAGATCAAACGAAAGAAATAATCAAGAACATTAAGCATGAACACAAGAACACACAAGAACCTTAAGAACAATATAGAGAAAACTAGAGTCCAGTATAATTGCCTCAAGGCTTTGTATTGAAAATTGTGTCTTGTTCTTTTCCTCTCAATTCAAAAGAATTTATAATACATTGGGAATGTAGGAGTTTAATTCTCCTATTAATTTAAGAGTTTATTCTTTCTTTAATTACAATGAACTATTCACATTCCGGTGATTTAATATGTAATAAATATGGACCTTTAAATAGACGATTGAGTTCCCTTTGTAAACTCCTATTAATTGTTGAACGTTGTTTTTTGTAGACGCTTGAACTTCTCCTTTTGACGTTTGATATAACCTGAGGAAGACTCTTACTTAAGGGTAGTCTCCTTCCTCCTAAATAAGTAGACTTCTACCTGAGTTGTCTCCTACCTTATAATTAAGTAGGCTCCTACCTAGGTTGTCTCTACCTGAGTTGTCTCCTACCTTTAATTAGGTAGGCTCCTACCTAGGTTGTCTCCTACCTTATAATTAAGTAGGCTCCTACCTAGGTTGTCCCCTTCCTTAGGTAGGCTCCTACCTATATTGACTTGAATAAAAATTAATTTAAATAATTTTTATATAATGACAAAAATACCATCCAACATCAGCCCCCCAGTCCCTAAGTTTAATATGTCAAACGATAGGGACTTTTTAACTCTTTTTTTTTTTTTTTGAATTCGATCCTGTCAAAAAATTCATGATCGGTCCTGCCGTCATGTTCATGTTTGATGATCGGTCCTGCCGTCATGTTTATGTTTGGTCCTGCCAAACTATATTTTGAATCGGTCCTGCCGAAAAATTCATGATCGGTCCTGCCGTCATGTTCATGTTTTGTCCTGACAAACTATATTTTGAATCGGTCTTGCCGAAAAATTCATAATCAGTCCTGCCGTCATGTTCATGTTTGGTCCTGCCAAACTATATATATATATATATATTTATTATTATTATTATTTTAATATGTTGGAGTCATTGGAGGATACTTATCTCCTCCTATGGAGTCGTTGGAGGATATTGGAGTCGTTGGAGGATACTTATCTACTCCTAAAATTTCATCTTTATTTGAATAATTTTTGTGCCTTTGGAAACTAGGCATTACATCAAAAACCCAACTTAAAATAAAAACACACTTCTTATATGCTAATACTACTTAAAATCACACCACACAACTCAGACACCTACTGATAATATTTTCTCAGGTGTTCAACATTCCAAGGATGCTTTAACACCTCATCCCACTTATTTTCTAGCCGGTCGGTACGTGGCCGAACCACTTTCACCACATTGTACGGTCCTTCACATGTTCTTCACGCGGATCGAGTTCTCTAAAGTTTTGTATGTCATTTAAGTCTTTTGGCAAATTAGTTGGTAAATCTCCATCTATTTAATAAATGGTTGAAATCACCTCTTTTCTTGTTACGCTTGATTCCCCATTGGTGGCATTAACATAACAAATCCGTGCTTCTTTTTGACTTCCAATTGTCACTCCGATGCCATTTTCTGTTGGAAATTTCATCATCAAATGATATGTAGAGGTGACTGCCCTTATCGCATTTAGAGTTGGTCGACCAATAATAGCATTATAAACAGATGGGCGATCCACCACTAGGAAATTCACCATTCGTGTTATTTGTGCTAAATCTTCTCCCATTGTAACCGGGAGAATTATGACTCCTTCAGCCTTAACACATTCCCCAGCAAATCCATACAAAGGGGTTAACACTGGAGTTAGCTTCGCCCCCCCAAGATTTATTCGCGTTAATGCACTTTTGAATAATATGTCCGCAGAACTCCCATTATCGACTAAAATTCGGTGGACCCTACTATTTGCTATTCGGAGAGATATTACCAAGGCATCATTATGTGGGTGGACTAATTTCTTAGCCTCTTCCTCTGTGAAGGTTATGGCGACATTCTCCATTTTTGAAAACTTTGCAATATGTTCAGTCATGTTCACATAATGTGGACCATCAAAATCTTTGGCTTCTCGGGCATATGACTTCCGTGCACGTGAACTATCACCTGTTTCTGGTCCTCCGAATATTGTTCGAACATCATTCAACTCTCCTATCGGATTATTATTCTCAGCCTCCAGAGCAGGTGGTATGGGTTGTCATTGTTGCTGTTGCACCATAGGAGGTGTGATCTGCCTTTCTGCTATCACTCGTTCCACAAACTCTCGCAGTTGTCCTTGTTGCACAAGAACCTCGATTTGTCCTTTTAATTGGAAACAATTCGAGGTATCATGACCAAAATCTTGGTGAAAACGACAATATTTAGATCTATCCCTCTTGTTGGGATCTCCTTTCATGGGTGCTGGTGGAACTAACAAATTTCGATGCTGGATTTGCATCAAGATTTGTTCTCTTGTTGTATTCAACGGTGTGTAAGTCTTTGTCACATCAAGTGGAGTGTAGGCTTGAAATTTTGTGTTAAAGCTTTTAACTCGGTTGTCTCTGATTGCGCTTCAGCCTTTTGTTTTTTCTGATCAAACCCCTTGATTCCTTCTTCAACCTTCCGTTTTCCTTCAAGCTTCGATGTCCCAACCTGAGATGAACCTCTTCGATTTCGCATATACTCCTCCGCACTAATAAATTTTTGTGCTCGGGTAACAAGTTCGGCAAAAGTTTTGGGTTGCTTGTGCACAATAGACTTTAGCATACTTCCTTCCAAAAGACCTTCTCTTATTGCAGCAAGAGCATCACTATCAGTGTATCCTTCCACATAGTTCATCTCTTGGCTGAAACGCTCTATGTAGCTCTTTAACGATTCTTCGGCCCCTTGTTTGAGGGAAAAAAGATAGAGCTTATCTTTCTTGCGAGTTTTTGCCATCACAAATCTACCCAAGAATTGTTGCTTTGATTCTCTAAATGAGCCAATTGAACCTGGCTCAAGCTGTTGGAAACATTGAAGCGCTGGTCCAGTTAATGTCAGAGAGAATGCTAAGCACATTTGAGCTTGAGTCGCTCCCCGAATCCTCATCCAAGTGCAATATCCATGCATGTGACCAGCAGGGTTCTCTCTCCCATCATATTGCTTGATAGGTACCATCTTGAAGTCAGCAGGAAACTCCTCAATCAGGATATCCTCAGTGAATGGAGGTTCGGTTTCATCCATCATATCTCTAATGCCTTCTGGCACCTTCCGATTTGCCTCATAATCATTCATTCGCCTTTGCATCTTTTCAAGCTGTTGTTCAAGTTATACCTCTCGGATGCTTCGATTTGACTAACTCTTTGCTTGTTGAATCGCTTGTTCATGGTACGCACCGCTTGTTCTACTTTGGTTTAGTTGTATAGTTCGAGCATTTCACGAAGGATTGGCTCGACCACCTTTTTCATTCCTTGTTAAAGGTATTCGACAATTTTGGGGATTCCGAGGTTGGGGTACACCATGTGATATATTACGTCGTGCACTGAGTCGATCACATAGATCAGTTGTGGAAAGCTCCTTCGATCTCGATGGAGTCCAAGTACTATCTACCTCTTCATCACTTCTTTCCGGGTGAGCTAGCCTATCAAACACGGAAGTCCGTGTTCTCTCCGTTTGTGAGTGTTGACTTTCACTTTGCCCTTGTGCTCCCAAACGTCTCCAAACTTGTCGTGGTTGCTGCCTAGCAGGTAAATCCCTTTGTCGCAATCTTTCTGCGGAGACCTTTTCTTCACCTCGTCGGCTTTTACCACCCCTTACACTTCGCGAGTTTGTCAATGTGGCTTGTTGGCCATTGGATGGCTGAGCTCTAGCTGGTTGTGCTCTAGCCGGTTGTGCTCTATGGAAAGTGTTGACTAACTCAGTCACCAATCCTGTCAAATTCTCCAAACCCGTCTCCAACCTATCCATGCGTGTTAGAGGACACGGAGGACGTGGTAATCGTCTATCTACCTTTACCAGCACCACCGCCTTCTGTTTGAGCACCAACCGTATTGGTGGGGTTTGCACTTGACACGTCCTTGCTTGCCATCTTTTTTTAAAAAATAAGATTGAAAATGCTGGTGAGAACCTGTGGATATTAATCACACAAGGCCCTCCTTCTAGCGCCAAAATGTTGGAGCAAAATTTCGTCCAACACCAAATAAACGTTCTTGAAACAAAATGAGATCAAACGAAAGAAATAATCAAGAACATTAAGCATGAACACAAGAACACACAAGAACCTTAAGAACAATATAGAGAAAACTAGAGTCCAGTATAATTGCCTCAAGGCTTTGTATTGAAAATTGTGTCTTGTTCTTTTCCTCTCAATTCAAAAGAATTTATAATACATTGGGAATGTAGGAGTTTAATTCTCCTATTAATTTAAGAGTTTATTCTCTCTTTAATTACAATGAACTATTCACATTCCGGTGATTTAATATGTAATAAATATGGACCTTTAAATAGACGATTGAGTTCCCTTTGTAAACTCCTATTAATTGTTGAACGTTGTTCTTTGTAGACGCTTGAACTTCTCCTTTTGACGTTTGATATAACCTGAGGAAGACTCTTACTTGAGGGTAGTCTCTTTCCTCCTAAATAAGTAGACTTCTACCTGAGTTGTCTCCTACCTTATAATTAAGTAGGCTCCTACCTAGGTTGTCTCTACCTGAGTTGTCTCTACCTGAGTTGTCTCCTACCTTTAATTAGGTAGGCTCCTACCTAGGTTGTCTCCTACCTTATAATTAAGTAGGCTCCTACCTAGGTTGTCACCTTCCTTAGGTAGGCTCCTACCTATATTGACTTGAATAAAAATTAATTTAAATAATTTTTATATAATGACAAAAATACCATCCAACAGATATGTTTCTTGCGCATATTAATTACAATGCACATTACCTTATAATAGTAAGAAATTTTTTTAAAAAAAATTTGAAAAAAAAAAAAGGAAATTAAAAAAATACAACCTCCATCTATGGAGATTTTTTGGGACGTCGACCAACGAGATCGGCAATGACGGGTGAAGATGGCACAAGGGGGGAGGGGGGGTGTGGTTCTATAGATCGGCAGGGGGGTGGGGAGGATTGCAATGGTTGGAGGTGTGGGGGGTCTGATTGACCGCCGGGGGGGGGGGGGGGAGTGTTCGGTAGTCGGGGGGGTTAGGATGAAGTGGTTCTGCAGATTGGGGGGGATAGGGCATGGTGGTTCTGCATATCGCGGGGCAGGGGTCAGTAGTTGGGGGGTTAGGGTGCGATGGTTCTGCAGATTGGGGAGGATCGCGGAGCTGGAGGGGTGGGGTTCAATCCCCCGGCCAATGGTGAGGGGAGGGGGGCCTCTTCACCTGGATCTAGGAGGGACAGATGATGGGGGGTGGCTTCGCTAGAGATCACACGAGGGATCCATTGTTGGCGTGTGGGGGAGTTCATCATCGGGGGGTCCATCACCAAGGCACGATGGAGTTCATCACTAGGGGAAAGCGGGCTTCATCGGTGTCTTGGGGGGAACAAGACTAATCACTGGAGGAGGAGGGGTTGTTGCCAGCGTCGGGGGGACTGAGTTGAGGGTTGTTAGTTTTATTTTTAAATTTTTTAGTTTATATTAATATAAAGTCAGGTGTATTATAGCTATTATACATAAGTAATATCTCAGTTATTCGATTACATCTTAACGATTTAAAAAGAGTCTTTATCAATAGTGTATATAAAAAGGGATTGTACCACAATCTTTCCCATTAAAATATTGTCTTTCAAACAATTTTTTATTTTTTTTATTTTAATCAATTTTTTATGTATTTGTCTTTTTTTAATATTTCAATCATCTTATCTATTTGGTTTTTTTATGTCTTTTTTATCTACTTTTTACATATATATTTTTTAATTTATATAAATTTTTTTAAATTCATCCAATCATATACAACGTACGTGTTTTTAAACTAGTACAATAAGAAAACCAAACGCTGCATTTGTAAAGATACTCTGAACTGCAACAAAAAAAAAAAAAAAAAAAGTAAGATACTCTGAAAGAGTAAGGGTGCGTTTGGTTCGTCGTTTCATTTCAACTCAAACTGTACTTTTTTTTGTCTTTTTCCCAAAAAATTTTTGTCTTCTTCCAAAAGTTTTTTGTCTTTTCTGAAAATTCAAAAAATTTACTATTACAACTAAAATATTTCAACTCAAACTAACCAACCAAACAAACCCTAAAAGATTTATTTGTGGAGCTTTAATTAATCACCCCACTAGAATTACGCGCATGTCAATCAAAAAAAAAAAAAAATCCTCTATATTATAAACTAATGGTTTTTTTTTTTTTTTTCAATTGTAAGAATGTTCTAGAATTTTGACTTTAGTATTTATATTATATATTTTTATTATTTTGGTCGTTCAATAAAGATCTCCCTCCCAGTAGAGCTTTGCTGCTCCCTGAAGATACGGCCACGGTCAGTCCCTTTTTTTTTTTCTTTCTTCTTCTTCCTCCTCCTCCTCTTCTTCGTCTTCTTGTCTTTTCTGAATGAAACAGGACAGAGAGTCTTCTTTAACGTGGAAGAAATAAGCAAAGAACAATACTGTGAAATATCAGTGATATTTAACATTACTTACTAATAAAAGGTGAGTTTCATGACATAAGATCCACTAATTGACTCATTTCTCTACTAATGTGATATTAAATATCATTGATATTTTAAAGCATTTTTCATATCTAAATAGCATTTTTACAAGAAATGGCAAATTAAAAATCATACTAAAATGAATAATAGTAAATAATAAATAATAAAAAAATAATAGTAAATAATAAATACATAGGTGTTGTCTAGCATCCTTCATCCTTAAAATTGAAGGATCATACTTCAAAATAAAAGTAAACCATGGAAATGCAAATGAACGGGTATGATCAATTAAAGGAAAGTGAGTTGGCATAAAACTTGATGTTGTTATCCAATCAGTTAATCTATGATTATCTTCTAATTCAATTACTTATGTTGAACTTTTTTCAGCCAAAAAAAAAAAAAAACTTATGTTCTATTTGTTTTATGTAAATATTATTTTCCAGCTAACTGTTTGTTACAACGTCGTCAAAAAACCATAACTATAGACATTCAAGTTGAAGGAAAAAAAAAAACAATTTTTAATGAAATTAAAGTTGTATTTATTAAGCAAGTGGAAAAAATATATATGAACCACTCATTTTGTAATTGTTAAGCTAGTAATTAGTTGTATTTATTAAATATTTCATGGTTATCATCATCGATGTTTATTAGTGGAACCGATCATAATGGAGGATTATGTGTCATATATTATGGGTTATTTGTACTCTTTGTTAGTTTGTGTCTCTCATTTAAGTTTAATGAGATTTCCTCTAAAAGAAACAAAATAAAAAAAACAAAGGTAAACCGATGCTCTGTTTCAAAATTTTTAGCATATGTTTGGCATCAAGATTTGGATCATAATGTTACAATTCAATTTTATTTTTTTTCTGAAAAGTTAACCTCATTTTCATTATTTACAGTTACTATTATAGTTTCTAACTGAAACTTTAAAAGTTCATAATTTTACATATACAAGTCTAAATAAGATGATTTTTTAAAAATTGCATAGAATTTCAAAACGAACAAAACAAGCTCCATTTTAATTTTTTTTTCCAAATTTATTTCAAATTTTTTATACTTTTTAACTCCAGTAATTTAAATGCCTCACTAAACGCACATTTCAATTCAAACACAAATTCTTCAATCCAAAACCTTAGCAACAAATGCATACTTAGTTATTTTATTGTATCATGATCATCTTTTTTCTTTATTAAGTTGGTATATAATTGTATTCATTATACAGGTGGTAGTTTTTTTTTTTTTTTCTCTCATTAATTTTGAACTTATATCAGTAAAAAACTAAATCATGTTATGTTTGGTATAACTGAATATTATTCTATTACACATTTATATTACTTATTGTCTGGAAGTACAAGAATATAAACATTTACTTTAAATAAAAAATTATATATATTGTTTAAATTACAAATACAACCTCTAGTATCATACTAATTTGCCAATTTACACAGTCAGTCATTGCTTTTTACCCGCTTCAAAAGGTCAGAAAAGTTTTATATAAAAAGACTACAACATTACCTGCAAATGTTGTCAACTTTACAACAAATTACTTGATATTTTCTAAAAAAAACAACTAACGTTGGTGAAGGATCGTCCTTCATGAAGGAGCGTCCTTCTTTGGAATTAGGCATATTACCTCTTGTTGCTGTCCCTTCATAACCTTCGGACGAAATGCCAAAATCATGGAAAGTGGAAATAAGTGTAAGTGAATATCGTCTCGTGCTTTTCCTTAGCACTAGTTTTCGCACGTGTAGATTTAATGTATTGATTTTTAAAAGAATAAACGTATGCAAGTTTTTTTTTTATATATAAAAAATTAATGCATGTTAAATATTTTAAGAAATTAATATATTTTAATAATTTATTTATTGTCTCGTAAAGAATTTAACGAACTCAAAAAACCAATCAGTGATTAAAATGGAATATAATAATTTGAAAAATTATAAGAAAAAAAATTTTTGAGATATTTTTAAAAAAAATTATTTTACATATATAGAGACAAATTGAAAAAAATAAAAAGTATTTTATATGAGCCAACTATAAATATGTAAAACTTTTAGATAAAAAAGTGAAAAAAAAAAAAAAAACAGAAAGAGCTAAACAACTCAACATACAAAAAAAAAAAAAAGAAAAGAAAAAAAAAAAGGAAAGAAAAGAAAAGTTTACAAAAAGACAAAATAAAATTACCAAGTTTTTGAATAATGTCAAAAAGGAAACTGTCTTTTATAATATGAATAATGATATACATCATAAAAAGTTTTATCATGAATATCATAAATTGTTAAGTGTTAAAATTTTATTGATTCTATAAAATTGAAATAACTACTTTATTCATATTTTTTAACTCCTAACAAGTTATTTTTTAGTTTCATCTATATGAATCATTTTCCTTATAATATAGTTAGTTATAAATGTAGATATAAATTAAAAGAAAAGAAAAGGAGGCAAGTTGCAAGCGGAAGAAGGCAAGGAAAAAAAAAAAAAAGAGAGAGAATATATTAAGATAGATAGGGATAAATTCAAAGAAAATATAATGGACAAGAATAAAAGATAAAAATCAAGAGAAAGAAAAAAAAGAAAAAGAAAAAGAAAAAGAAAAAAACAAAACAAATATATACAAGTTGCAAATGGGAAGCATAAAGAAGCAAAAGTAAACAAAAGTTAAAAAATCAAATACCAGCTGATAACGACAAAATACAAGAACGAAAAAATGGAACAGTGAAAAGGGTGACTCAGCTTTTTATAATAGGTATAGATAGATACTAGTTAGAGGCACGTCCCCGGTAATTATCGAAGAAAACAATATTGTTTATTTGGTAATTTTTTTAACCAAAAAAAAAAATTCAAAGAAAATATTATTACAACTATCAAATCTATCCGATTATCAGATAAAAAACTATTCCTTAATATATATGTATTGTAATAAACTAAATAAATTCCCGGATGTTGCAGCTTGTGCATATGCAGGCGCAATATTTTTTGTGCTAGGCTGCTATTAGCAGATCTACTCGCGCTCCTACACAACCAAGCTGAGAGGCCACCTACGCAGGGGTGGCTGAAGTTGACATGGGATTCAACCTTAAGGATTTCACCAAGTGAGAGGTCGGAGGTTCGAATTCTATATCAATCTATAAAAGTTATTGTCCGTGTCTGTATAGAATCTAAAAAACGGAAAATGACGGGACTATTATTGGATTTTTATTTTTCAAAAAAAAAAAAAAAAAACAAAACAAAACAAACAAACAAACTGAGAGGCCTCCACTCGTTGCCCGAAGAACCATGCTCCGACTGTTGTGTCCATTTCTGCTGCATTTGTTTTACACTTTGTCAAGAGCACGGAGAGCTCGAAACCAGTGGCCTTGATCCCGCGCCATTGGTGAGCTCCGCATAGCATTACTCCTACAATCATGCGAATATATATATATATATATATATGTCAATATATATAGTTGTTTTACATATACGTACTATATATCATGATTCAATGACAGGTTTTAGTTGATTAAAAAGAAAAAAAAAAAAAAATCATGTGTGGAGTTGTGTAAAAGCTGTTTAATTTGTGGTTGTGTTAGGGCACATTTGGTAAGAAAGAACTATAGATAGATGGATGGACGATTGAGAATAATGAAGAATCTAAAACATCAATATAGGATCATAGTAATCTTTTAAGTATAACCGTAAAGAGATAGAGTTCGGCCTCATCATAGAAGAAAAGGACGGCCTAGACCTATATCTTGGTGGTCCAAATCGATTAGGGCCAACTCGATAATTTATTATTAAATATATAAAACAAAATAAACAGAAAAAATTATATGAGCCAGCTGACCAGATTCTTATGTTTGTTTGGTTAGAAGGATAAAGAGTTGAAACGGTGTTAGATGGTTTTTTTTTTTTTGTCTAATCACTATATGTACACGTTATACATTAATTCTACCATTTATTATTGATAATTTTTCAAAAGGGTAAAGTAGTTTCTTTTAGTTAAATTTTATGGATTTCTTGTATCCTTTCAAAATCCTTCCGTTAGTAGAAGGATGGGTGAAGGAGGACTTTCTCCCTTCATTTCTCCATTCATATCAGTTGAATTACGTTACTTTTGTTTATGAATTTGTATATCATTCTGTGTGTTTACTGGTGGAAAATATATATATATATATATATATAAAATCATATATATACTAATGTGAAATTGGAACAATTGTCCTAATCATCTTTTCTGCGTGAAGGTTGGACAGCATATGCTGAGAAAACGAACCAAAATGGTGCGATCACGGCTCCATTTCGTTTGACTGAATCAGTAATTGATCCACTTTCAATTTGTTATTAGTTGATGGTTTTCTCCCACGTGTTCAGCATGAATTAGCCAATAAGATTTGTTTTCCCCTTCTATCAATCATGTTCTTTGATTGAAAAAAAAAAAAAAAAAAAAAAACCCAGTAATTAGGTTTTGGTTAGTGTGTTTTAAATTAAAAAAAAAAAGCGTAATAAATGTCCACTTGATGTTGATGAGAGAAGAAATATTATGATTATTATTTTATTTTATTTTATTTGCCTCTCCAAGACTAAGCACGCAATAAAATGTAGGAGCAAATTAGCTCCTCAATCCCACAAATAATGGAAAACAAAACAAGTTAAAAAGTAACTAATTAAAGTAAATTAAGAATTATTAAAAAAAAAAAAAAAGAGAAAACAAGTCCCAAGAAAAATAGAGTGTGTATACAAACAAAATCCAGCTGGTCATGAAGGCCGTTCGAGCACCCATCCGAACAACCGGCGACAAGAGGAATGCTCGGTAAATGAAGGCTATTCTCTTCAAAGCATTTTGCACCCTTTATATTTTTCCGTCCCACTAAATAATAGTGGTAGAAATAAATAAAAGTTACCTCGTAGTTAAACGAAAAAGGGAAATAAAATAACCATAAGACAACAAAGCTAATAGGGTAATAATCAACACACCAAAGGTCGTCGAAAAGCAATTTCAGTTTATCAAGTTTTCTTGAATATAGCCTTCAAATTATCTCTCGTTAAAAACCTTCTGGTTAAAACCAAATGGAAATGTTTTTTGAGGGAAAAAAAAGTACATATTTACTTATCAAATTCAGGCTCCGTTTGTATCATTGGTTCATTTCAAACTTTTCATCTCAATTTTTGTCTTTTTTTGAAAAAGTTTTTTGTCTTTTCTGAAAAATTTTTTTGTCTTTTCTAAAAAGTCAACAAAAATTACTATTTAAACTTAAAATTCCAACTCAAACTGATGAACTAAACGGACCCTCAGAGCATTAAACCACCAAGCATCCTTATCAGTACGGACTACAGAGGAAGCCAATTTGTCTGCCACTTGATTTCCTACTCGATATATAAGCAAATCTCAATACGTGATCTTGTTAAGATAATTAATTACCTATTCTATTTTGCCAAAAACTTCCCTGGGACATGTTTATTTTTTATTTGAAGTAAGTAATTCCACAACATAGATAGAATCATATTCAAATCATATATAAGAAATCGCAATCACAATTCTAGATGCATTAAAGAAAGAACGACAACACAAAATACTGGAAAAACTGGGTTAGCGTCGTAAACTGGAATTCCAAAAAAGAAAAATTTATTTTACCATGAACTTAACTTATGATACAATATACAATAGCTACTATTATGATCTACCATACTATGTAAAGGCTCAACAGTTCCGGTAGATTAAATTGGCTTCTACAAAAGTCTTTTTTATTATTTTCTTCTTCCCACGAACCGATGTGTGTTGACATACGTTTTAAGATCCTCAAGAGTAGTTTCGGAATCAAACTCCTTACAAGACTAAGCCCAAGTTCGGTATAAGGGATTAGATCCTAAAATTATAATTCAATTTTTGATTTTTTTTCTTCAATTTTACTATTCACAGACTTTCCATATACAGATCCAAATGAGATAATTTTTTTTAAATTGCATAGAATTTTGAAACGAATAAAACAAATTTCATATTGATTTTTTTTTTCTGAATACATTTTAAGTTTTTACACTTTTTAACTTCAACAATTCAAACGACACACCAAACGCATAATTCAATTCAATCCCAAATTCTACAATCTAAACCCTTTCACTAAACGCATGCTTAATATTTGTTGAGGTGTTTTAGTTGGATGAGATTCCTTGAAGATTTTTCTCTCCCTCCCATTGTAAAAATCTCCCATCTACAAGGTATTATCCCTAATTCCCTAGAGAAAACACCAACTTTAGGTAAGAATCTTCCACGTCATTTCACTTAATTCAAAATAATATCATATTAGTAATATAATCTTGTTTAAATATTTTGTGATAAATTTTTCTATAATAATAATTTGAATCTCAACAGTTACATTTATATTAATTTTCTTTATCCCATCCCAAAAAATAACTAGTATAAATGCCAAATTATCTAACCACTAGATAATTTTTCTAATTTAGTTTAAATACAAATTCAGTTATTAGTTATTATTATTTTTTTAACAGCTAACTAATTTCATGGATCCTTTCTAAATTTATATAATACAAACAATTGTTAAAAATTTTCTGAAAAATCCAAAACTACACTGATTGTCGCTTCTCGTTCCATCAGTGTCTACAATCCCTCCAAGGCCTGTCGTGTGCGCCTCTCCTACCTCATGGTAGGCTTACGCTTCTCTCTCTCTCTCTCTCTCTCTCTCTATATATATATATATATATATATATCTACCATGAATATGTGCAACTTTCCAACTTATCTTGTAACATTCTTGTTCACTTATTGAGAATTTTATGAGCTTGGATGGGGACCCATGGGCCATGGACTTATAACTCAATCTTCAATAATAATAGATAGATTAATAATTAAACTAATTTATTCATTTAAGTATATTGTCTTCGTTATCGCTCCACTAAGATATTGTTTGACAATTTAACTCAAACCGTACGTTTTTCATATCAGTTTTTATTTTTTTCTGAAAAATTTTTTATTTTTTTCTGAAAAAGTTTATCTTTTCTGAAAAGTCAATAAAAATTTTCAACTCAAAATGTATTTTTTCATCTCAAACTCATTCATCAAATGGATCATAAATGTATGAAATTACACTCTCAATTATATATCGAATTATAAAAGCTTGGAACGCTACCCATAATCAACTTGAGTACGAGTTCCGTTTTCCCATGTGATACCAAAATCAACTTGAGTACAAATTATGTTTTCCCTTTACATCTATTTTATGTTAAAATTCTGAGATTGCGAGTCAGCCAAGGCCACGACGTTGCAAATTGTGATGGGCTCGTCACAAATTGTGATGACGGTCGCCGAGAAAGAGGGAGAAAGGAGAGAGAAGAGAGAGAGGGTTGGAGAGAAGAAAGAGTCAGAAAAAGAAGAGGGAGAAAGGAGGAAAAAGAGAGAGAAGAGAGAGAAAGAGGGTCGGAAGGAAAGAGGATTAGAGAAAGAAGAGAAAGAAATGGGATAGAAGAGAGAGAGGATCATGGAAAAGAGAGGAGAAAAGACATTTTAGATAGGGTATTTTAGTATTTTTACTAGAAAATCAATAGAAGAAAAAGTGATCAATGCACAAATTTTCAAACAATCCTAAACATATAATAAAATACTTGAACATGTACATTTGAGCGGCCGTTTTTACAATTTTCCATCTCCATTTCTGGAGAAAATTACTTAACTTGCCACGCTTTTTCCCTTTATGGAAAATTTTGCGACCATTACTTCCCTTCTTACTTTTTTTACACACCTTTTTTATTATTTTTTAATTTTTTTTTAATTTTCTTGTTTTTCTAATAAAATCTACTAAGATATCATACACATTCTAATAGATATTGTCGGAACCAATAGTGTTGGCTGCCAGCACTGATCATCAAAATCTAGTAGAAATATTTTTATTATCTAATGCATTCCATTGGTATGCTCCCAGGTATTTATAATTGTAATCCCTTGACCAGAACGAAGGTGTCTTTCAGTGAAAACCTTCATGAACAATTGTCGTTTTTTGATGGTTTTCCAATTCTCACAACTAAAATATTTTTTATTTTTAACATAGATCACCAAATGTCTATGGCTTCAGTTGCCAATGCCAATGGTTGTAATATTCTAGTAGAATATTTTGCTAATTTATTAGATTTTTTTTCATCATAAATGGTGGGACATCTCTGATTCCGATTGTGTCAACCACTGGAAAATTCTGGTAGAATGTTTTGGTAATTTATTAGCAAAACATATTTTGTTTTCAATACAGATGACCTGACATCTCTTGTTTCAATTGCCTGCGTCAACCACTTGATTATTTTTGTGGAATATTTTTTATAATCTATTTGGATATCTTTTGTTTTCAAAATAGATAACCGAATGTAATATAATACTTTTGGTAATCTACTAGAATTTTTTTGTTGCAACATAAAAGGTCGAATGCGTCCGGCTTTAGTCGTGGGCGCTGATCACCATAGTATTATGGTATAAAAATATTCTATATAGTCTACTAGAGTAATTTTTTTTTTTTGTTTTTACCACAAATGGCCGAACGTTGTCGATATCGCCTGTCATCAGAGTATTCTGATGAATATTTTTATTAAAATTATTCTAATAGATTATCAAAAATATTATACCAGAACACTCCAGTGATCAATGCTAGAGATCAGAGTCGAAGATATTCTATCTGTGTTGGAAACCAAAAGTCTTCTAATAAATTATCAAAAATATTCTATTAGAATACCAACACTATTGATGTTACTGCTGATTCCGACTACATTTGATAAGATGTAATGTGGTATCGTATAGTAGAGTTTTTTATACGTAAAAGAAATTTAAATAAAACATATTAGATTGACTTTTTGATCACTACTCTTGAGTGATAAAGAAGTTAAAATGTGTAAAACAATGTCAAAATGGGAAAGAAGTTTTCAAAATGTGTCACTAGCGTCATCATTTTTTTTTCATAAGAGAAAATTACCTAAATAACCACATTTTTTTTTTATCTATTGATCAATATGATACAAAATTTCCATTCTTGACCAAATCATATAAATTTTAATTAACTTTAGTGTAATGTTATGTTATATTGATTTAGTATTAATTTTTTTGTGTCATATTAGTGTAATGATATCTAAATTTAGGTAATTAAGCTGCTTTTTCTTTTTTGCTAGCAACAGAATGGGCCTACAATATTAAGCCCGGACCATCAGCCCATGTCAACAGGTGGAAGGCCCAGCTACAGTCCGCGTTTCACTTTCAAGTCCCAAACACACCAAAAACACGACAATTTCACTCGAAAATCAATTTTCGAAGAAAGAAAGCGAACTAGAGAAAATTTCATCACACCAAATTCCCTGGAACTTTTCTTTTTTCTTTCTTTCTTGTTTATTCATTCATTCATTCATTTCTCAAATCCAATTAACTGTCATTATTTTGATCCCATCACACCAAATTCCCCAGTGAATGCCGAACATGAAGTAGATCGCCGGAGAGAGAGACACTGATAGGAAACTCGAAAACGACTCGTCGTTTCCAGGCTCAGAGACAGAGAGATCTGGATTTGCGAAAATGGAGAATCCTCAAGGTGGATCCGATAGGGACAACAAGTACAGCTCCTCTGCTTCTCCCGCCTCGGTCGTCTCCAATTTCTGGAAAGGTATTTTCCCGATTCCATTTTCTTGCCAAATTTCCTGGTCGTCGAGAAAATTTGTTGGTAGATTTTGAGTTTCTGAGGATTTGGAGCTTTGGAGTAGAAATTGAAGTAGTTAGTTCAGAAAGGGGAAAATTTTTTGTCGTGAACATGAAAATTTTTATATTGCAATTCGATCAAGTTTATCGAGAGTATTTCGTTTGGAGCCTTTAGTTTACTTTTCTTAGTTACAGGGTTGCAAATTGAATATGGTGAAGTATAATTATTATTGTTTTTTCTCATCACATTGAGCATGTTAAGCAGAAATGTCGAGGCATTTTTGTCATTTTGATCGGGATTTAAACCGGAGTGATTATCTTCATGACGAAATCTGTTCAAATGAGCAATGTTCCTGCATTTTCTTATGGTGTTGGATAGTTAACGGTTTAATGTTTTATGTCTATATCTATAGATATATATATGATAGATCTGTAATTATTTAATCAAATGAAGCATCCATAACAATGACAAACTCCATTGGAGATGAATTCTCCTCCCGCCAAATAAGCTCATTATCTAATCCGAGTGACTATCTAGCCCAACCATGAGCATGAATCTTGAATTAGAAGGAAAAGGCTGATAAGTTACCAAGTTAGATTATCCGTTTGTTTTGAGCCCGCTTGGAAACTCGTCATTTTGTTTCCTCTTGAAATTGTTTTAGTGCCATTTGTTTCCTTATCGCCTCTTTGATGAAAGCGCACCGTGAGAAAGGTGTGTTGACATGTTACCATAATGTGTATGCATATTATAATGATTCTGTTTGTTCTGTTCTTTTTTCTCGTTTACAGAGTTTGATTTGGAGAAGGAAAGAAATGTACTGGATGAACAAGGAGTCAAAATAGCTGATAATCAGGAAAACAGCCAGAAAAACAGGCGGAAGCTCGCAGAAAGTACTAAAGGTATGTCTTTACTCTGAACAACCTGACTGAACTTGAATTTTCTTAACGGGAAGAAGGGATATAAGATAATGAAAATACTTTATAATCTTATTTTCTCCCTAATTGTTTGACATAATGAGGAGATCTCAATTTGCATTGGTTGTTTTCTTCCTTGTTAGTCCATTTACCTACGTTCTTGGAGTTTGCACCAAGCTATTGCCATTTGTACTAACTAGAAAATGTTTTTCTACAGAGTTTAGGAAAGCTTCATCCGAGGACAAGTTAAGTTTGTTTAATTCTTTACTAAAGGGCTTCCAAGAAGAAGTTGATAATCTCACAAAGAGGGCAAAGTTCGCAGAGAATGCTTTTCTTAACATCTATCAAAAAATTTATGAGGCTCCAGATCCATATCCAGCTCTTGCTTCAATTTCGGTAATTGTCTAGCACATAATCTGTACATATTATGGCTTGCACCACGAAAATTCTTAACTTGATTCTTTTTGTGCCTTCTCTAATTCTGGAATGAAGTTTCGCATTGAAAATATGTTAAGGGATCAAGGACATATGTGCATTTAACATGTTGAATCGGAGATTCTCCTAGTACTATTTAAGCAATGATAAAGTTTCAATAATTGATATGTGTCTATGTGGATGAAATGAGATGTTATGATAATGAACATGCCATTTCATGTAAACTGCAAACAAGGTCACACAAGTATCTTCCGTACTGCGTGCTGTTTGCAGGCTGTGTCTCATGTCTGTGTTCTATGTAAACTCATATTATCTCTCTTTGTCTACATAGGAGCAAGATCAGAAATTGTCTGAACTAGAGTTGGAGAACAGAAAAATGAAAGTTGAGCTTGAGGAATTCAGGACAGAAGCAGCTCATTTGAAGAATCAGCAGGCAACAATAAGAAGACTTGAGGAGCGCAACCGCCAATTAGAGCAACAGGTATCAATTAATTAATAGTTGAAATAGAACTACATTTATGTTATTCTAAGGTTTAATATTTCATGCATATCTTTGTTTGAAGAATCAAAGAACATAAGGTGCATGTTCAAAGAATATATGAGAGGAATCATCAAGTCATGATGATAAAGAAGTGAAATCAATCCCAAAAATAATTTTAAAAAAATTGAAATTTCCCTTTGATTTTATTAGAATAAAAAATGAAAAGACAGGCCGAATGAACTATTGTTAGACAGAGAAATCTATAAGGTATAGATTCTCCTTTTCAACACAAACTTTGGCATGTTTGTTCAGATGGAAGAAAAAGTGAAAGAGATAGTGGAGATCAAGCAAAGAAGTTTGGCAGAGGAGAACCAGAAAACGCTTGAGGTCCTAAAAGAAAGGTATTACTTTCTATGGTGCTATTTCAAGTTATAATAACGTCCAATTGGTCTTGCTCTTTAGTTAACCATGGAAATTGAGGTAGTAATACATTGGTTTTTTTGTCTCCAAATGGTTTGTTGCTATGCATAATGATGTCTTTTCAAGTTATGTTTCCCTGCCTTTCCCTTCCATGATTTGTGAACTTGTTAATTTTGGCAGAGAACAATTGTTGCAAGATCAATTACGACAAGCTAAGGACAGTGTTTCAAATATGCAAAAACTACATGAGCTTGCGCAGAGCCAATTGTTTGAGCTTCGTGCCCAATCAGGTTATATGCTAAACATTTTTCATGTTTGTTCTTGTCATGTTAAATACTTATATTCCAAATGCTCAATCTAGCTGCAAAAGCTAATATAAACTCTTCTTAGTTTGCTGATATGTTGTTTTGAGTTCAGATGAAGAGAGGGCAGCAAAGCAATCAGAGGTCACTCTTCTGATGGATGAAGTTGAACGGGCTCAGACACGCCTTCTTAGTCTTGAGAGGGAGAAGGTTGTTCCGTTCATTTTGAACATATATTCATCGTAAAACTGAATAATTCTGTAGCATTAATAGATTTTCATTCTATTGATAACGCATTTGTCCACTTTACTTTTAAGGGGTTCAGTGTGACCTTGCTTGGGCTAGTTTATTATTACTTCTTCATTTCCAGATTGCCTATTATGGTGATCTTGAGTTTTGATCAGTGAAATCATATTATTGTTCTCTGATATATTTTTCTTCCCCGTCCTCTAAAACTATGATAGAAGATATCTAAAACACACTATCCTGAGAATCAGTGTGTCACGCATGGCTGTTTTTCTTTCTCACATCTGGCTTTCAAATTATTTGGCTTTTCATATATGATGCTACAATCTTTTGTTGCCCACAAATTTCAGGGGCTTCTACGCACCCAGTTACAGTCAGCAAATGAAGAGACGGATAAGAAAAGGTGACCTTATCACTGTTTATGACTCCATCTTTCTCCATCTGTTTATTCCAATGATGATTCTGTTGTGGAGAATTATAGTCAATATCGGAAATTCTCCCTTAGATATTCAGATCGTCTGAATTGGGTTTTACTCTGCCATTTTACCTTAGATATTGGCCTAATATGGACACTCTTATGCATTTGATATCTTCGGTATTAATTTCTCCCATAATCAATATACCGTCTGGAAGAAAAAAAAGGGTTTTTCCTTATCCCAAAAAAAAAAAAAAAAAAAAAAAAAAAAAAAACGTAGTGTCTGAAATCTTTGTAATGAGTTAGGTGTCTGGGTTATGCCTTTAGCTTATAGTTGATTCTTGTACTTACAGTGGCAACGTTGATTCAAATACCATCCTTGAGAATTCTTTGATAGCGAAAGAGAAGATCATTTCTGAACTCAACATGGAACTCCACAATATTGAAACAACCTTATCAAATGAGCGAGAAGAACACATTAATGAGATCAAGAAGTTGAATTCCCAGCTCCACGAAAAGGTATACTGCTTTCTTTTTCACACCCCCCCCCCCCCCCTTCTCTCTCTGCTGAATGAAAAGCATATCACTTGGTCAAAAGAAGGTATATATATATATGTGTGTGTGTGTGTCTGATAAACAGCCTTTTATTGAAAAAAATTGGTCAAGAGAGAGTGGGGTACTATTCTTTCATATGATATTTAACACAAATTTGCCAATTCTTGGTTCAGTTTCATAAACAAAATAAAAAATATTGAGACTCTCATTTTATAAATGCATAACCAAATCTATGCTCAAAAGGTGAGTTTTTGTTACAAAGGCATTTTGCCTTTGTGAGGCAAGATGTAAGACTCAATTTAAACCGAACTAATTCTTTAAGTTAAGGGCGCCCCTTTTTCTTTGATTGTTTTGAATTAGAGGTATGTGATCAGAAGGGGTGGGGGTTAATTGTTGTGTGTTTGACAGGGAATGTGAGAATTTATAATCAAAAGTCATGAACCGTGATCACACCTAAACTTAACTTAACTTAAAAAGTCACTCTTTCGCAAAATAAACACAAACATTTTGTCTCATAATTGCAGTTTCAGAAGTGCAAGGATAAGTTTCTTTTGTCCTTTTACTTCAATGAGATTGGTACCCAAAATTAATCCAAAATTTGTCCTAATTTCTGCCCCTGCTGAAGCAAATTTCTGGCTTTGCCACTGCATATACGAGTTAGCCACTTTGATTCTTGATTTAGTTTTTCTTTCCTCACTAATCCAGGATATAGCCCTTGAGGAGATGAAGAAAGAGCTTCAGGCAAGGCCAACAGAGAAATTGGTTGATGATTTACGTAAAAAGGTCAAAATTATGCAGGTAATTACCTTCTCCTTGTTCTTTAGGAATTATTCATGTCTTACTTGAGAAGAATGCTGCAGCTTTACAGAATTTATTTGATTTTTGTTATATAATAAGAATTACTAGACTTTAGGGTGTTGATCAGTAATGTGGAGCAGTTGAAAATGCTAGTAAAATATAGTAGTTAACTGTTCGGTTAACTTTCTGACATCTACACTTGCATACCCTTGTAATCCAATGTTTAAAATTGCACAATCGGGTACTGAGCCGATTTCCTTTTATGAGTTGAGGCATAAGCCTTGATGTGTTTTGAGGCATAAGCCTCAACATTACACTAAAAAATAATTCAAAAAAAAAATCAAAACCAAGTAGTAGCTATAAATCAGTACTTAACATCATAAATAGCCTAAATAAACAAGTTTCATGAGTAATAAACTAAAAGAAATAAGTCCAACAAGAAATCTGAAAGAAAACACCTTAAAATAATATAGTTATAATTCCTAATTCAAAAGTCAACCCCATTCTCATATATATTGCTCAAGCAGCCATGAAAAATGTCTTTGTTTCAAGTTTCTAAGCAGCATAGATGGGCCCATGACCTTAAAAGGACAAAAACGGACCTGGCCTTTTTTGTTTTTGTTTTTGTTTTTATTTTTCTGAAAACTTAAGCTTCGGCTTAGGCCTTTAGAAAATAGCCTCAGCTATTGTGCAATAGTGCGAACATCTTCATGTGCCTCAAGTGGGAGAGTTGTAAGCAATTTTTTTCCCATGTGGCATAGGCCTCAAGGCCATTTTTGATAGCCTTTCAGTGAGGCAGGACTCAAAGTGAGCAATTGATTGCGCAATTTTAAACAACGTTGTAAACAAATCCATTTTCATTATTAGTCTGTGGGAAACTTTACAATGATAGTTCATATGACAAATTGAGATACTGATATTGCATGATTATGTGTCAGCATTCTAGTATTCCTAACACCATGTTCTGGTCTTGGTACATTAAAGAACGGGAATACATATTCTGCGTCATTTTCCTAAGATTCTTCAATTGTACTTTAAGATGTATGATTGATGGATGGTCGATTTTAATTCCCTGATGGATACAACATCATACTTATGAACAGTGTAACAAGATTACTTATGATTCTTGTCAATTCAACAATGTTTTATGCATCTTTGTCTAACACCACAAGGTCACAAATCCAGGCAGTGGGCTATAATTCAATCGAGGCCGAAGATTGGGAAGTAGCTACCAGCGGAGAAGAGATGAGCAAAATGGAGTCTCTTCTTCTTGATAAGAACAGGAAAATGGAACACGAACTTACACAGATGAAGGTATGCCATCTATTTGATGTTCTTGTGTCATTCTATATCATGTATTCTCTTCTCCAGTTGCAAATAGGGTATGCACGTGTAGTATAGCACAAAGAATCATATGCTTCATGTGAATTAATATATTTATATCCAAATTTATGGGAGGTAATTATGTCCATTTTGGCTTTCTTAACGCTTCTTTTCTTTCCTTCAGGTAAAACTTTCAGAGAAGGCATTATTGCTGGAAACAGCTGAAGGCAAGATAGCAGAAATGACAGCAAAGGTCAACGAACAGCAAAAGTTAATACAGAAGTTGGAGGATGATATATTAAAGGTTTGGCTCAATGACTTTTGAAAGTTTTCAGAATGACTGTTATTGTTGCTAGTTCCATGAATGTTCGGTTATGAGCGGCCTCATATTGAATCAGAACATTATAGCATGT
Source organism: Ficus microcarpa (assembly GCA_025413485.1). Taxonomy (NCBI): domain Eukaryota; kingdom Viridiplantae; phylum Streptophyta; class Magnoliopsida; order Rosales; family Moraceae; genus Ficus; species Ficus microcarpa. Next base: position 11,384,249 of record CM046380.1, on the reverse strand, counting down.
GAAGTTGAGAGTTGTTAATTTATTTCAAATGTGCTCTTGCTGACATTTTTTTCATAAGAACCTGAACTTGGTAATAATAGAGCAAATACAAATTCCTGGAAGAACAAGAGGCCCTTCACAAACAGTTAGACAAAAGAAGACATTACATGGCATTACTAAGCATTGTTGATATGAAGAGGAAAAGTTCGGCTTCTTTATTGGCTTCTTTTTCAGAAGAGTCGTGATACTCTATAACAGTGGTTTTCTGAATTTCTGTTGTCCTTCTGATGCAGGGTTATAATTCCAAAGACCAAAAGAGTAATCTATTTGAAGATTGGGATCTTTCAGAGGCAAGGGGCAGTGAACTATCTGAGGTACGTTTATTTTTAAAGTCTTCTGCATGTTTGATTCTTAGCTTTCTGTAATGACAATAAGCATCGACACTAACAAAACATCTGATTGAGGTTGAATCTTTTGACAATTTAGTCCTCTCAATTAGGATGTAGTAATTGTACGTACATAGGATATAGGAACATTTTGTTTTCGGTAATAATTTAACTAATTTGCTTGTACTTGCGTAATTGGTTACCGTACTGTCTTGTTTGTCTGATTGTTCTCCTTCCCAATAACGAGTTCCCAATACCTTCTTTGATCAGAGCACGGATCAAAAACATGTTTCATCAGATCTAGACCAAAGCTCCATGCTGAAGGTAATCTGTAATCAGCGAGATCGATTTAGGGCAAGGTTACGAGAGACAGAGGAGGTATGTCTTTCAGAATAATTGGATTTTTACTTCTGCTTTGTGTCTCCGAAAACATTAATTGTGTTCTCTCTCTCTCTCTCTCTCTCTCTCTCTCTATTTATTTTTTTTTTTTTTTTTTTTTTTATTTTTTTGGTTGAATTTGAATATCAAGGTCACTGATTTAACCTTTCTTAATCCTAATGCACTAGGAAACAAGACGGTTGAAGGAGAAGATAGGGGAGTTAACAACTGAACTGGAAAAGACAAAAGCCGATAATGTCAAACTTTATGGAAAGATTCGTTACGTTCAGGACTACAATCTAGAGAAAGTAGTTTCTAGAGGGTCAAAGAAGGTATTTTTCTGTAAATAATTCTTTCATATATAGATAATGTTTTTGGTTTATAAAGCTCGGTTTTTAATTATTTTTGTTTCTTTTTTGTTTGGTATTCAGCATGTGGAGGATCTTGAAAGTGGTTTCTCCTCAGATGTTGAATCAAAGTACAAGAAGATTTACGAGGATGACATAAATCCTTTTGCAGCTTTCTCCAAAAAGGTTTATTCTTTTCCTTGTGAATTTGTAAATCTTGTCCTATTCAAGTACGTGTAGGCCTTTATCCTTTGAAACATTGTGTAAAGATCATATCTTAACCTGAACTTTACTTGTTTTTAGGAAAGGGATCAAAGGTACAAGGAGTTGGGTTTCAGGGATAGAATCACACTAAGCAGTGGACGTTTTCTTCTGGGCAACAAGTAAGATCATACTGTTTTCCATTATTATCGCACATAACGATTTTGCTATGAATTTTGTTATCTATGGTAGAATTTTTTGCTTTTCTTCAACCCCTATTTAAGTTTCAAGACCGTAGACTATGGCGCTTCTCACCCAAGCTTAAGAGTGAGTGTAGAGGGTGCTGGTTTCTCTTATTTTACCAAAAGTTCCAGCAGCCCTAGCCAGCTTTGTGCCATGACCTGGATGACATTATATACCATGTACCCATGTTCATACACGCATATCGAACATGGTATGCATCCTATTCTAAAACATGGATCAGGTATCTCGTATCTATAAGCAAGGGGGCTTGTCCAAGAAGCAGCCAGCTGACTTCCCCCTTCCAGTCTGTTTTTCTTCGATGTGGGGAATAAGGTCTTAGTATGTATGTGTATTCTGGGCGGCTCACTATAACTCACTGGTCGAAGGTTTAGTTTAGACCAATTGCAATTCATAGCCATCTTGCCCCTTCCAATTGATTACCGGCTATTATATAAGTTTTGACCTAAGCCACTGTGCTGGGCTTGGCTCCTAAACCACCATGTACAGCTCTTCCCTCTGTCTAAATAGAAAAGAAATGTATTACAAGACACCCCCCCCCCCCCCCCCCCCCCCCCAAAAAAAAAAAAAAAAAAAAAAGGGACTTTTCTAAACGCCTCTTTGCCCTCCTATTCAACGGGCCTATTAGAGAACTAGCTTCGTTCCTTGACTTCTTTGCTCAATCAAGCTTCCTTGTTCCTTAGGGTAGTCTTTGTCCATAGTTTGAGACGTTTCTTATAGCCTAGTCTGTATTCACATCTGACGGTACTCTGTAACGTCCTTTCCATTTGTAGATGGTAAGTTACTTCGTAACCTTGAACATGCTTTTTTCATACTTTATTTCTTACTTTATTCAGAGGCCAGTGCTGCATGAAATTAAACATTTATGACACCGAAAACACATTTTTTTGGTGTCCATTATTTATCCTGAGCATGGATGCCTGTTGTTTTCTTTACATCAGATGCGTTTTGTTCTCTTATTATTGTCATTTTTTTCACAATTAAAAGTTTCTCATGTTCCTGTACAACTGTTCAAGGTAATTATCTAGAGTATGTACTAATTTAGTTTTATCCTTGCAGGTATGCTCGAACATTTGCATTTTTTTACACCATCGGGTTGCATGTACTAGTTTTCACCTGCCTATACAGAATGTCAGCTTTGAGCTACCTTGGGTATGCATCTAGTTATCTGCACGATGTTGCAACCATTATTACTTGTCTCGTTATCCTTCCGTCAATTTTGACAATTTACTGTTTTTCTGCAGCAACGGTGCTGAGGATGTCGGAGAGAAACACATTAACCTCCCACATGCCCTCTAGAATTGATGCCAAAGATATAAATTTCCTATACGGTGTATATATGACAAAAGATCTTTTCTTGGGTTCTGGGCCAGATTCGGATCGGTGCATATAGTGGCCGTCTTTTTAGTAGAACCGTGTTGAAGCTACAAAGCATGTGTAGGTGTCGAAAAAGAGCTCTTGGCAGTTCAAACTAGTTGTAATAAGTCAGTCACTTCAATATCTATGCGTTTGATGCACAAACTAGCTCTTTTGATCAAATCGTGAATACATGTGTTTTTTGTCCTTCGTGGATAGAGAAGAATATAACTACAAGTTTTTTGTCTATCGAAAAATTGGTTCCTTGGTTAGCTTCCTCTAAAGAATAGGTAACAGTTGCCTCTGTTACATTATTCATTAATTTACAGTGCCATTTACAGTTCAAATAAGTTGTCAACAAATGAGTTATTTTGCCCGTTATGAACGATTTTTGGGGCACACTTAGCTTTGATCAGCTGAGTGTGAAAAGATTAAATTATTAACAGTAGAAAGTAAAAAGTGGAGTGAACCATATTTTGTGCGAGCTTGAAACAAGCTAATCATGCACGAAGCTTGAGGTGTGCGAGGGCTCTATTCGACCAGCAAGAACCGTCTCCACAAGCCAAGGGGCTTGATAACTTCCCAGAGAGCGAAACAGGATATAGGATGTCTTTCATCGACCGATCTTGTGTTAGTGATCCTCGCATGTGTTTTCCTGACATGCGAGATGGACTTTCACGCACGCAAGCACATGCAAGGCAAAACTTGTCGAGCTTCAATGTCTTGAGACAACATTTTCATGGGTTTCTTGCTTCTAACATTCTCTGAATGTCCTGAACTATCCCAAAACATTAGATTGTGCAAATACCACTTCAAAGTAGTACCCGGTATTGCCTCGTGGAAAAACCAACTTTAGTAGTGTTTATAAATACACTGGTTCATAAATGAACTCTGAGAACTTTTGGCAACAAAGAGGACGGAAGGGGCTTCTGCAGGGAAGAAAGTGGGAACCTAATGAGGAACTTGTAATAATCATTCTATATCAATGGCATTGGCCGATCGATGTAAACCTCATTAATGGTTGAACGCCTTAAAAGGGCTTGTTATTTTAATCATTACACTTTGTCTCAATTGTTAAGCCAAGTTAACATGTGTTTCCGTCAATATTTTTACATTTTGTCCTCTAAATAAGAAGCAACTGGTCGTATTATATGTGCCAATTGTCATTTAGCTAACAAGCCTATGGATATCGAGATTCCATAAGCCGTACTTTCTAATACTGTATTTGAAGTCCCCTATCAAATATTTAAACACAAGATGCAAAATCAAAAAATTGATTGAGTTGGAGAATAGTGAGAGGCAAAAACGCTATTTAAATATTCTAATACAAAACTAAACAACGAAGTCGTTGTAGTATAGTGGTGAGTATTCCCGCCTGTCACGCGGGTGACCCGGGTTCGATCCCCGGCAACGGCGTTTTAATGTTTAATTTTGTCAAAAACTTGTCGTTCACTCGTGTTAAGAACCTGTCCTTTGAATTTAAAACGACATGTCGTTTTCACCATGCGTTGCATCTCCAGTCCTTCGAGGAATTGACAACTCCTCCCACGTTGAGTTAAAATCGAAATCCATTTTTTCTTTTTCTTGAAGAAAAAGAGAGGAGAATGAGAGTTGTAGGAAATTGCAATTCACTGTCGCCCATCGCCGCCGTTGGTTGGCCGAATCTCCGCCGTTGCTTTCTTCCTTCAAAAACCCTAACTCCCTCTCTCTCCTCCACTCTTTCTCTTCCTCTTCCTCTCCGAAGAGTTTCGCGAATTTCGAGCTCAGCTCCCATGGAACCTGCTGACGTGGCTCCGCCGCCGGAGCCCAAAAAGCCCAACAAGCCGTGGCTCGTCGTCGGCCTCGGCAACCCCGGCAAGAAATACGACGGCACTCGTCACAATGTTCGTACAAATCTCCTTTTCCAATTTTTATTTTCAATATATAGTTGTTTTGCTTCAATTTTCAAGTTTATGTATGTGTGTATGTATATTTGTATGTATATTTATATAATTATCTCAGTAACTTGCAGGTTGGTTTTGAGTTGGTGGATGCTATTGCTGAATCTGAAGGAATTTCTATCAGCAGTGTTTCTTTCAAAGCTCTATTCGGCAAAGGTTCAGATTATTTATTTATTATTATTATTATTTTTTTTTTGAAGTATTTCTTTCACATTGAGACGACTTATGAGTAAATATTGCATTAACTCTTTAGTCTGTAATACAAATTCAATACGTATATATGTGTGTGCATATACATAATTTGGAGTCTGGACCCTTCTGAATTGAAAGAGCTTTATGATGATTATGAATATGGATGTTTTGCATGTTTAATGATAAATTGTTTTCTGTGATGGACAAAGACAATCTCATAACTATATTTTGATCTAGATTTCCACATTATGATTTTCATGGAACTGGTTATGTGATCCAGGTTTTATTGGAGATGTTCCAATTATGCTTGTCAAACCGCAAACCTTCATGAATTCAAGTGGTGAGTCTGTAAGTAAAGCTATCTGACAGTCTTTTTTATTTACAATATAATTTTTCTATTGTTTCCATTGTAATCTTGTGGTTTTCAAACTGATTCGTGAAGGTTGGAGCGATCGTCTCGTATTACAAGATCCCGCATAAGCAAGTGCTTGTGGTATAGTTTCTTTCACCCTTGTTGATTTATAATTGAGTTTGTTCTTTATTTTAGTTTATCTTTTCTACGGTCCTTTTCCTCCCATAAGCTGAACTGTTGAAGCCATCATTTTAATTTAGATTCTCCAAATTTCGTGATTGTCTTTTGCAGATCTATGACGATCTAGATTTGCCTTTTGCAAAACTGAAAATGTTGCCAAAGGGTGGACACGGCGGTCACAATGGGTAAATTTGTTTGCTGATTTCTTAGACTCTTTTTACCACCATGTCAGCATTGTTTTAGATTAATTATATAAATAACTTAGGCAAGACATGTTCATAATGCGGGACTTCTCTTTTTTAGCATATCCCAAATATTTAGGTTGTTATTGATCTTGTGTGATTCCTAAGACTCCATACTAAATGCGTAATTTCCTTTTCATTTTTGCTGTATTTTTCTTTCCATGGCAAGAGTTGAGAGATATTCGTTTTTTGCCTTTCAAGGACTTTATATTAATTTCGAATCATAAAATCATGATAGGTATATGCATATGTTGAAACCCTTCTAATGAAAGCAACGTATCATTGCTTACATTAATAGGGGAATACTCGGAATGCTACTAGCTCTTGTAGTGATTCTCATAAGTTTTTTTCCTTGCTATTGTCCACGAAGTATGCTTAGATGCCTTTTTTTCTCCTACTAGTAGAAAAAGCAGCTTCTGTGTTAGTCTTGATCTGTTGGAGCTCATAAAAAGCTTCACTTGTTCGACAGGATAAGAGAATGGGCAAGGTTAATTTTTGTTAATTTTCTATACTATTGTAGGATGAAGAGTATCATTGATCATTTTAAAGGGAACCGGGATTTTCCGCGTTTGAGAATCGGTATGCCTGAAGACACCATGCTTTTTAACATAATTGTTCATTACTCCTCTATACGCTTGTTTCATCTCTAAGGTGGCGAATTTTCTAGGTATTGGACGGCCCCCTGGGAAGATGGATCCAGTGAACTTTGTTCTTCGACCGTTCACTAGACAAGAACAGGAAGAGGTACATAGAATCTCTACATTCTCTAGTTTACATGAAAACTTTGTTTATATTTGGTTCTAGATTTGCTGGAACAATTTTTCTTGTTTTTCTTCTAAGTAAGAACAAATTACTTGCAGTTGAGTTTTACATTCCAAGACGGAATAGAAGCAGTTAGGATTCTTTTGCTTGAGGGGTTCAATAAAAGTGCAACATTTGTGAACACTGCCAAGCCCTTGAAACAACTAGGATAATTTGGCTTGCCCACTCTTTTGGATGAGGGGTAAAAGAAGATGATACTTTTTTTGGCTAAAGAACGAAGATGATACTTAGGTAGCAGAGATGAATTATTCCGAAGGATCGTAACATTTATGATTGTTTCGGGTGTTGTTTACTTATAACAAAGAACCAAAAACAAGTGTTCAGAAGGGGAAAAAAAAAAATTTTGGTTCTATATATTGATTCTTTGCAGGAGGTGCAACAGCAAAGTTTTGCATAAAAGTTTGCATTTGAATGAAATAGCTAGCGGAATTGTAATTCAAACATATATTCCTTTCAAAATTATAGGTGTATTATTCTAACACATTTTGATATATAATTCTTTGTTAAGAATGCAATGGTCATATATAGCTTACTCTTCTAAAGAAAGTCACCATTTTTTTTTTCTAGGCTTCATCTTTTTTGGGTGAATATTTTGTTTGGGTTTTTGAGTTTTTGCGTTTTTTTTTTTTTTTTCCTTCAGTAGTTTGACTTTGTGATATACAGGTAAGTAATATCTAGAGTTGGTGTTTTAGAGATTGAGTTGGAAATGTGTGTTTGAAGGGAAAACTTTTGAAAAAATTTTGTGATATATAAAATAGTGCAAAATTTGAAATGCGTTTGGGAAAAAAAATGTAAAATGGATCTTGTCTTGTTTGTCTCGTCATTACGAGTATTTTGATATAAAAATCATCCTATTCCGATTTGAAATGAGAAAGTTACGGATTTTTAAACTTTGAGTTTTTTGAAAAGAAAAACGAGAGTTTTATGTAAAGTTGGAAATTTAGAATCCAGAAATTTGGAATCCAGATGATAAAATGACATTTGGAGATGGTTCCTCAAACATGCTCAAATTTGTTCATTATCCTAAACATAATAATAAATAACAAAACAATGAAATATATTTAAAGAAACTCTTAATAAGATAATAAGAAATCGACTAAACTCTAAGGGTATGTTTGGAACGTAAGTTTTAATTCAAAATTTTCATATCAGTTTTGTCTTTTTTTTTTTTTTAATGAATAAAAATTATAACTAATTTTTGAAAATTTAATCAACTCTAACTTAAAAATTTCATCTCTAACTAACTTATCAAATGAAGATTAAGCTCTATTTTTCAAGTACAAGTGAGTTATTTGATAGTTATAAAATCCATTGATGTTTGCGGATCGAAAATGATACAAATGAGTTATTTGATAGTAATAAAATCCATCGATGTTTGCGGATCAAAAAGAATTCAAATTCGATTGAGTTACGATGTAAAATACTTTTCAAAAGATCGAGATCGAGTCACTTGAGAACTCATTTTTCGGTAATCCAAGTATCATCAATAGAACAAAAAAAGTGATGATAACCATTGATTAAAGAAGTTACGAACTCATATTCTAAGAGTATTATCTTTTACGTAGGAAAAATAATAATAAAAATTATTCGTCTGCGTCTTGAATGTGGCACAATAAGGAAACAAATATGCCATATAAAAAACGAAAATTAGCTTGGGTGGTTTATTTTGATCATCTAATTTAATAGATGGTAATTTTTTTTATATTTAGTAAAATGGCAAAAAAATGATCGTTAGCCTTTTTTTTTTCCCTCTCAAATTCGGTCAATCATTGATCAATTGATGATTGACTTAAAAAATTTTGTGATCATTATGTTATGGTCAATCAATAATTGATTACAATCAATTATTAATTTATCAAACTAACAAAAATATGTGGATTCACTGATTGCCCATTTAAAAAAATAAAGGCATCTTTTAACTAATTTTTAAAAACTTAGGCTATTTATTAAAAAACTTCTTTTAAAAAAAGGTTCTTTGCCTCTAAATCCCATAACAAATTAGACTTTATAATTAAGTGAACCAGCAAATCAAGCAAATATTCAATGGATCCATTTGTTAAGAGAAATTACAACAATTAGGCCATTTTATTCAAAATGCTTAAAATGTATAGCATATTTTTAAGAAGTTTGAGGTAGCATATTTATGGTAAATTATTTATTTACCAGAATTTTTAAGATAATTTTGTCATAATTATACTTAGTAAATAAATTATATTTCATAAGTATGATATTTATTGATAATTATTTTATTTACAAAAATATTTTTAAGATAATTTTGTCACAAATAATGCTTCATAAATATATTATTCACATATTTACGGTTATCTAAAAAGTTTTTTTGCTATATATTTTTATTACTAAAAGTTGTTGACCTATTTCCCTTCATTCTCCCATTTGTTAAATACTAAGGGTGGAAGGGACCAAAAGTGGCAGGAGATCAACAATGATGTCAACATTCCCAGCATTTAGGCCTTGATCGAAGGGCATGACATGTGAGTTTGGTCCAACCATGTTTTAAATAGTACTTTTTTGCATCCGTACTTTACTAGTTTTTTATGTCTGACTTTTTTTTTAAAGGTACGTTTTATGTCTGAATTACATCAATGTTTTTAGTGGTATGACATACATACACAATTACACATGCCCCGAACATAAGCTTTTTATTCGGACGCCCCCTAAACTTTTCAAGTAGGACAATTTCCTTAAATGTTTTTTCTTTTGTTCTGGTAATGTTGATACTATCAATTTATTTTGTTCAAATTCGCTAAAATTTAGAGGTTTTTTGCACATGACTTGCACATTATAACCCAAAAAATATATTCAGTCTGACTCAATTTCAATACAAAGTCCTTTGAAAACTTGACCCTAATTCAATCATAACTCAAACTTAAACCAAAACTATGAAATAAATTTGTATTGAAATTAAGTTAAAATGATCATCAATAACATTCTTGGGCTATAATGTGCAAATCATGTGCAAAAAAAATTGTTCAAATTTAAAAAATTTTAAATAAAAATGACAGATGATGTCAAAAATGATAAATTTAGTAGGTTGATTGACAGAAAAAATAGTTTATGTATTAAATTGTCAAATTCAAAAAGTTAAAAAATGTTCTTACAAAATACATGTGCCTTTGCTTTATACTAAGGGACGCAAGAATGGCATAAATTTGACACTTACTTATATTTATGTTCATCATAACATTAAAGTTGATAATTTTATCATGGGATGTGTATTGCCATTTCTTTGTCCACTTTATTCACACCCTCGTTTAATGAATTATATTATTCCTTAATTATCCACAATTAAATTACTTTTAAGGACAAAAAATGATCAAAGATTTACTTTTCACACATCTTATGTAAAGATTAAAAAATAAAATTGAAATATCTTTTTTTAAATATAATAAAACAATGCTCAACCCTAATGACCAATAAATAGAATAAGAATGACCCAATGACTCCAATGAAAAGGAACAATAAGTTTCTTTTCTTTCTTTTTTTTTTTTCCCCCAACTTTGGTCTAACTTTTTTTTTTTTAATAAATTATCTTTTCGATGGTAATTTGAATTTTTGTATATGAATCAACAATTGTTTATACTATCGTTATATTGACCTTTTTTTTCCTTTCTTTTTTTTTTTTTTATAACTTTTTTCTTCCGTTTATAATTGTCTACTGCACTTTATTATTATTATTATTATTATTATTATTATTATTATTATTATTATTATTATTATTATAAAACACAAAAAACAAACATGTTTATAGGCAATTTTAAGTGATAAACTAATATATGTTGTGTTTCAGGAAAAACAAATTCTAATGCTAGTTGAAAATCTAAATTATTAGAAAACTATATATAACATATATATGTATATTTAAGATAAAAAAAAAAAGGTAAAGGAATGTGAAATAGAATAAAAGCAGTTAAAAAAGAAAGAGAATGAGTGTTTTTATTTTTTTGGTGGGTGAAATAAGGCAAAAAATATACAATTTAATTTAAGGGCTTTTTTTGGAATGTTAAGAGGTGTGTAAAACGTAATATGTAAATTTTCTATTTAATTGGCAGGTGGTTTAAGTAGGTATGTGAAAAAAAGTATACAAAGGGATATCAATAGATGCTCCCTTTTGTTATTTCATAAAAATAAAATTACTATATTTAATATTAAAGTGGACAAAATTATAGGAAAATTAGGTTGTGTGGTATTTTTTTAATCATTTAATTTAATGGATGTCCCAACTTTTTTATTTAGAAAAATGATCATTTGTCATTTTTCAGAGTTGATCAATCAGTGATTGACTAATGGTTAATTAGTGATTGACTCTGAAATAGGTGGTTGACTAATTGTTAATTGATGATTGAATATGAAATTTGATAATTTACATTATGATTTATCAGTGATTGACTATTTAAGAAAATTGATAAACTATTTTAAAAAGAAGGGCCTTGTAACTAATTTTTAAAAATTTTGGTAATTTATTAAAAAATTTCTTAAAAAAAGATTACTTAACTATAAATCCCAAAATTATAAAAAAAAAAGTAAGTAAAACATGACTCTCTACCTAATTTTCTTTTTGACTAAAATACTTCCTTGCTTGAAAAGACATTGTCATGGTTAGAAACTACACATGTTATTAGCATTTGTAAATAGTTCTTCGACTTGTTTTACAATTACTTCTCTCAAATTATTAAAAAAAAAAAAAAAATGAACGGCTATAAAGCCTATGATTGAAACTATTATTCTGTATAGTCAATTTTTCCTAGTTTTCATAATGCTGTGTTTACCAATTTACTTCAGCAATTTTTGTGGTACCATTGATGTGATTTGTCTGTTAATTAGTTAAAAAAACACATCTTTTTTCTTGTGAAAGTTGTGTCGCAATACGACTTGATATTAAAAAGTTCTTATCAATTCCTCCACAAAAAAAAAAAAAAAAAAGCTGGATATTAAAAAGTTGGTACTCTTACTATTTTTATTTTTATGTTTTTTTTTTTTGGGGTGTAATTTATGTAATGTTCACACTATTTTTAGTTGGAAGAACTTTGAGGATTGAATTTGTCGCATATCTAGAAGGAAAAAGTTGCTTAACTTCGTTAGGTTGATTAGGACTTTCTCACTCTATCTCGTTAGGTTGAGTTGGACTATCATTTTATGAAAGAACCCTATTCAACTCGACTTTACACATCTTTTTGCATCATTTTCCTCCATATTCTATGGGTTGAGACCAAAACTCCATCATAGACGGGTTTTCTCCGATGAGAAAATGGCTTCTAGTGGCTGTTACATTGTTAGGGTATACGAGTTCACTGATATATCCATTTAACTCTGATTGACATGTTTAACACCAGTTTGGCACACTTATTTTAAAATTATTTTCAAAATTTAAATAATATTTGCTCCTACAAAAATTTGAATTTAAGAGCTCATTTGGTGAATGAGTTTAAGTTGAAAATTAAGTTTAAGTTGAAAATTTTTGTTGATTTTTCAGAAAAGACAAAAACTTCATGGGAAAAAGACAAAAACTAATATGGAAAAATACAGTTTGAGTTTAAATGCCAAACGTGGGTTTGTTTGTTTTTACATCTCATTTTAAACTAAACTTTACTTTTTCATCATGGTTTTTGTCTTTTTCTGAAAAAGTTTTTTGTCTTTTCTGAAAAGTCAACAAAAATTACTATTGAAACTTAAAAATCTTAAACTAAACTCATTCATCAAACATCCCCTATAGCCTTAGTATTTGAATTGTGATTCGAACCTGTCATCCAAACAAACAGTTTCAAAGATCAATATCTAAATGCAAATTTTGGAGCAAAAAGCAGTCCCTCGTGAAAGTTTTTAAAACGCGTTTATGTGATGAAAAAGAAAAAAGAAAAAAGAAAAAGGAAAAAATTATTGCCACCGGTGTTACCAACCTACTTTTTTGATTGAAAGAAGAAATTGTTTCAATGGGCTTACTTTTATTGGGCAGTAAAAGCTATTGACTTCAAACAAACTTGCTCACATGAAATAGTCTGCCAAAAGAGTACTTTGTGTAATTGACAAACATTATTAATTTTTCCTAACATTTGACCTATAAACATCTGTTTCAATTTTCTTTCGTAACATGTGGTGACTTTTATTAAAGTATGGGACATCAAAACGTGCTGCCTTGCGCTTGGAGTCCGAAGTGAAATTGAGCCAACATCTAATTAGTAGAATTGGATTAGGTATTCATTGTAAGTAGAAAAAAGTAAATAACAAATTTACGAAAGCTTAAAAAAAGTAAATACCATGTTTACGAATATATAAGGATCTGTTTGGAAGAGGTTTTAGAGATATAATTATGAATTGAAAATAAGATATACTTTTGAAAATGTGCGTTTTGTTAAAAAAAAAAAAAAAAAGAATTGTTTAGAGTAGAAAAAAATGTAAAATATTAAAATGCGTTCGTAAAAAAATATATATAAATATGGATCTTATTTCGTTTCTCTCGAAATTCTATGTAATTAAAAAATATATATATATCTCATTTGGACTTGAAATTACGAAGTTATAAATTTTTAAAATTTGAGTTACTGTAGACATTTAGATATGTAAAAAGTAAAAAAATTAACTTTTAGTTAAAGAAAAAAAACAATATATATATATATATATATAGATATATAAACCAGATATCAAATATATCTCAAAACAAGCCTTAAGTTTTTTTTTTTTTTAATCATGAGTAGAGTTCTAAATTTCTGTTATAGACTAATAGGAAAAATAGCCTTTTTTAAAGATGAGATGTCCACCGATAAAAAGATGGAGAACCTTTTTAAGATAAGATGTCATCAATAATTCTTATTGCTAAAAAAAAATAAATAAAATAAAATAAAATTAGGTTGTTATGACCGAGAGCAAAGTTTTGGGAATTAGAGCGTTTGCAAAGGGAAAGCTAAAACAATTTAACTTCTATTGCTTCCAATCAATGCCTCCATCAGCTCCGTTACTACTTTTCTTTTTTTTTTTTTTAAGCCTCACCAAATAAAAGGTGTAACTTAATTATTGTTGATCCATACGCATGAGAAGCTAAAAAAAGGATAACAAGGATAGAGGGTTACATACTAAACTAAATAATTTCGAGGAAATAATACAGCTCTAGATATAGTGTATAAATATCTCATGAAATAAATTGTCGATATATCTAATTAAGTAGTGATGGATGCTCAAGCTCAGATTAAAATGTGTATCTGTTTTACGATAAAATAAGAGATAATCTAGGATGCGTTAGTAACCAAGATTTGTAGTTCGTTTACCTATCCATACAAAAAATAAAGATGCAGAAAACAGCTTAAACACAAAGCTTTTAATTGTGTGTATTTTTGGGATCAGCTAAACATAGTAATTTAGCATTCTTGTTCTTTTTTGTTTTGTTATCAATGACAAAGTGCAAAAAGAGTGTTTTTTTTTTTTTTTTTTTTATAAAATTTTATAATTTCTTTATTTTTTAGGTAAGGAATTAATTTACGATCATAATTAGAAACAAATAGGTTTTGCTGATGAAGTAGGTTTTTGTGGCCTCGGTTGATTTTGTCCCAATAATAGAAGATATTTCTACTTTTTGTTTATGTCATCATATCGTCCAAGAAAAGAGCCTACACTTTATGTGCCCATATAGGCGTACATGTTCTGTTAAAACCCTAACTTTCCCAATCTAGTTGCTCCTTTTTAGGACTTAGCTTATACCTGAAGAATGCGCACCAAAAAAAATAAAAAATAAAATAAAATAAAATGAGAAGAGGAAATGGTCCCATTAGTTTTGACCTAATAATTTTTTATAAGATCCTTCCCATTAATTAGCTATGTACTTAACATAATCCCAACTAAATAATTATTAAAAAAAGGCACTTAAGACAATTGCTTCTTGATAGCATGAAGTCGATCTCTATTGTCGTACATCACCTCCTTGATAATTGTATTATCCATATTGCTGGGGGAAATCATTTTTATTTAGCTTTCGGGTTCTCTTTCCCTCTCTTCCAAGTTTTTATAACGGGATTTCCCGATAAGATCGCATCTTATTGTGATAGGAGAAGCTAACTTTATTATAAGATTTAAATCAAACAACATTTAACGTTATTCTAAAAATCTTCTTATAGTATACTCTCTAATTTAAATTTTATAATTGTAATCAAATTATTATCTAGAGTAAGGTGCCTTCCACGTAGATCTCCATATATATATATATGGGTGTGTACGTATATATACACACACACAACCTATTTCTTCAAATTACATTATTGCAATTGAGTAGGCTAGCTTATATGGTTGGAATCCATTATGATTTGAAAGCGACCAAATGTATGTGGTTCATCAACTATCCTCCCATGACAAAAATGTCCCATAGAAAATTAAGGCAATATAAATTTTTGTACTATCTTAGTCGAAGAACATAAATTTTATCGCTTCTCATATTTACAGAAAAAGAAATTAAGTGACGGATAAGTTGGTTGGTAGCGCAATTAATCTAAAGGCCACTGTAGATTTTCTATTTTTGGTTAGCGATTCACATTAGTATAGTTTTCCTATTATAAACCTTGTTAAAATGAGTTTAAATACACTTTTTCGATCCTCGACTTTTTCTTAAACTTAGAGGTTCTAATTGTAAGGTTTTAACAAGGAACCAACCTTGTCAAAATCATAAAATTAAAAGTGTGCCAAGTACCTATTTGGGAAGTAGTGACCAGCTCCCCCTTTTTTTTTTTTTTTTTTTTTTTTTTCAATTGATTAATTAATTTACTCATTTATTTTTGAAAGAACCGCTCACTTGAATTTATGGATGTCTATAGTTTGGTTTTAGGTTAGACTAATCAATTTGTAAAGTTAGGTTATAGCTTCGATATTAAAAGCAATTATAAGCTGTAAACCTCTCACATATGTCAGTATGTGTGTATATATCATTTTCAATAAACTATAAAGATCAAGACGTCTGATAGTGACAGAGATTTTTATTTATTTATTTATTATTTATTTATTTTATAAACAGAGTGACAGGGATTTGAAACTTCGAAAGAGATAGGCTCAACTTATAGCTGCCACCAAAGGAAAGCCTGTGAATCATTTAACAAAAAGAATCCATCTTAAACGGTACAAATTGAGATATTTAATTATATACATATATATGTGTAATATTTATATGTATATGTATCATAACTAGAATAGTAGTTGAACCTTTTATCCTTTGAAGTGATTATGTACAAGTCTTAAGCAACCTAGTAAAGGTAATGCGTGACTAGTTATCTAAGTTTTCCGTAACGATTACATTTTAATTCTTGATTTTTCATTTATTTGCATAAACAAACAAGATTATATAAAGACGAGTTGTTTTGAAAACATAATGCGTATGTGATATTGATTAATAGTGTTCGACGATGGATAGCGGCAAATGGGTAAACCATTGTTTGTCGGTTTTAGAAAATATTAAAAAAAATTAATTTGCTAAATTAGGGATTTTTTTTTTTTTTTTTAACTTGGGGATGTGAGAAAGTCAAATGTAATATTACTGACTATGCCTGTAACAAAAAAAATTTTATATTAATAGTGTACATTTATTAAGTATTAAAATGTGAAAATTTTAACCTTAATACACGGATTTAAGACACATATAAAAGAACTTAAATTTGGGAAGTTTGTAGTTGTCACTATAGTCCAATGACTATTATACACTATTAATTCACCAAAAATAAAATGACTATTCTACACTCCTTATATTGTAGAGGGTTTTGGGTTTTTTTTTTTTTTTTTTTTTTTTTTTTTTTTAAATTTAAAAGAAAAGTATAGAGAGTTTGAAAACAAAACAGAAAGAGAAAATGGAAGTTCCAAGTAGCAAGGTTAAAAAAAAAAAAAGCACTTATGATATGAATTGTGGTTTTTTTTTTAGTCGGCAAGTATTATTATTTTAATGGTTAGATTAACTTTTCAATAAATTAAATTTGTGAATGTGCACTTTAAAACAGTACGTGTACTTATACAAACATAAGATTTATGGGGAAAATAAAATAAAAAACTTGTTTAAAGAGGAATTAAGACAACCTGAGATAGGAACAAAGTTCGTAATTTCGATTGAAACGTGTTGTACAAATGAAATGGAAACGGAAAACCAGATAGGGAAAAATATGGATTGAAACCACATGTCCAATTTCTTTAAAGGGTGAATTGTGAAATATATATATATAGTTATATTATTGATTACAAATTATTTAGGACACAAAAAATTTAACAGAAGAATTGAGTATGAAAAATATAAATAAAAAAATACTAGAAATATCGACTTTAATATTAATTTTTGAATAATAATTATATAAATTATTATTATTTTATTGATAAATAATTAAAATATTATAAAAAAAATAATATGTGAATTGATATTTAAAAAATTAATATTAGAGTAAAAAATAATTAATACTAGAATTGTTTTCAAAATATTATAATATAAACAAATATCAGTGAATGGAGACGAAGCATGCCGACAATCACGGGAAGGGTAGGACCCACACCCAAAAGGAAGAAGTGGGACCCAACGAGAGAGAGACAACAAACAATCACAAAAGTCCGCGTTTACACCACCAATTAACTGTAACACAAAGCTACCCGACCGTACTCGACCCGACCCCTTATTATTATTTGTCTTCTTCTTCCTCGTCGCCAACCCACTTACTTCTTCCACGTGATCTGTTCCCCACCACCACCACCCATTTTCCCAAATATCAAAATTGTTTTACTCTTTGTTTGAAACAATTAAAATATATAAACAAATCCATATTCTGGATTACAAAATTACAGTTAATTAGTCGTATACATATTCTGAGAGAAAGAGAGAAAAAAAAAAAAACACATATTTACATGATTGCTTTCTAATGCAACCCTCTAATATTAACTAATCTATCATTAATTTTTTACTCCGATCAGGGATCGAATTTAAGACTTACGGCTTTTAAATCCTAACCCCCCTACTCTCACTAACTGCCCCGGCAGCTTGCTCTCTAAACTTCTTGTATAGTGACAGTGTGTCCTCTTAAAAATTAACAATTAATCCCTTAAAATAAGAATTAGTATGTGACATGCACCTAAGTCCTTATTATGTAATGATATAAATAGTTATGATATCTGTTTTGTTTTAATATGCATTTATTGGAGGTTAATGTATCTAATTTATCTTATTAAGTGGAATATTTGTATTTTTAAAATAAAATTTAATTAGGCTGAATGAAAAATTATTAATTCATGTCGAATTAGTAACATTAATGATTGTTTTAATCCGTTTTAATATAATCTACTTCAAGTTTTTTTTTTTTAAGATTAAAGAAATATTCATCCAAATTAAAGATAAACCTAGATTTCATTAAGTTTTTAAAGATAAACCTAGATTTCAAATGTAAGACTGAGTTTGTCTCAAAATTCATTCGTTCCTTTATTAAGGTCTCATATATACCATGCACATATCCATTTTTATGATAATAATATTATCATTAGCTCTATTGTTAATTGAGGTAGCTTTTAGTTTATCGCCCTTTAAAAAATTGACGAGCATATTATTGATTAAAGAAAAGTTAGGGATAATGATGCAAAAATACCAATGGAGATGATAGCGGACATAAAGCATATGTTTGATGCACCGATTAGAGTTGATTTTTCAAAGTTTGAATTATTTAATTTTTAAAAAATAATTAAAATTTTTATTGAGTTTTCAACACAAGATAAAAACAAATAAGAAAATTTCCTTTTAACTTTCAACTTTAGATTTAAACCTAACGTTTTTATCTTATTTTTTATTTTTTATCCTAAAAAATCGATAAAAAAAATTAAAACTATATTTTAAAAAATCAACCAATTTTAATAAAAAAAAAAATTCATTTCAAATCCTTAAGTTCAGTTTCATCAATCGCTGTTCAAACAAAGCCGAAGAGACAGAAATGCACGAGATTCTCTTCTCGGCCATTCCCCATCCGTGAATACGTCGCAAAACGCCAAATCACCGGCACCGTCAATGCCACGTGGCGTACATGCAAAGCCTCATTACGTATAAAAGATTTTCAACTGGGGTCCTCTTTTAGTCTTCCCTCCCTCATTTTCAACGATAATTTCCCATCATACCAATACCACCCTCCAACGTGAGAAGAATTTACAAAAACATGCCACTGAACTGAAAATACAGAAGAAAAATTTCCCACCATACCAATACCACCCTCCAACTTGAGAAAAATTTACAAAACATGCCACTGAACTAATAATACGCAAGAAAAAAAGAAAAAGTACAACACAACATTTATGAATATTAAATATGACCTGTCACCCGTACCACATCACCAGCAGCTAAGGAACTTTGCGTTACTAATTTAAGAGAACATTTAATTTATAAAATAAATAATCATTTCATAACAGCTGGGCCCAACTTTTATCCAAACACCCACCTAGTTGTACTCAGTCTCTTTTCCCTAGAAACCAAACACTTCGCTTTTAAATTACTACCTTGTCCATCCTATTTTCTGAAATTACTATTTCTTGTGAAGGATAAATAGGTAAAATAAACACAATATTATTTTTTTCTTTTTTCTCTTTTTTTTTTTGGTTCTAACATTTATTGGGCGAGAACCCGACACGTGAGTTGGCCAAGTCATAGCTGACACGTGTCCCTTGCTGCTGAACGTTGCCTATGATCGACAGAGACGACGTCGTTGGGGCGAAGGCGAAGCAGAACGTGCCGGAGTTGTCCACCGGGATGAGGTAATTCTTCGCCGGCAACGCCCACGTCTTCCCTCCAGAGAGCTGAAACGACACCGTCGGGACTCGAACGCTCGTCCGCGACGACAGGTCGTAGCACGTGTCGAACAAGGAGACGCCGCTGGCGGCCGGGAGTTCCTGAGTCCGTTTCTTGAACGCGTCTCGGAGCGACTCGTAGACCGGAGTCCGCAGCCGCGTTATGGCCGTCCCGGAGTCGACGATGATCCCTCCGTTACCCGACTCGTCTGCGCCGAACAGCGACGGTGAGACCGAGATCGGAACTCCTCCAACGCTCATTCCGGTGAGCTGGACGAAGTAAAACGTGTCCGTCTTGCTGTTCTTCAGAATCGGCGCGAAAACCGAGTCGCCTGGCGAGGCCGAGTTGAACTCGAGAGTCGACGACGCGGACGAGTCGCGGTTGACCAAGCAGTAGGAAAACGACGACGCTTTGAGCTGCGACGTCAGAGAAAGCTGACCTCCGCCGAGTCCGATCAAGCCGGCGGCGCCGACAAACAAGCCTTCGTCGTCGTGACCGCATCCCAGGGCGACGCCGTTGACGGATCCGCCGGAGGTTCCGAAGGATAGCTTTTCGGTGACGAAGTCGCCGACGGTGTAGGATCCGTCGCCGTAGGAGACCTGGTAGAGGCATCTCCCCGATCGGCAGGCGGAGACTTCGAGGGCGGAGCATTGCGGGGACTGGCAGGAGAGGGGCGAGTACGAGGAGGAGGCGGACGGGTCGAAGATCGGGTCGGACTGCTGGTAGCAGTCCGAGCAGGGCTGGCACTGGAGCCAGTTGACGTCGCTGCCGGTGTCGATCACCATCGAAAATTGCCTCACCGGCTGTCCGACGCCGATCCTGGTGAAGTACTCGCCGCTGCCCTGGCTGGTGCCGGAGACCACGGGAGTGGAGAGGTCCTCCGTCCTAAGTACCTGATCCTCGGACGGGAGGAGGTCCGATCTCCTGACGCCATCGACCGCGAGCTGGAGCTTGAGATTGAGGGAGTCGACTCGTGCGGAGTCGCGGGCCAGGCGGGAGATGACAAGGCTGCGGTAGTCGTCGTGGTGATCGCCGGCGCTGATCAGAGAGTCGCGGGAGTGAAGGAGGAGAGAGAGAGAGGAGGAGTGAGAAGAATGGTTGGCAATGGCGGTCTGGGCCTGGTCGAAGATGGGTTTGAGCTGAGTCTGGGGGTCGAAGGAGAGGACGTCTTGGGCGAGTTTCAGAGAATCGGAGACGTCGAGGAGGGCGGTGTGAGTAGATGGTGGTAAGTCGCGAGATATGGCGGCGGGAGAGAAGATCAGAACGGTTAGCACGGTGGAGATCAGGAGTGGGTTTAGCTTTACCGCCATTTTTGTTGCAGAGATTTGGGGTGGAAAAAAAAGGAAAGAAAAGAAAAGAGGTGAGAAAATGGAGTGAGAAAGAGTGGGGGGTTTTGGCTTTTATTTAGGACAGGCTATACAGACATGGTTTTGGGTACCAGGGGTGTTTCAGTAATTTTACTGATTGAATGTTTTTTTTGTCGGTTAATTTGTTATTCTTCCACTCGGGGTTGGACCGAGGACTTTGACAATGGACAGGGCCACCAATGCAAATTCGTCCTCTTTCTTTTTCTCTCTTTAGTGGTTTGTGTGGAAACGTCGTTATGCTAATTTCATCTTAATTAACTAATCAAAAAAATTTCATTTTAATTAAGTAGAAAAACTTATTTTTAGGGAAATAATAATTAAAAAAAAAAAAAAAAAGGGAGCAAAAGAGTTAAAGAGAGTGCTAATAATTGAAGGGAAGACTAGGACAAGCATTAACACACTCCATGCATGTGTTATATGATTGTGGTTCAAATCTTGAACAACCAGGACAAGACTCCTAGTCAATCCCTGCACTGATCTATGTTTATGTTTGTATTCTATGTATATTCCTTTCTCTTATTTACGATGACCCATAACATATGCATTTTATATGCATTTTTTTTTTGTATAAATAATTATATAAATCGATTTTTATCTCGTCATTATCATGTTTACGTGATTTACTGATTTAATAAATGATTGACATTTATATAATTTGTCTATGTTATTAAAATAAATTCGTAGCCATCATTTTTTCCTAATAAATTTTACCTTTTCTTTGATAAGTAGAATAGTATTGACATTTATAAATCAATTAAATATTAATTGTTTATTAGACGAGTGTATTAGTAAAAATGATGAAGTGATATATTTCATTTATTGGATAATTTCTCTTTTTTTTTTTTTTCTACAAACGGAAAAGTTTCATTTCTTTTCTAAAACAAAATTACGTAATTTATATTCACTGATTAATAAATGGAATGGGTTGCGATTCATTATTTATAGAATAAGTAAATATTTAGGTCCTATTTGGTTCGTCGGTTAGAGTTGAAATTTTTATATTAGAGTTTGTTGGCTTTTCAAAAACTTGTTAAATTTTTAGACGAAAGACAAAAATTAAATTGGAATTTTTGAGTTGGAGATGGAAAACCAAATATATACTATCTGTTTGGTGAATGAGTTTGAGTTAGAAATTTTAAGTTTTAATAGTAATTTTTGTTAACTTTTCAGAAAAGACAAAAAACTTTTTTAGAAAAAGACAAAAACTGATATGAAAATTTTAGTTTGAAATAGTTTTCTAAACACCCCCTAATTTTCATAATTGTGTTACGATGTTACATGACACCCTATCTTGGAGATGTGTGTGTACACAAAATCTTAAATCCGATATCTGATTGTATCCAACGATGTGAATTTCCATTCCTATGAATGTGAATTCCAATTACCCGGAATGTAAGTTCATGCAGAAGAAAATAAGGTTAAAGTAAATGTGAATTCCTCTTATTTTATATTTTATATTATTTACATAAATTCATATTACTAATAACTAAAATTCACATTTACAATAATTGAAGTTCACATTATTAGATATCATCAGTTACTGGATTTAAGATCATTCATATATATATATACACGCAAATACATATAAAAAAACATTTTCTTGATCCTTAAATAAGAAAAAATAAGATTATTTCAAGTACATTAGAGTAACTACACTTAATTTTATGCAAGAAAAAGTAGGTAGCCTTAAATATTGTTAGGTCTAGATAAGTATAGGATGCGATGGGTTCCCAAATAACAATACATAAACATTACCATTAATCATTCTCTAATGCACTTAATATTTTTAGAAAACATAATAATTTCAATTAAATGGATATGTTGATATTAAATGGACATATTCAGAGTTCAGGTACAATTTTAACTCAAAATTCTTTTAAATTTAAACTCTTATACCAATAATACCCTTCACATGAACGTAACTCATTTTGTTGAACGCAGAAAACTATATAAATTACCGAACTAAATTATGTGTGATAAACGTTACATTTTCTTTAAAATTGTAAAATTCTATTATCAAAAAGGACCGTCAAATATAGTCAAAATTACACTTTTTAAAATGAGAATCTATGATATATTTTATTAAAAAGAAAAAAAAAAAAAAAGAAAGCGGCTGCGCTTACAATGTAACAAGAAATAGAAAATAGAATCAATGGAACCTAATGGAGCCTATTGCCAACAAAACCAAGACCTAGAAGTCTACCACCATATTGGAGAAACAACGCAGAGAGCTGGCGTCGCCATAGAATCCGCTTGCCCTCGTTGAAAATGCGTAACAAGAAAGTTCATTTGAGAGAGACAGCCCAAGCACCTAACCCAAGCCGGATGCCAACGTTGATGAACTTTGCAAGATCTAGAATGAAAAATAATCGATTTTATCCCATCATAGCATTTTCAAGTGAAAGAACAAGACATACACAATGTCATGAATATCAACAGTATCAATAATCTTAACATATATAAAAGAGTCAAAAACTCTTTCTTTTTTTTATACGTATTGTTCCCTTATTATTATTTTTTTTCCTTTTTAATTCTCTTTCATTCTTTTCCTTTTTCTTTTGTTTGTTTGTTTGTTTGTTTCTTTTTAATTGCCAAAATTTTTTCTCCTTTAATTCATTCAATCTATTATCTCAGTGTATTTATATTTTTTTTGACAATCTCATATTGCCAACTACTTCTTTTTTTTTTTTTTTCTCATAATGTTTGATATAAATAAAATTTTTTCATGGTACTCTTTAAAATTAGTCTTCACTTTCATCCACGCAAGGATCTATTTTCTTATCTATTTTCTGTATGTTTTCTTTTATCATTTAAAATTTTTATTTTTCATTCCTTTTTGTCCATACTAAAATAATTTTTTTAAAGCATATACTTACTCAGATATTATTTTCTCATAGCACCACCCAATTAACTTTCCATGTAATTCGCTAACTTTTCTTCAATTTCCTACAACTTAAATATTTTCTCCTCAATGATCTTTGAACAACTATTTTCTCATAATACCTCATAATTAATTTTTATTTAACAAATTGATTAAGCATGTACATGACACGTGGTGATGAACGGCGAATTATAATAGAGTAGTTTTATTTTAATAGATTAACCTCATTGAGTGTCGAAAAAATTAGGGCCAGTTGGAGATAATATCTGGAGATGGTGTTTTGGAGATTGATTTAGAAATGTGAATTTGGGAGGAGAACTTTTGACAAAGTTCTATAATATAAAAAATAGTATAAAAATTTGAAATGTTTCGGAAAAAAATATGCAAAATGCATTTTATCTTATTCGTCTCATTGTTTCGTGACATAAAAATCATCTCATTTCAATTTAACATGAGAAAACTCTGAACTTTTAAAGTTTAAGTTTTTTGAAAATATAAAAAAGAGAAAGTTTGACGTAAAGTTAAAAATTTAAAATCTAAATGATAAAATGCCATCTGATGGTATCCCAACCCTCAATCTGTTTTTTTTTTTTTCCCTCGCCTAATAGCAATTATTGGCCTTCTTTACTTGCAATAACTAAATATTTTACTGTTATAGAGCTTGCAAGTTTTATTTTTCCAAAAAAGGGATGATTTTTTTTTTTTGCTGGAATATAAAGAGATGAATTTTTGGTCAGTAGTATAGTTGGCACCTCTATTAATATACATTTTTATTAGCTTAGTTCGTTGGTTGAAAATAAAATTTTTAAATTAGAGTTGGCTGATTTTTCAAAAACTAGTTATAATTCAAAAACTAGTTATAATTTTTGTTGATTTTTTAAAAAAGATGAAAAAGTATAGTTTAATTAGAGCTGAGTTAAATTGTTAAACGAACTCTTAATCTTTGAAAAAGGCACTTTGGTAAACGTAAAACATTCAATTACCTTAAAACATTCACCAATATTGAGAAGACATTTCTATCTCTAATAATTAGTTGATATAGTAACGGTTTAGGGGAAACAAAATTCTTGTGGAGAATATTTGCAACGAAAAAAAAAAAAAAAAAAGGTGCATTGTTCCAGTTTTGAATTGCTATCAGGAAATGTATATATTCAAGTTTATTAAAAGTAGTAACAAATATGACATATTCGCACATTTTCAGTCGCTAAGATCGTTACCCCATATTTTTTTTTACACGTATATAAGTTCATTTCGGATTATCCAGCCAAAAAAAAAAAAAAAAAAGTTCAATTGGATTTTTCGTAGACAAAAATACTTGGTTCTTTTAGTGAATTTGAATTTTGTAAGTGTGAGAATTTCATGATAGGATTTGAAACAATACTCTATGGGTCGGGGATTCTGAATAGTTTGATCTGTATGAAAAAAAAAATCTATTAATTTAATTTAAACATATATACATATTCATTTTGATAGAATCTTGATTAGAGATCTAACGTTCAAAAATATATAATATCATCACATGTACTTATGTACTAAAATTTTACATTATTTTGAGCAGTCTAGATGTTGCTTAGTGCATTCATAGTGTATGAAGATATAAATATAGATTTATACAGCCACTAGATATTCGCATACATATTCTATTGAAAAAAAAAAAAAAAAAAGGGAATAAATAGGACTTGTAACTTTTGATTAACCCAAATGCGCTGCTATTTTTTTTTTGCTAAGAAAAAAAAAAATGCTACTAGTTAAAATGATTTTTTAACGAGCCAAAATATTATTTTCTTTTGTTATTCATTTACTGCATCAATAATAATCATAATCAACTAGACCGACCCCTTCATTGCCTCCACGTACGGCTCTATCTCTGTGGAGTAGATGTGTTTATTAATGCGGTCTTTATCTGTTTGGTGGGATCTTCGATTAGATTTTTGTGGTTCTCAATGAAGCAATGGATTAGATTAGACACGTTCCTGTCTTTTTGGCCCTCATTGGCCTCATTCACAATTTAAAGTTGTGAATGAGTCTCCTCTTGATCATATATAATTTAGTAAGAAATAGGAAAAATTTACATCGGAACTGTATCTTAGTATTTTTTTTTTTTACTATGAAATTAACTTTTCAATGGTGTGATAAAGTGACTTTAAACACCGACGTTACATAATTTTTTTTTTTTTTTACGTGTATATTCACATATCAGAAAGATGAAAATTAATCTACAGACTAAAATAATAGTATATGCTAATTGGGTACAAGATACAGTTCCTACTCGTAAGTACTTTTTCATAAGAAATAATTGATGCAAAAGAATCCATAAGATATGCATCTTGGTGTTTAACTGTTTACATTAATAATAACATAAAACATGTGTTGTATAAGTTTTCAAAAATTATCGAAAGACGATGGATTAGTAGTTTTAGACTTTTTTAATAATTGTTGTAGAAACTGATCATGATGTTATATATAATAGATACAATATTTTCATGAACTTTGTAATACCCATTTTGGAAACAATATATTTATGGATGATCAAAATGTTCTAACCATTAGGTTATGCATCACTTATAGTCCCACAAAGGATAGTTAGAAAAACCCTAATCCTGAGAAAAACATCTATTTATTTATTTTGTGTTCGACAAATGAGTTTGAAAATTTTCATATTATTTTTAGAAAGATATCGATTCAATTTAAAATTTTCACTTGTTCGGAATCTGTATCACACTTATTAACCTATGTGTCAAATATATCATCCTATGGTGAGAAGAAAATTAGAGTTTGAGATGAAAAGGAAAGGAGAATGAGAAGAAGAGAGAGGGTGAGTGAGAGTGTCTATCTCCCCTTGAATGGAATAAAACTTATTACAAGCATTTTGGTGGTTTAAAAAAAAAAAAGTTTAGAAAAAAGTAAAATCATGAAGGGGATATATTGCATATTTTTGCTTTTGAAATACCATATTTGTCTCTTTCACTATACAAATATCTGAAGTATACCCTACAAATGTGTTGCCAACAACAACAACAACAACAACAACAACAATAATAAGCATTCTTTTTATTTATTTATTTATTTATTTTACTTTTTTTAAGGGTAAGTATTCCTTGTTTTTGAAAAAGATAAAAATAAGCTACTCCATATTTTAAATCCACCAAGATTACTCTCTGTAATTTGTATAAGATATTATTTCTATTATTATTTTATCAAACATATTAAGAAATTGTATGCCACATCTCATTTTGGCTTTTTAAAGTATTCTTCAGTGTAAGAGGTTCAAAAGAAAAGGGTGTTCTTGTAGTTGTAAATTGGGCTGCCATAGTTTTTAGTCCTCAAATTAAATGCCAAATCTTATTTTGGTTTTTCAAAGTATAATAGATCGAGTCACTTGTTTTATGTAAATTGTCCCAAATAATCTTCGTGTATTTCATCTGACTATTAAAAACTTGACGAATAAAAACACATGAAGTTCACATGAAGAATACATATAGTTTCTTGGTTGTCAATCTAGTTTCTTAGTTTAAATATTAGGACTATACTTTTGAGAAGGAAATTGCACCTTTTATGAGATTTTAATGATAGATGGGTTAATTTCAGATCATTTGTACATAGGAAAATTAGGCTGAACAATCTTTTTTGATCACATAATAACTAATCGTCCAATTTTTTTTTTTCCCAACAAAATGATCGTTTGTCATTTATTTTCAGATTTGGTCAATCACTTGAAAATTGATGGTATACATCATAATCAATCAATGATTGATTAAGGTAAACAATATTATTTGGTAAATTAGGCTGAGCATTCTTTTTTGGTCACATAATAACAGATAGTCGAATATTTTTTTTATTTAGCAAAATGATGATTTGTCATTAATTTTCAGATTTGATCAATTAATGATTAACTTGAAAATTGATGGTTTACATCATAATCAATTAATGATTCACTGTAATCAATTACTGATTTATCAAATAATTTATATTATGTGGTTAATTACTAATTGATCATTTAAGAAAATTGATTGATCATTTTAACAAAATAGCATTTTAATTAATTTTCAAAAACTTCGATTCCATGTTACAAAATTTCTCGAAAAAAAAAGCTATTTCCCTTTAAATCCCTTTGTATAAATTGGAAACTCATTCTAAAACCTTTTAGAAATCGTGGACCAAAATAAGAATTAACTTATAATTTGGGGATTAGAAAGAAAATTAACCTTGGCCTAAAGTATACGTAGTCTTCAATTTTGGCGGGAATAAAACCGGCCAACAACCCACGGGAGGACTCAAATTTCCGTTTGGCGACTGAGAAACCGAGAAAGAAAATACACAACCCAGAGAAAGAAAAATGAGTGCTCCCAAAGCCATCTCACCTTACAGGCTTTCCTCTCTCCTCCGTCGCCAGAAGGACCCAAATCTCGCTCTCCAACTCTTCCAAAACCCCAACCCCCAAATCCAATCCCCAGAACCCCAAAAGCCATTTCGCCATTCCCTTCTCTCCTACGATATCATCATCACCAAGCTCGCACGCGCCAAAATGTTCGACCAAATGGAACAAATCCTCTCCCTATTGAAGGAAGAAACCCGCTTCGTCCCTCGCGAGATAATCTTCTGCAACGTAATCTCTTTTTATGGCAGGGCTCGTCTTCCCGACCGTGCACTTAAACTGTTCGACGAAATGCCCTCGTTTCGTTGTCGACGTACGGTGAAATCCTACAATTCGGTGATGGACATGCTTTTGAAGTGCAGTGATTTTGAGAAGATGAGGGAATTTTTCGCGGGTTTTGAGAGTAAAGTGACCCCTGATGCGTGTACGTATAACATCTTGATCAATGCTTGTTGTAAACGTGGTTGTTTGGATGATGCGTGGAATGTCTTCGATGAAATGCGGAGGAAGTGTGTCCATCCCAATGCTGTGACTTTTGGAACTTTGGTTCATGGGCTTTGTGCGAATTCCAAGTTAGAAGAGGCTTTGAAGTTGAAAGAGGATATGCTGAGAGTTTATGGGGTTAAACCGGATGCATCAGTGTATGCGTCTTTGATGAAAGAGCTTTCGAGGGCTGGCGAGTTGAGTTTGACTCTTGGGCTTAAGGAGGAGATGGAAAGAGAAGGAATAAAATTAGATTCGGGAGTTTACACAACTTTGATCAGTGCAAATTTCAAGGTCAGCAGGAAAGATGAGGCTTTTCGGATTCTAGAGGAGATGAGAGTTTCTGGCTGTAAACCTGATACCGTAACTTATAATGCAATGATACATGGCTTATGTATGGAAAAGGACTTTGAAGCGGCTTGCGAAATGTTGGATCAGATGGGGAAGCAAGGGTGTAAACCAGATATCATCAGTTACAATATCATTATTGGCAGATTATGTAAGGAGGGAAAATGGGTTGAGGCAAATGACTTGTTTGAAGATTTACCAAGACGTGGTTGCAAGCGAGATGTGTTGTCGTATCGAACAATTTTCGATGGACTTTGTGGTTGTAGGAGGTTTAAAGAAGCAGCACTAATTTTGGATGAGATGGTCTTTAAGGGTTATGCGCCTTCCGCTCTGAGTGCTCAAAAACTTGTTGGTGAGTTGTGCCGGGAAGGTAATATGGAGGAGTTGCTATGGAAGGTTTCAACTGTCCTGGGAAATGCAAATCTCATTGATGTGAATTCTTGGGGTCTGGTAATTTCAAAGGCATGCAAGAAAGATATGGTGTCAAATGTATTTGAGCTTGTTGATACTCTCATTGTGCAGTGAGAAGAAAAGAAAATGAACAGTAGTAAAACTTTAAAAAAAAAAAAAGGAAAAGAAAAGGAAAAAAAAAAAAAAAAAAAACCAATGCAGGACATTTCAAGTCACAGTAAGTTCTCTCAGTTTACTTGCAATGCTATACCTATTAAAGTTGAGTTAGTGAACTCTTCTGTAGCCTTAACACTCGTTATGCTACTCAATTGAACTTGTTGGCTCCACATCCACCGATCGTCAGTAAAAATGCGTTTTTGATTATGTAATCAAATAGCCCTCCCCACGTATATTGTCTAGAGTTCGATTAAAAAATAAATTGTAGTGAAATTTAGGTCATTTTTCTTTTTCTACTTTTCGTTTGGTCCTCAACCTTAAGAGTATGTTAGGTAGGAAGGAAAGAAAATAATGATAGGGTGCTAGGTCACTGAAGCGACAGAAATGGGAAAGGAGACAGCGGTCATTTCTCTATATTATTAGGTATGCATTCCCCCTAATAATCTTTACATATTAGCAGAGATCAAAACTGTGATATTTTCTCTCTCTTACCAAATAATCATGAATGACAAAATTTCACTAATCCCTCCACGCCTCACCTTCCTTTCATTTTTCTCTCCTATGAAACACACTCTTAGGTAAAGTTTCAATGGAGCTTCGTGTTTTGGGTTAAATCTAGAGCTCAATATTAACCAAAATAATCACGATTTACTAGGGCATATTTCCTTTTCTTCAAGCAAATGAAGAGAACGACAAAAAGACATAGGCAGAGAAGCACAACAAAGCTACAACCTTTAGTACTGTTCATGTCTTAAAGAGCAGAGACTGTATTAATGGTACATTTTCATCTCGACAAATTTACGAGTTATTTACATATAAGCATAAATCTATACTTGGACAACCAACCGCTGCCATCATGCTACCTAAGACTCGCTCATTCTACATAGCACATAGATGTTAACAACAACCATCGCTTGCAGGCTCAATCGAGCTGAGGAGGCCATTGCCTCGCAGCTGCATACAATGCTCTTCTGCGTCGGCTTGCGCACAGATAATCACCACCGACATGCCGTTGTAATGTGCCTCTTGCATGATATTAACTGCATTGTCGAGGGTCATTCCAGGGATTACTTTCATCAGAACTTGCACAACATACTCTCGTTTATTGAAGTTGTCATTGTGCAGCAGCACACGGTAAGGTGGTGACATTTTCCTCGATCTCCTGCACCCAAGAAACCATAGAATTCAATGTTCTCTACGGAAAACAACCTTTTTTTAAGGCAAATTTTGAATTCTTTGCGAATCGGCATATTTTATAGTCTTCCAATCTTCCTATTTTCCCACATCCAATTGCGTACTCTATAAACTCTCATACTCATGTTTTGAACATTATGTTTGAAGGTGGTCAAAAAAGGATTCAATGGGTGTTCTTGTTCCAATTATGCAATGATTTCTTAATTTGATATCTATTGTTCTTGAGTAACAAATTTAACAATGTGGGAGCCTGTTAAACCAAAAACTCCTTCATGAATAAGAGAAAACACAACGGCATTAGAAAAGTCTGGTCTAATACAATTTAAATTTAGTGTAGATCAAGGGTGATATCCAGGCTTCCCATCACTCTAACGAGTCGAAGTTTGAGGTGTAAATATGGGCAGGGTCAAACCGGCCAGCCTGGTTTTTGGCTAATCTTAGACCGCAGAAGGATTTGGCCCGGCCGGGCCCCAATCCGTACATTGTCTCTTCAAAAAATTAAAAAAAAAAAGCTTCCATCTAAAATATACGGGCCCTTTGGCCCATCGGGTATAGGGTCGGCTTTATTTCGACCAGCCCGGCCCGCATTTCCCTCTAGGCCCATGCACCGAACTGCCTCATATTTTTTGAGGAATAGCCCAAAAAGCGCACTTCTCTGGAATATTGTATGGCAAAAATCCAAACAATAGAGCAAAAACCCTAAACATGTGCACCAAAGGGGCTATTCTCACAATTTCCTCCATATTTATTTTTTGTTTTATCTCTAGTCAAAGTAAATTAGTAAACCAGAAATTCCAAAGATGGGGTTATCATCCCAAAAATTTCTAGAAACAGAGTCACTACCTTTTGTCAAACTCAGACTCACGACCTGGTTTTGTTCTCTCTATGGTTGGCTTCTCCAACAGCCCGCCACCCCTCTCGAGGGCTGTGGTTGATACAGTCATTAAGATGTTCCGGATTGAGCATTGTTTATAAAAGTAATGTTTGTCCCCTGTGACAATTTACAGAAAATCAGGGAATCAAAATTCACAACTTAACCATTTCAAATGCGTAAAGTGGATATCTGTTGACAATACAACAGTTTTTGTTGTATGGATCACAATTAAACTCCAACACTTTCAGCTGACTTTAAAGCAGAAAATTATTGGTGCAAAGGCATGATTTTTGCACTTGATTTTACTCTTTATCTTTGTATTGTCGCTAATTCCTACAACATGCTTGCCAAATCGGGTATGGGAAAGAAAACTCGCTTTAATGAACAAGCAAGCAATGTCAGGAATATAAAATATAAGAAACATTAAACGATTCCTCTTCAACAAATTCTACCACCATGAACAGTGGTATGAACCAAAGAATGACTTTTGAAGGTTTTTTTTGGTAATTTACAAAAAGGGAACTCAGTTGACTATGCAAAACAACATAAGGCCTGATTTGTTAATGTTCAAGAAACTCGGTTAGCAACTAAATTAAAAATTACTCCCCCAAATTTCTATCAAATGCATTTGTTATAGTTTTATCATTAGACAAAGACAAGAATAAACCATGTTTGATTCTTAATTCTGTCTGTTTTTAACAAAAATTCTAATAGACGGGGTTAAGTGAGACTAATTCAAAGTTCAGGGGCAAAATGGAAACGACTCTAAAGTTTAGAGTGCATAGATGAGAATAATACTAA
Organism: Ficus microcarpa; assembly: GCA_025413485.1. Lineage (NCBI taxonomy): Eukaryota > Viridiplantae > Streptophyta > Magnoliopsida > Rosales > Moraceae > Ficus > Ficus microcarpa. Next base: position 11,351,945 of record CM046380.1, on the reverse strand, counting down.
TATAAAACACATATTATCCATCAAATTGCTGTTGGTTTACCAGAAAAGAAGGGGGAAAATCACCAAAGTTAACTTTCAATCTTTTACTTCTTAATCTACAACCACAAAAAGAAAAAGGCTCAACTAAACTCGTCGAGAAATCTGACAAGAAAAGCAAATTTAAGTCACAAACTGCTTATATTTTTCTTTTCTTTCTCATAAGCGGACGAGATGTTAGAACTTTATGTCTTCACTACTCTCAATTTCCAAGTATTCAATTTAATTGGCAAATTTAACCGATGCCCACTTGTTTGAAATCCTTGATTTAATAATTTCGATTTCAATTTCGAGACTTTTTTCAGTATTTTGTCTACTACCATACTATTTTCCAGTTCTTTGCAGCAAATAATTTTGAAGGAAAAAATCAATAAATAAATAAATCTGTTTCAGAGAATCCTTCGAAAAGAAAAAGGAAAAGAGGAGAAAGGAAACCTGATTTGGGAGGGTTGAAAACGTGATTTGGAGAGAGAGGGACTCTACCGCGTATCGCCGCTGCCATGCGTCTCTCCCTTCTCTCTCTCTCTCGACTACCACAAATCCGAAACCAAACCAACAATTCTCTCTCTCTCTCTCTCTAAATTTTACAATACCACAAACCAAAGCGAAAACCACACGTTTCTCTCTCTCTCTCTCTCTCTCTCTCTCTCTAAGCTCACCAAATTTGGCAACTGGGTTTAGTCCCAAGTGTCCAGCTCCTACTGCGTTCTCTTTTTCCTCCTTAAAAAATCTTGTGGTGCCAGACATCTCAATTACGAAACAAAATTTGCTCTTTTTATTTCGGTTTCGTTTGATTTATTAGTTGAATTTGAAAATTTTAAGTTTTAATAGTAATTTTTATTGACTTTTCATAAAAGACAAAAACTGAAATTAAAATTTTAAATTCGAATTCAAATATCAAATAAGACCTTCTATTTCTATTTTTAACTTTTTCTTTATTTATTTATTTTTTTTTGTCTCCTAAGAGGAAAGGTTTGGATTTTTTTTTGAACATTAAATAATTTCCAAATGACAAATACAAAAGTTCTCTCTTTCTCTTCTCTTTCTCTCTTTAATGTGAGAAGATTAGGGTTTCTCAATCATTTTTTTCTCTTAAAATCAGATTTTGATAGCAACCTTTGATTTGTCTTTGATTTTCTAGTCTTAGAGGTGAATGTGAAAATTATATGATAAATGTTTTGGCAGATGTGAACCCATAGCAGAAATATGGACGCTATGCAAGACAAGAATGAGATAATATGTGGTGGTATGTAGTTGTCATGTGCCAATGTGGCCTTGTAGCAACTTGGCTTCGACAACTCAGTTTTTCCCGACAATGTGGTTCGTTTTATCGGTAATGACTCTTTTTATGTGATTGGTTTTTTTTTTTTTTTTGTAAGTTTGTATGAAATAATGATGATTTCTTTATAATCTTTTCTTTGAGTGTTTTATTTCTTTTTGTTATTTTTAACTTTTTCTTTATTTATTTATTTTTTTTGTCTCCTAAGAGGAAAGGTTTTGTGATACCCTAGAAATTCATAAGCTTAATTAACGAATTATTATTATGGATTTTCTTCATTAATATGCTTTTAATGAATTATTTTGATAAATATCAAATTTCAAGATCATGACTGATAATATATGTATCATCGGTGTGATGATGTCGATGATTTAACAATGTTGAGTTTCTCTATTTAAATGAAAAATTTTAAATACATAAAACGTGTGATGAACGACATAAAAATTTATACGAAAAAAATAAGTTATGTCGTATTAGAGGTATAGCAATATTTTTTTTTCGGAAGGACCCCGATTTTATTAGTAGATCGATTTAATGATCTTAGTATTTATTTTGATCATATTAATAGTCAAGCTTTAAGAGCATGATTGGGAATTAATGTGTCACATGGATAGAAAATGAATTATTAGTATTTACTCTTAGGAAATCCAAAGGTGGGAGATTAATCAAGAATTGTGCTTGATTTGAAATCAATAGTGTAGATTTGATGCTAGATAATCCTAGGCAAATTAATGACCAAACCTTGGATGATAAGTGACCAATGAGAACTTAGATTAAGGATTGGTGTGATGGAAAATCCAATGGGTGAAAATAAGGATGATAACTTTGGATCAATGGTGGATATTGAAAGAAAAAAAAAAAAAAAGAAGGAAGCAATGGGGGGGTCGGTTTTGTTGGTTCAAGAAACAAGGAAAAAATGTGAACAAAAGAGAAATGAGGAAAGTGGTGCATGCATGCAACCACAAGTAAGAAATGACATGGTTTCTTTTGGCAATTTGACTTAGAGAAGAGGCAAGTGAAAGTGACCTTTCATCTCAACTTTTTGAACCAAATTTCACCCAAAATCTCTCCCAAAACAGCCGGCCATTGAAGGGGCTGATTCAGCTAATATTTTTCAAATTTCATCTCCCAAAAGACAACTCTCTCAAGCTCAAAGTTGGCTAAGCACAAACCCCTAATACCCCATTTTCTTTCTCACACAAACCAGGCTTTAAACAAAACCAAGAACCACCAATACTACTCTCCATCTCCAACACTCCTCAAGCACCTCCTCCGTCCATTTTCAAGGTCTAAGGAACCCCAACACCAAGATCGAAGAAGTGCGAGACAGAGTTAGAGGATGTTTTACTAGAGGTAACCTAGTGGTGCTATTCGGGTTTTAGTTATTTTTGGAGAAAAAAAAATATGATGTTTAGTTATGATCTTAATATTAGATTTTTCTTATCTAGGAAAAAGTTTTGAGAAGAACTCGGGAGGTTCGAGATCTTAAAGGATCCCCGGAGCATTTCGGTAAGATTTGTGAACTTTGTTGAAGGTCGTAGTTGTTGTGGTGATATAGCATGCATTAGAAGCTTTGGTATGAAAAATAAATTATATATTAAGATTTTACAGAGGATAAGCTTCATTTTAGGCTTTGGAATCACTTGATTTGCTTTTATATGTATAAAGTTATGTGTATTTGAAGTTGTGACAAAAAACTAGGGAAGAAATGAACCTCCGAGCCACTAACCAGCTACGGTTTTTTTTATACTCTGAACCCTTTAGACTCAAAATTTTGGTTTATAAGTTGGAGAACTAAAAACTAGATTCTTTAAGCTTTCCAACAAGGTATCATACACCTTGAATGGATAAATTTACAATTTTTGGTGAATTTTACAAGTTTGGTCTACGAACCGAAAAACCTTGTTGGAACCCGGTACTAGCTACGGGTTTTGTTGATTTTGACTCAGCAAACCATGATGTTTTATAAAACTGTTTTTACCATACAAAATAGACATTATAAGCTTCCAATGACATATCTTTTGTTTTATTTGGACTGGTAAGTAAATTGTTATGGATTTTCAAATCTTACTCATGAATCTGGACTGGTGGTGCAAACGTGGGACCAACAGTGACAAAACCTAAGTTTATGGTATGAAATGCTCAAGTACTAAAAGAAATAACTTTACCACTGTAAAGTAGATATCTTAAGCTTCAAAATGAGATATCATGTGTTTAAAACGGTTATGTATATGAATTTTAATAAATCCTTAAAGATTGTATTGAAATCTGGAAATCCGAGATTTTACCATAAGACACTTAAGAAAACGTCCACATTAATTTTTGAAATGCTTGGAATCTGAGGAAACAAATTATAAAGACAGAAACTAGATGTTTCAAGCTTTCCAACAAGTTATCAAGTGTCCAAAACGGAATTATACTCAATTCTAAATAAATCCTGTAAGTTAAAATCCTACACCGATAAAATGTTTTAAACATTAAAAGGTGACATAAAAGTAAATCATAACATATGAATATAGTTAGTTATGAAATGAATTGATTTTAAGTGTGTGAACAAATAATGTGAAAAATCCTAATTCATAAATTAAATCATAAGTTTTAATGGGTTAAACTAAAGTACACTAGAGGGTTACTGGGCCAATCCCATGAGATTACCTTGGCCCAACTAAATGGACATAACTCAAGGAATTGGACTAGCCAATAGTAAAATAGAGGTATACCCTTAGGTAACTCCTTATCACCTTAATTGATATATTAATTAATTTCTTAGTTTATTAATTAATTAATTCATAACCAATTGTAACTTAATAAAGGAATTAATTAATTAACTGATTATTAATTAATTAATTAATTATAAGAGTTAACATATGATAATCAAGATATTTATGATAATTAATTACATAATTATATTACATGATTAATTATAAATTAATTAATTATTAATAATTAATCATTGATATAATCATCAAAATAATTAGGGATGATTAACTAGAGATTAATCAACACATTAATTATTAGATTAATCAAATTAATAATCATTAATTATTATATGAGAAAGAATATTTAAGTAATATAATTAAATTATTAACAATTTAATTATTATTAAGTCAACTAAAATTATGTAATTTAATTATAATTACTCAATTAAATAAAGAAATAATTAACTATTACTTAATTAAGTAGTTAATCGATTAATTAGTCAATTGATTAATTAATTAATAAAAACAATTAATTAAATTAAATTAATTAAATAATAATAGAAAATTATTTTAACACTTAATAATTAATAGGAATTAATTATTGAGGTTAATTATGATATAAGTAAATTAAATTTACTATAGTTTATAAAATAATTGAATAATTGAATAAAGTAATATAACCATGATTTTATCTAATAATGAGATATTGTTAAATCAGGACAATTTCTCAAATCCGCATAGTAGGAGATACAACTCCCGAAGTTAAGCACATAAGATAAGTAAGTACAAATCTCACCTACAGCATGAAACAAAATGTTTTTTTGATGATGCTCTACGGTTGCTATGATTTGACTGGATGATGTGATGAGTCTATAAATTATACGTATTGCTTTGACTAAGTATTTGATTTGCATAAATTCTCTTGCACTGATATGACTTACATGCTTCTCAGATATGTATGCCGTAATGATAGATGCATAGTGACATGTAAATATACACATTGTCACAAATAATAAGAATGAGGCTAATAAAAGATAGGATTAAGTGTCGTACCAACCTCCAACTAGTGAGAGGATATGATAAGAACGAAGTTATAAGATATGACCTTGGAGGTTGTTAGAGGGTCGCTCCCCTAACTCCCCATTGGTTGCGCGCATATGGGTACGACATAGGGGCCCTTAAGTAGACAAGATATGTATATAATGAAGCATAATTGAACACACATGATTACATGCATTTTGAACATTCTTGATAATTACATGTGATGATATGACTTATGAAAATGTTTTGTGAGATATTATTTGTACTTGCTGAGCGAAAGCTCATACGTGTGTGTTCGTGCTGTAGGTAACGCGGGTAAGCAGCCTATTACTTAGATGTTCTTATGGACAGGCGAAGCTATGCGGAGGCGGTGAAGGAAGGGAGTGGGATACCACCACGAAATTAATTTCCGTATTTAGACTTCGTAATTTATTTTGTAACGACCATAATTATAGTTATGTCCCAATGTTTTGGTATTACTAAATTAGTATGAGTACTCTATGAGAAAAAGACCTTTGACTCTTTTGCTTTAATCAACATGAAATTATAACTTTTTAAATATTATTTAAACATAAATTTAAATAGGATAATTATTTACTAGTGGTTTTAATTTCCACATATAAAAATATTAATAATTCTAATTTTTATAGTATGAATATGATTTAAAAAAATTTTTAAGTATTTTTTTAGAATCGAATTTAAATAAGTGTTAAGACTTAAGTAAGTTTTTTAACGGTCCGAAAAGTCGGGTCGTTACAGGTTTGGATTTTTTTTTTTTGAACATTAAATAATTTCCAAATGACAAATACAGAAGTTCTTTCTTTCTCTTCTCTTTCTCTCTTTAATGTGAGAAGATTAGGGTTTCCCAATCGTTTTTTTCTCTTAAAATCGGATTTTGATAGCAACCTTTGGTCTGTCTTTGATTTTCTAGTCTTAGAGGTGAATGTGAGAATTATATGATAAGGGTTTTGGCAGAGGCGAACCCATAGCAGAAATATGGACGCTATGCAAGACAAGAATGAGATAATATGTGGTGGTATGTAGTTGTCATGTGCCAATGTGGCCTTGTGGCAACTTGGCTTCGACAACTCAGTTTTTCCCGACAATGTGGTTCGTTTTATCGGTAATGACTCTTTTATGTGATTGGTTTTTTTTTTTTTTTTGGTAAGTTTGTATGAAATAATGATGATTTCTTTCTAATCTTTTCTTTGAGTGTTTTATTTCTTTTTGTTATTTATAATAACGAAGGTGGTTTCTACACCTTCCGAGTTGGTTGTTTATCTGTCAAATCTAAGTATTGACAG
>CM046380.1:11209486-11345486 GCA_025413485.1 Ficus microcarpa | reverse complement strand
TGCTCTTGCTGACATTTTTTTCATAAGAACCTGAACTTGGTAATAATAGAGCAAATACAAATTCCTGGAAGAACAAGAGGCCCTTCACAAACAGTTAGACAAAAGAAGACATTACATGGCATTACTAAGCATTGTTGATATGAAGAGGAAAAGTTCGGCTTCTTTATTGGCTTCTTTTTCAGAAGAGTCGTGATACTCTATAACAGTGGTTTTCTGAATTTCTGTTGTCCTTCTGATGCAGGGTTATAATTCCAAAGACCAAAAGAGTAATCTATTTGAAGATTGGGATCTTTCAGAGGCAAGGGGCAGTGAACTATCTGAGGTACGTTTATTTTTAAAGTCTTCTGCATGTTTGATTCTTAGCTTTCTGTAATGACAATAAGCATCGACACTAACAAAACATCTGATTGAGGTTGAATCTTTTGACAATTTAGTCCTCTCAATTAGGATGTAGTAATTGTACGTACATAGGATATAGGAACATTTTGTTTTCGGTAATAATTTAACTAATTTGCTTGTACTTGCGTAATTGGTTACCGTACTGTCTTGTTTGTCTGATTGTTCTCCTTCCCAATAACGAGTTCCCAATACCTTCTTTGATCAGAGCACGGATCAAAAACATGTTTCATCAGATCTAGACCAAAGCTCCATGCTGAAGGTAATCTGTAATCAGCGAGATCGATTTAGGGCAAGGTTACGAGAGACAGAGGAGGTATGTCTTTCAGAATAATTGGATTTTTACTTCTGCTTTGTGTCTCCGAAAACATTAATTGTGTTCTCTCTCTCTCTCTCTCTCTCTCTCTCTTTTTTTTTTTTTTTTTTTGGTTGAATTTGAATATCAAGGTGCACTGATTTAACGTTTCTTAATCCTAATGCACTAGGAAACAAGACGGTTGAAGGAGAAGATAGGGGAGTTAACAACTGAACTGGAAAAGACAAAAGCCGATAATGTCAAACTTTATGGAAAGATTCGTTACGTTCAGGACTACAATCTAGAGAAAGTAGTTTCTAGAGGGTCAAAGAAGGTATTTTTCTGTAAATAATTCTTTCATATATAGATAATGTTTTTGGCTTATAAAGCTCGGTTTTTAATTATTTTTGTTTCTTTTTTGTTTGGTATTCAGCATGTGGAGGATCTTGAAAGTGGTTTCTCCTCAGATGTTGAATCAAAGTACAAGAAGATTTACGAGGATGACATAAATCCTTTTGCAGCTTTCTCCAAAAAGGTTTATTCTTTTCCTCTGGTGAATTTGTAAATCTTGTCCTATTCAAGTACGTGTAGGCCTTTATCCTTTGAAACATTGTGTAAAAGATCATATCTTAACCTGAACTTTACTTGTTTTTAGGAAAGGGATCAAAGGTACAAGGAGTTGGGTTTCAGGGATAGAATCACACTAAGCAGTGGACGTTTTCTTCTGGGCAACAAGTAAGATCATACTGTTTTCCATTATTATCGCACATAATGATGTTGCTATGAATTTTGTTATCTATTGGCAGAATGTTTTGCTTTTCTTCAACCCCTATTTAAGTTTCAAGACCGTAGACTATGGCGCTTCTCACCCAAGCTTAAGAGTGAGTGTAGAGGGTGCTGGTTTCCTTTGTTATTTTACCAAAAGTTCCAGCAGCCCTAGCCAGCTTTGTGCCATGACCTGGATGACATTATATACCATGTACCCATGTTCATACACGCATATCGAGACATGGTATGCATCCTATTCTAAAACGTGGATCGGGTATCTCGTATCTATAAGCAAAGGGGCTTGTCCAAGAAGCAACCAGCTGACTTCCCCCTTCCAGTCTGTTTTTCTTCGATGTGGCGAATAAGGTCTTAGTATGTATGTGTATACTGGGCGGCTCACTATAACTCACTGGTCAAAGGTTTAGTTTAGACCAATTGCAATTCATATGCATCTTGCCCCTTCCAATTGATTACTGGCTACTAAGTTTTGACCTAAGCCCCTGTGCTGGGCTCGGCTCTCAAACCACCACGAACAGCTCTTCCCTCTGTCTAAATAGAAAAGAAATGTATTTACAAGACACCCCCCCCCCCCCCCCCCCCCCACAAAACAAAAACAAAAACAAAAAAGGGACTTTTCTAAATGCCTCTTTGCCCTCCTATCCAACGGGCCCATTAGAGAACTAGCTTCGTTCCTTGACTTCTTTGCTCAATCAAGCTTCCTTGTTCCTTAGTGTAGTCTTTATCCATAGTTTAAAACGTTTCTTATAGCCTAGTCTGTATTCACATCTGACGTTACTCTGTAACGTCCTTTCCATTTGTAGACGGTAAGTTACCTCGTAACCTTGAACATACTTTTTTCATACTTTATTTCTTACTTTATTCAGAGGCCAGTGCTGCATGAAATTAAACATTTATGACACCAAAAACACATTTTTCTGGTGTCCATTGTTTATCCTGAACATGGATGCCTGTTGTTTTCTTTACATCAGAAGCGTTTTATTCTCTTATTATTGTCATTTTTTTTTTTCACAACTAAAAGTTTCTCGTTTTCCTGTACAACTGTTCAAGGTAATTATCTAGAGTATGTACTAATTTAGTTTTATCCTTGCAGGTATGCTCGAACATTTGCATTTTTTTACACCATCGGGTTGCATGTACTAGTTTTCACCTGCCTCTACAGAATGTCGGCTCTGAGCTACCTAGGGTATTCGCATCTAGTTATCTGCACATGATGTTGCAACCATTATTACTTGTCTCGTTATCCTCCCATCAATTTTGACAATTTTCTGTTTTTCTGCAGCAACGGTGCCGAGGATGTCGGAGAGAAACACGTGAACCTCCCGCATGCCCTCTAGAATTGATGCCAAAGATATAAATTTCCTATACGGTGTATATATGACTAAAGATCTTTTCTTGGGTTCTTGCCAGACTCGGATCAGTGCATATAGTGGCCATCTTTTTACTAGAGCCGTGTTGAAGCTAGAAAGCATGTGTAGGTGTCGAAAAAGAGCTCTTGGCAGTTCAAACTTGTTGTAATAAGTCAGTCACTTCAATATCTATGCGTTTGATGCACAAACTAGCTCTCTGATCAAATCGTGAATTAATGTGTTTTTGTCCATCATGGCTAGAGAAGAATATAACTACAAGTTTTTTGTCTATCGAAAAATTGGTTCCTTGGTTAGCTTCCTCTAAAGAATAGGTAACAATTGCCTCTGCAAATCGACTTTTTACATTATTCATTAATTTACAGTACCATTTACAGTTCAAATAAGTTGTCAACAAATGAGTTATTTTGCCCGTTATAAACGATTTTCGGGGCACACTTAGCTTTGATCAGCTGAGTGTGAAAAGATTAAATTATTAACAGTAGAAAGTAAAAAGTGGAGTGAACCATATTTTGTGCGAGCTTGAAACAAGCTAATCATGCACGAAGCTTGAGGTGTGCGAGGGCTCTATTCGACCAGCAAGAACCGTCTCCACAAGCCAAGGGGCTTGATAACTTCCCAGAGAGCGAAACAGGATATAGGATGTCTTTCATCGACCGATCTTGTGTTAGTGATCCTTGCATGTGTTTTCCTGACATGCGAGATGGACTTTCACGAACGCAAGCACATGCAAGGCAAAACTTGTCGAGCTTCAATGTCTTGAGACAACATTTTCATGGGTTTCTTGCTTCTAACATTCTCTGAATGTCCTGAACTATCTCAAAACATTAGATTGTGCAAATACCACTTCAAAGGAGTACCCGGTATTGCCTCGTGGAAAAACCAACTTTAGTAGTGTTTATAAATACACTGGTTCATAAATGAACTGAGAGAACTTTTGGCAACAAAGACGACGGAAGGGGCTTCTGTAGGGAAGAAAGTGGGAACCTAATGAGGAACTTGTAATAATCATTATATATCAATGGCATTGGCCGATGGATGTAAACCTCATTAATGGTTGAACGCCTTAAAAGGGCTTGTTATTTTAATCATTACAATTTGTCTCAATTGTTAAGCCAAGTTAACATGTGTTTCCGTCAATATTTTTATATTTTATCCTCTAAATGAGAAGCGACTGGTTGTATTGTATGTGCCAATTGTCATTTAGCTAACAAGCTTATGGATATCGAGGTTCCATAAGCCGTACTTTCTAATACTGTATTTGAAGTCCCCTATCAAATATTTAAACACAAGATGCAAAATCAAAAAATTGATCGAGTTGGAGAATAGTGAGAGGAAAAAACGCTATTTAAGTGTTCTAATGCAAAACTAAACAACAAAGTCGTTGTAGTATAGTGGTGAGTATTCCCGCCTGTCACGCGGGTGACCCGGGTTCGATCCCCGGCAACGGCGTTTTAATGTTTTAATTTTGTCAAAAACTTGTCGTTCACTCGTGTTAAGATTCTCTGTCCTTTGAATTTAAAACGACATGTCGTTTTCACCATGCGTTGCATCTCCAGTCCTTCGAGGAATTGACAACTCCTCCCACGTTTGAGTTAAAATCGAAATCCATTTTTTCTTTTTCTTGAAGAAAAAAAAGAGAGGAGAATGAGAGTTGTAGGAAATTGCAATTCACTGTCGCCCATCGCCGCCGTTGGTTGGCCGAATCTCCGCCGTTGCTTTCTTCCTTCAAAAACCCTAACTCCCTCTCTCTCCTCTACTCTTTCTCTTCCTCTTCCTCTTCCTCTCCGAAGAGTTTCGCGAATTTCGAGCTCAGCTCCCATGGAACCTGCTGACGTGGCTCCGCCGCCGGAGCCCAAAAAGCCCAACAAGCCGTGGCTCGTCGTCGGCCTCGGCAACCCCGGCAAGAAATACGACGGCACTCGTCACAATGTTCGTACAAATCTCTTTTTCCAATTTTTATTTTCAATATATAGTTGTTTTGCTTCAATTTTCAAGTTTATGTATGTGTGTATGTATATTTGTATGTATATTTATATGATTATCTCAGTAACTTGCAGGTTGGTTTTGAGTTGGTGGATGCTATTGCTGAATCTGAAGGAATTTCTATCAGCAGTGTTTCTTTCAAAGCTCTATTCGGCAAAGGTTCAGATTATTTATTTTTTATTATTATTATTTTTTTTTGAAGTATTTCTTTCACGTTGAGACGACTTATGAGTAAATATTGCATTAACTCTTTAGTCTGTAATACAAATTCAATACGTATATATGTGTGTGCATATACATAATTTGGAGTCTGGACCCTTCTGAATTGAAAGAGCTTTATGATGATTATGAATATGGATGTTTTGCATGTTTAATGATAAATTGTTTTCTGTGATGGACAAAGACAATCTCATAACTATATTTTGATCTAGATTTCCACATTATGATTTTCATGGAACTGGTTATGTGATCCAGGTTTTATTGGAGATGTTCCAATTATGCTTGTCAAACCGCAAACCTTCATGAATTCAAGTGGTGAGTCTGTAAGTAAAGCTATCTGACAGTCTTTTTTATTACAATATAATTTTTCTATTGTTTCCATTGTAATCTTGTGGTTTTCAAACTGATTCGTGAAGGTTGGAGCGATCGTCTCGTATTACAAGATCCCGCATAAGCAAGTGCTTGTGGTATAGTTTCTTTCACCCTTGTTGATTTATAATTGAGTTTGTTCTTTATTTTAGTTTATTTTTTCTACGGTCCTTTTCCTCCCATGAGCTGAACTGCTGAAGCCATCATTTTAATTTAGATTCTCCAAATTTCGTGATTGTCTTTTGCAGATCTATGACGATCTAGATTTGCCCTTTGCAAAACTGAAAATGTTGCCAAAGGGTGGACACGGCGGTCACAATGGGTAAATTTGTTTGCTGATTTCTTAGACTCTTTTTATCACCATGTCAGCATTGTTTTAGATTAATTATATAAATAACTTAGGCAAGACATGTTCATAATGCGGGACTCCTCTTTTTTAGCATATCCCATATATTTAGGTTGTTATTGATCTTGTGTGATTCCTAAGACTCCATACTAAATGCGTAATTTCCTTTTCATTTTTGCTGTATTTTTCTTTCCATGGCAAGAGTTGAGAGATATTCGTTTTTTGCCTTTCAAGGACTTTATATTAATTTCGAATCATAAAATCATAATAGGTATATGCATATGTTGAAACCCTTCCAATGAAAGCAACGTGTCATTGCTTACATTGATAGGGGAATACTCAGGGTGCTACTAGCTCTTGTAGTGATTCTCATAAGTTTTTTTCCTTGCTATTGTCCACGAAGTATGCTTAGATGCCTTTTTTTCTCCTACTAGTAGAAAAAGCAGCTTCTGTGTTAGTCTTGATCTGTTGGAGTTCATAAAAAGCTTCACTTGTTTGAAAGGATAAGAGAATGGGCATGGTTAATTTTTGGTAATTTTCTATACTATTGTAGGATGAAGAGTATCATTGATCATTTTAAAGGGAACCGGGATTTTCCGCGTTTGAGAATCGGTATGCCTGAAGACACCATACTTTTTAACATAATTGTTCGTTACTCCTCTATACGCTTATTTCATCGATAAGGTGGCGAATTTTCTAGGTATTGGACGGCCCCCTGGGAAGATGGATCCAGTTAACTTTGTTCTTCGACCGTTCACTAGACAAGAACAGGAAGAGGTACGCAGAACCTTAACATACTCTCGTTTACATGAAAACTATGTTCATATTTGGTTCTAGATTTTAGATGCTGGAACAATTTTTCTTGTTTTTCTTCTAAGTTAGAACAAATCACTTGCAGTTGAGTTTTACATTCCAAGACGGAATAGAAGCAGTTAGGATTCTTTTGCTTGAGGGGTTCAATAAAAGTGCAACATTTGTGAACACTGCCAAGCCCTTGAAACAACTAGGATAATTTGGCTTGCCCACTCTTTTGGATGAGGGGTAAAAGAAGATGATACTTTTTTTGGCTAAAGAAAGAAGATGATATTTAGGTAGCAGAGATGAATTATTCCGAAGGATCGTAGCATTTATGATTGTTTCGGGTGTTGTTTACTTATAACAAAAGAACCAAAAACAAGTGTTCAGAAGGGGGGAAAAATGGTTCTATATATTGATTCTTTGCAGGAGGTGCAGCAGCAAAGTTTTGCATAGAAGTTTGCATTTGAATGAATTAGCTAGCGGAATTGTAATTCAAACATATATTCCTTTCAAAATTATACGTATATTATTCTAATACATTTTGATATATAATTCTTTGTTAAGAATGCAATGGTCATATATAGCTTACTCTTCCAAAGAAAGTCACCATTTTTTTTTTCTAGGCTTCATCTTTTTTGGGTGAATATTTTCGTTTGGGTTTTTGGTTTTTTTTTTTTTTTTTTCCTTCAGTAGTTTGACTTTGTGATATACAGGTAAGTAATATCTGGAGTTGGTATTTCAGAGATTGAGTTGAAAATGTATGTTTGAAGTGAAAACTTTTCAAAAAGTTATGTGATATATAAAATAGTACAAAAATTTGAAATGCGTATGGGAAAAAAAAATGCAAAATGGATTTTGTCTTGTTTGCCTCGTCGTTACGAGTATTTTGACATAAAAATCAGTCCATTCCGATTTAAAATGAGAAAGTTACGGACTTTTAAATTTTGAATTTTTTGCAAAGAAAATGAGTGTTTTATATAGAGTTGGAAATTTGGAATCCAGATGATAAAATGACATTTGTAGATGGTTTCTCAAACATGCTCGAATTTGTTCATTATCCTAAACATTATACTAAATAACATAACAATGAAATAAATTTAAAGAAACTCTTAATAAGATAATAAAGACTAAACTCTTTGGAACGTAAGATAATAATGAATTATCTAATTTTTGATCTCTAACTAACTTATCTAAGCTCTATTTTTCAAATTCAAGTGAGTTATTTGACAGTAATAAAATCCATCGATGTTTGTGGATCGAAGAGAATTCAAATTCGATCGAGTTACGATGTAAAATACTTTTCAAAAGATCGATATCAAGTCACTTGAGAACTCATTTTTCAGTAATCCTAGTGTCGTCAATAAAACAAAAAAAAAAGTGATGATAACCATTGATTAAAGAAGTTACGAACTCATATTCTAAGAGTATTATCTTGTATGTAGGAAAAATAATAACAAAAATTATTCGTCTGCGTCTTGAATGTGGCACAATAAGGAAACAAATATGCCACATATTAACAACGAAAATTGGCTTGGGTGGTTTATTTTGATCATCCAATTTAATAGAAGGTAAAATTTTTTTTATATTTAGTAAAATGGCAAAAAAATGATCGTTAGCCTTTTTTTTTTTTTTTTTTCCTCTCAAATTTGGTCAATCATTGATCAACCAATGATTGACTTAAAAAATTTTGTGATCATTACGTTATGGTCAATCAGTAATTGATTACAGTCAATCACTAATTTATCAAATTAACAAAAATATGTGGGTTCACTGATTGACCATTTTAAAAAATAAAGGCGTCTTTTAACTAATTTTTAAAAACTTAAGTCATTTATTAAAAAACTTCTTTTAAAAAATGGTTATTTAACTCTAAATCCCATAACAAGTTAGACTTTATAATTAAGTGAACCAGCAAATCAAGCGAATATTCAATGGATCCATTTGTTAAGAGAAATTACAACAATTAGGCCATTTTATTCAAAATGCTTAAAATATATAGCATATTTTTAAAAAGTTTGACGTTAATAGCATCTTAATGGTAAATTAATTATTTACAAGAATTTTTAAGATAATTTTGTCATAATTATACTTCATAAATAAATTATATTTCATGAGTATGATATTTATTGATAATTATTTTATTTACAAGAATATTTTTAATATAATTTTATCACAAATAATGCTTCAGAAATATATTATTTACATATTTACGGTTATCTAAAAAGATTTTTTGCTATATATTTTTATTACTAAAAGTTGTTGACCTATTTCCCTTCATTCTCCCATTTGTTAAATACTAAGGGTGGAAGGGACCAAAAGTGGCAGGAGATCAACAATGATGTCAACATTCCCAGCAATTAGGCCTCAATCGAAGGCCATGACATGTGAGTTTGGTCCAACCATGTTTTAAATAGTACGTTTTTGCAACCGTACTTTACTAGTTTTTTATGTCATGACCTTTTTTTTTACGGGATGTTTTATGTCTGACTTACATCAATGTTTTTAGAGGCATGACATACATACACAATTATACATGCCCAGAACATAAGCTTTTTATTCGGATGCCCCCTAAACTTTTCAAGTAGGACAATTTCCTTAAATGTTTTTTCTTTTGTTCTGGTAATGTTGATACTATCAATTTATTTTGTTCAAATTCGCTAAAATTTAGAGGTTTTTTGCACATGACTTGCACATTATAACCCAAAAAATATATTCAGTCTGACTCAATTTCAATACAAAGTCCTTTGAAAACTTGACCCTAATTCAATCATAACTCAAACTTAAACCAAAACTATGAAATAAATTTGTATTGAAATTAAGTTAAAATGATCATCAATAACATTCTTGGGCTATAATGTGCAAATCATGTGCAAAAAAAATTGTTCAAATTTAAAAAATTTTAAATAAAAATGACAGATGATGTCAAAAATGATAAATTTAGTAGGTTGATTGCCATAAAAAATAGTTTATGTATTAAATTGTCAAATTCGAAAAGTTAAAAAATGTTCTTACAAAATACATATGCCTTTGTTTTATTCTAAGGGATGCAAGAATGCCATAAATTTGACAGTTACTTATATTTATGTTTATCATAACATTAAAGTTGATAATTTTATCATGGGATGTCTATTGCCATTTCTTTGTCCACTTTATTCACACCCTCGCTTAATGAATTATATTATTCCTGAATTATCCACAATTAAATTACTTTTAAGGACAAAAAATGATCAAAGATTTACTTTTCACACATCTTATATAAAGATTAAAAAATAAAATTGAAATATCTTTTTTTAAATATAATAAAACAATGCTCAACCCTAATAAACAATAAATAGAATAAGAATGACTACAATGAAAAGGAAACAGTAAGTTTCTTTTCTTTCTCCCCCCCCAACTTTGGTCGAACCCTTTTTTTTTTTAATAAATTATCTTTTCGATGGTAATTTGAATTTTTGTATATGAATCAACAATTGTTTATACTATCGTTATATTGACCTTTTTTTTTTCCTTTCTTTTTTTTTTTTTTATAACTTTTTTCTTCCGTTTATATTTGTCTACTGCACTATTATTATTATTATTATTATTATTTTTAAACACAAAAAACAAACATGTTTATAGGCAATTTAAGTGATAAACTAATATATGTTGTGTTTCAGGAAAAACAAATTCTAATGCTAGTTGAAAATCTAAATTATTAGAAAACTATATATAACATATATATGTATATTTACGATAAAAAAAAATAAAAAAGAAGGTAAAGGAATGCGAAATAGAATAAAAGCAGTTAAAAAAGAAAGAGAATGAGAGTTTTAATTTTTTGGGTGAGTGAAATAAGGAGAAAAATATACAATTTAATTTAAGGGCTTTTTTTGGAATGTTAAGAGGTGTGTAAAACGTAATATGTAAATTTTCTATTTAATTGGCTGGTGGTTTAAGTAGGTATGTGAAAAAAAGTATACAAAGGGATATCAATAGATGCTCCCTTTTGTTATTTTATAAAACTAAAATTACTATATTTAATATTAAAGTGGACAAAATTATAAGAAAATTAGGTTGTGTGGTATTTTTTTAATCACTTAATTTAATGGATGTCCCAACTTTTTTTATTTAGAAAAATGATACCATTTGTTATTTTTCAGAGTTGAACAATCAATGATTGACTAATGGTTAATTAGTGATTGACTATGAAATAGGTGATTGACTAATGGTTAATTGGTGATTGAATATGAAATTTAGTAATTTACATTATGATTTATCAGTGATTGACTATTTAAGAAAATTGATAACTATTTTAGAAAGAAGAGCCCTGTAACTAATTTTTAAAAATTTTGGTAATTTATTAAAAAATTTCTTAAAAAAGGATTACTTAACTATAAATCCCAAAATTATAAAAAGGTACCTAATTTTCTCTTTTGACTAAAATACTTCCTTGCTTGAAAAGACATTGTCATGGTTAGAAACTACACATGTTATTAGCATTTGTAAATAGTTCTTCGGCTTGTTTTACAATTACTTCTCTCAATTATTTAAAAAAAAAAAAAATGAATGGCTATAATTGAAACTATTATTCTGTATAGTCAATTTTTCCTAGTTTTCATAATGATGTGTTTACCAATTTACTTCAGCAATTTTTTTGGTACCATTGATGTGATTTGTCTGTTAATTAGTAAAAAACACATCTTTTTTCTTGTGAAAGTTGTGTCGCAATACAACTTGATATTAAAAAGTTCTTATCAATTCCTCCACAAAAAAAAAAAAAAAAAAAAAAAAAAAAAAAGCTGGATATTAAAAAGTTGGTACTCTTACTATTTTTATTTTTATGTTTTTTTTTTTTGGGGTGTAATTTATGTAATGTTCACACTATTTTTAGTTGGAAGAACTTTGAGGATTGAATTTGTCGCATATCTAGAAGGAAAAAGTTGCTTAACTTCGTTAGGTTGATTAGGACTTTCTCACTCTATATCGTTAGGTTGAGTTGGACTATCATTTTATGAAAGAACCCTATTCAACTCGACTTTACACATCTTTTTGCATCATTTTCCTCCATAGTCTATGGGTTGAGACCAAAACTCCATCATAGACGGGCTTTCTCCAATGAGAAAATGGCTTCTAGTGGCTGTTTCATTGTTAGGGTTTACAAGTTCACTGATATCCATTTAACTCTGATTGACATGTTTAACACCAGTTTGGCGCACTTATTTTAAAATTATTTTTAAAAATTTTAATAATATTTGCTCCTACAAAAATTTGAATTTAAAGGCCCATTTGGTGAATGAGTTTGAATTGAAAATTAAGTTGAAGTTGAAAATTTTTGTTGATTTTTTAGAAAACACAAAAACTTCGTGGGAAAAAGACAAAAACTAATATGGAAAAATACAGTTTGAGTTTAAATGCCAAACGTGTGTTTGTTTGTTTTTACATTTCATTTTAAACTAAACTGTACTTTTTTATCATGGTTTTTGTCTTTTTCTAAAAAATTTTTTTGTCTTTTCTGAAAAAGTTTTTTACCTTTTCTGAAAAGTCAATAAAAATTACTATTGAAACTTAAAAATCTTAAACTATATTCATTTACCAAACACCCCGGTAACCTTAGTATTTGAATTGTGATTTGAACCTGTTATCCAAACAGACAGTTTCAAAGATCAATATCTAAATGCAAATTTGGGAGCAAAAAGCAGTCCCTCGCAAAAGTTTTTAAAACGCGTTTATGTGATGAAAAAGAAAAAAGAAAAAAATTATTGCCACCGGTGTTACCAACCTACTTTTTTGATTGAAAGAAGAAATTGTTTCAATGGGCTTACTTTTATTGGGCAGTAAAAGCCATTGACTTCAAACAAAATCGCTCACATGAAATAGTCTGCCAAAAGAGTACTTTGTGTAATTGACAAACATTATTAATTTTTCCTAACATTTGACCTATAAACATCTGTTTCAATTTTCTTTCGTAACATGTGGTGACTTTTATTAAAGTTTGGGACATCAAAACGTGCTGCCTTGCGCTTGGAGTCCGAAGTGAAATTGAGCCAACATCTAATTAGTAGAATTGGATTAGGTATTCATTGTAAGTAGAAAAAAGTAAACAACAAATTTACGAAAGCTTAAAAAAGTAAATACCATGTTTACGAATAAATAAGGATCCGTTTGGAAGAGGTTTTAGAGATGTAATTATGGATTAAAAATAAGATATAGTTTTAAAAATGTGTGTTTGGTTAAAAAAATTTGTTTAGAGTGAAAAAAAATGTAAAATATTAAATTTTGTTCATAAAAAAAAATATATAAATATGGATCTTATTTTGTTTCTCTTGAAATTCTATGTAATTAAAAAATATATATATATCTCATTTGGACTTGAAATTACGAAGTTATAAACTTTTAAAATTTGAGTTATTGTAGATATTTGGATATGTAAAAAGTAAAAAAACTTTTAGTTAAAGAAAAAAAAAATATATATATATATATATAGATATATAAACCAGATATCAAATATATCTCAAAACAAGCCTTAAGTTTTTTTTTTTAATCATGAGTAAAGTTCTAAATTTCTGTTATAGACTAATAGGAAAAATAGCCTTTTTTAAAGATGAGATGTCCACCGATAAAAAGATGGAGAACCTTTTTAAGATAAGATGTCCTCAATAATTCTTATTGCAAAAAAAAAAAAAAATTAAACAAATAAAATTAGGTTGTTATGACCGAGATCAAAGTTTTGAGAATTAGAGCGTTTGCAAAGGGAAAGGGAAAACAATTTAACTTCTATTACTTCCAATCAATGCCTCCATCAGCTCCGCTACTACTTTTCTTTTTTTTTTTTAAGCCTCACCAAATAAAAGGAGTAACTTAATTATTGTTGATCCATACGCATAAGAAGCTCAAAAAAAGGATAACAAGGATAGAGGGTTACATGCTAAACTAAATAATTTCGGGGAAATAATACTTATCTATACGGTGTATAAATATCTCATGAAATGAATTGTCAATATATCTAGTTAAGTAGCGGTGGATGCTCGAGTTCAGATTAAAATGTGTATCTGTTTTATGATAAAATAAGAGATAATCTAGGATGTGTTAGTAACCAAGACTTGTAGTCCGTTTACCTATCCATATAAAAAATAAAGATATTGCAGAAAACAGCTTAAACACAAGGCTTTTAATTGTGTGTATTTTTGGGATCCGCTAAACATAGTAATTTAGCATTCTTGTTCTTTTTTGTTTTGTTATCAATGGCAAAGTGCAAAAATAGTGTTTTTTTTTTTTTAATTTTATAATTTCTTTATTTTTTAGGTAAGGAATTAATTTACGATCATAATTAGAAACAAATAGGTTTGCCGATGAAGTGGGTTTTTGTGGCCTCGTATGATTTTGTCCCAATAATAGAAGATATTTCTACTTTTTCTTATGTCATCATATCGTCCAAGAAAAGAGCCTACACTTTATGTGCCCATATGGGTGTACATGTTCTGTTAAAACCCTAACTTTCCCAATCTAGTTGCTCCTTTTTAGGACTTAGCTTATACCTGAAGAATGCGCACCAGAAAAAATAAAAAATAAAATAAAATAAAATGAAATGAAATAAAATAAGAAGAGGAAATGGTCCCATTAGTTTTGACCTAATAATTTTTTATAAGATCCTTCCCATTAATTAGCCATGTACTTAACATAATCCCAACTAAATAATTATTAAAAAAAAAAGGCACTTAAGACAATTGCTTCTTGATAGCATGAAGTCTCCATTGTCGTACATCACCTCCTTGATAATTGTATTATCCATATTGCTGGGGGAAATCACTTTTATAACGGGATTTCCCGATAAGATCGCATCTTATTGTGATAGGGGAAGTTCACTTTATTATAAGATTTAAATCAAACAACATTTAACGTTATTTTAAAAATCTTCTTATAGTATAGAACTCAATTGAATATGCATTCTCTAATTTAAATCTTATAATTATAATCAAATTATTACCTAGAGTAAGGTGCCTTCCACGTAGATCTCCATATATATATATATGGGTGTGTACGTATATATATACACACATAACCTATTTCTTCAAATTACATTATTGCAATTGAGTAGGCTAGCTTATGTGGTTGGAATCCATTATGATTTGAAAGCGACCCAATGTATGTGGTTCATCAACTGTCCTCCCATAACAAAAATGTCCCATGGAAAATTAAGGCAATATAAATTTTGGTCCTATCTTACTCAAAGAACATAAATTTTATCGCTTCTCATATTTACAGAAAAGGAAATTAAGTGACGGATAAATTAGTTGGTAGCGCAATTAATCTAAAGGCTACTTTAGATTTTCTATTTCTGGTTAGCGATTCACATTAGTAGAGTTTTCCTATTATAAATCTGGCTAAAATGAGGCGGAATACACTTTTTCGGTCGTCGATTTTTAAAAGGTTCTAATTGTAAGGTTTTAACAAGGAACCAACCTTGTCAAAATCATAAAATTCAAAGTGTGCCAAGTACCTATTCGGGAAGTAGTGATCAGCTCCTTTTTTATTTTTTTTCAATTGATTAATTAATTTACTTAATTAGTTTTGAAAGAACCGCTCACTTGAATTTATGGATGTCTATAGTTTGGTTTTAGGTTAGACTAATCAATTTGTAAAGTTAGGTTATAGCTTCGATATTAAAAGCAATTATAAGCTGTAAACCTCTCATATATGTCAGTATGTGTGTGTATATATCATTTTCAATAAACTATAGAGATCAAGACGTCTGATAGTGACGGAGATTTTTTTTATTTTTTTATTTATTATTTATTATTATTATTATAATTATTTATTTTATAAACAGAGTGACAGGGATTTGAAACTTCGAAAGGGGTAGGCTCAACTTATAGCTGCCACCAAAGGAAAGCCTGTGAATCATTTAACAAAAAGAATCCATCTTAAATGGTACAAATTGAGATATTTATATACATATATATATGTGTAATATTTATATGTATATGTATCATAACTAGAATAGTAGTCGAACCTTTTATCCTTTGAAGTGATTATGTACAAGTCTTAAGCAACCTAGTAAATGTAATGCGTGACTAGTTATCTAAGTTTTCCGTAACGATTACATTTTAATTCTTATTTTTCATTTATTTGCATAAACAAACAAGATTATATAAAGACGAGTTGTTTTGAAAACATAATGCGTATGTGATATTGATTAATAGTGTTCGACGATGGATAGCGGCAAATGGGTAAACCATTGTTTGTTGGTTTTAGAAAATATTAAAAAAATTAATTTGCGAAATTAGGGATTTTTTTTTTTTTTTTTTTAACTTGGGGATGTGAGAAAGTCAAATGTAATATTACTGACTATACCTGTAACAAAAAAAAAATTATATTAATAGTGTACATTTATTAAGTATTAAAATGTGAAAATTTTAACCTTAATACAAGGATTTAAGACACATATGAAAGAACTTAAATTTGGGAAGTTTGTAGTTGTCACTATAGTCCAATGACTATTATACACTATTAATTCACCAAAAATAAAATGACTATTCTACACTCCTTATATTGTAGAGGGTTTTGGTTTTTTTTTTTTTTTTTTTAATAATTTAAAAGAAAAGTATAGAGAGTTTGAAAACAAAACAGAAAGAGAAAATGGAAGTTCCAAGTAGCAAGGTTAAAAAAAAAAAAAGCACTTATGATATGAATTGTGGTTTTTTTTAGTGGACAAGTATTATTATTTTA
Organism: Ficus microcarpa; assembly: GCA_025413485.1. NCBI lineage: Eukaryota > Viridiplantae > Streptophyta > Magnoliopsida > Rosales > Moraceae > Ficus > Ficus microcarpa. The sequence continues at coordinate 11,329,219 of CM046380.1, read as the reverse complement.
ATGGTCAGATTAACTTTTCAATAAATTAAATTTGTGAATGTGCACTTTAAAACAGTACGTGTACTTTTACAAAACATAAGATTTATGGGGGGAAAAAAACTTGTTTAACGAGGAATTAAGACAACCTGAGATAGGAACAAAGTTCATAATTTCGATTGAAACGTGTTGTACAAATGAAATGGGAACGGAAAACCAGATAGGGAAAAATATGGATTGAAACCACATGTCCAATTTCTTTAAAGGGTGAATTGTGAAATATATATATATATATATATAGTAATATTATTGATTATAAATTATTTAGTACACAAAAAATTCAACAGAAAAATTGAGTATGAAAAATATAAATAAAAAAAATACTAGAAACATCAAATTTAATATTAATTTTTGAATAATTGTTATATAAATTATTATTATTTTATTGATAAGTATTTAAAATATTATAAAAAAAATAATATGTGAATTGATATTTAAAAAATTAATATTAGAGTAAAAAAAAATTAATATTAGAATTGTTTTCAAAATATTATAACATAAACAAATATCAGTGAATGGAGACGAAGCATGCCGACAATCACGGGAAGGGTAGGACCCACACCCAAAAGGAATAAGTGGGACCCAACGAGAGAGACAACAAACAATCACAAAAGTCCGCGTTTACACCACCAATTAACTGTAACACAAAAGTTAAATCTACCCGACCGTACTCGACCGGACCCCTTATTATTATTGTCTTCTTCTTCCTCGTCGCCAACCCACTTACTTCTTCCACGTGATCTGTTCCCCACCACCACCCATTTTCCCAATTATCAAAATTGTTTTACCCTTCGTTTGAAACAATTAAAATATATAAACAAATCCATATTCTGGATTACAAAATTACGGTTTAGTCGTATACATATTCTGAGAGAAAGAGAGACAAAAAAAAAAAAAAAAAAAACACATATTTACATGATTGCTTTTTAATGCAACCCTCTAATATTTACTAATCTATCATTAATTTTTTACTCCGATCAAGAATCGAATTTAAGACTTACGGCTTTTAAATCATAACCCCCCTACTCTCACTAACTGCCCCGGCGGCTTGCTCTCTAAACTTCTTGTATAATGACAGTGTGTCCTCTTAAAAATTAACAATTAATCCCTTAAAATAAGAATTAATATGTGACATGCACCTAAGTCCTTATTATGTAATGATATAAATGGTTATGATATCTGTTTTGTTTTAATAAGCATTTATTGGAGGTTAATGTATGTAATTTATCTTATTAAGTGGAATATTTGTATTTTTAAAATAAAATTTAATTAGGCTGAATGAAAATTTATTAATTCATATCAAATTAGTAACATTAATGATTATTTTAATCCGTTTTAATATAATCTACTTCAAGTTTATTTTCTAAAAAGATAAAAGAAATATTCATGCCCCCCCCAACTTTTTTTTGGGGGGGGGGGGGGAGGCATGGGAGTTATAGGTATTCATTTACTAAGTTTTTAAAGATAAACCTAGATTTCAAATGTAAGGCTTCGTTTGGTTCACCAATTTGAGTTGGAAATTTTAAATTTCAATAATAATTTTTGTTGACTTTTCAGAAAAAACAAAAAACTTTTTCAGAAAAGACAAAAAAATTTTTCAGAAAAAGACAAAAACTGATATGAAAATTTTGAGTTGGAATGGTGAACCAAACGAGGGCTAAGACTGAGTTTGTCTCAAAATTCATTCGTTCCTTTATTAAGGTCTCATATATACCATGCACATATCCATTTTTATGATAATAATATTATCATTAGCACTATTGTTAATTGAGGTAGCTTTTAGTTTATCGCTCTTTAAAAAATTGACGAGCATATTATTGATTAAAGAAAAGTTAGGGATAATGATGCAAAAATACCAATGGAGATGATAGCGGATATAAAGCATATGTTTGATGCACCGATTAGAGTTGATTTTTCAAAGTTTGAATTATTTAATTTTTTAAAAAAAATTAAAATTTCTATTGACTTTTCAACACAAAATAAAAACAAATAAGAAAATTTCCGTTTAACTTTCAACTTTAGATTTAAACCTAACGTTTTTATCTTATTTTTTATTTTTTTATCCTGAAAAATCGATAAAAAAAAAAAATTAAAACTATATTTTAAAAAATCAACCAATTTTAATTATAAAAAAAAATTCATTTCAAATCCTTAAGTTCAGTTTCATCAATCGCTGTTCAAACAAAGCCGAAGAGACAGAAATGCACGAGATTCTCTTCTCGGCCATTCCCCATCCGTGAATACGTCGCAAAACGCCAAATCACCGGCACCGTCAGATGCCACGTGGCGTACATGCAAAGCCTCATTACGTATAAAAGATTTTCAACTGGGGTCCTCTTTTAGTCTTCCCTCCCTCATTTTCGACGATAATTTCCCATCATACCAATACCACCCTCCAACTTGAGAAGAATTTACAAAAACATGCCACTGAGCTGAAAATACAGAAGAAAAATTTCCCATCACACCAATACCACCCTCCAACTTGAGAAAAATTTACAAAACATGCCACTGAACTAATAATACGCAAGAAAAAAAGAAAAAGTACAACACAACATTTATGAATATTAAATATGAACTGTCACCCGTACCACATCACCAGCAGCTAAGGAACTTTGCGTTACTAATTTAAGAGAACATTTAATTTATAAAATAAATAATCATTTCATAACAGCTGGGCCCAACTTTTATCCAAACACCCACCTAGTTGTACTCGGTCTCTTTTCCCCAGAAACCAAACACTACGCTTTTAAATTACTACCTTGTCCATCCTATTTTCTGAAATTACTATTTCTTGTGAAGGATAAATAGGTAAAATAAACACAATATTATTTTTTTTCCTTTTTCTTTTTTTTTTTTTTGGTTCTAACATTTATTGGGCGAGAACCCGACACGTGAGTTGGCCAAGTCATAGCTGACACGTGTCCCTTGCTGCTGAACGTTGCCTATGATCGACAGAGACGACGTCGTTGGGGCGAAGGCGAAGCAGAACGTGCCGGAGCTGTCCACCGGGATGAGGTAATTCTTCGCCGGCAACGCCCACGTCTTCCCTCCAGCGAGCTGAAACGACACCGTCGGGACTTGAACTCTCGTCCGCGACGACAGGTCGTAGCACGTGTCGAACAAGGAGACGCCGCTGGCGGACGGGAGTTCCTGAGTCCGTTTCTTGAACGCGTCTCGGAGCGACTCGTAGACCGGAGTCCGCAGCCGCGTTATGGCCGTCCCGGAGTCGACGATGATCCCTCCGTTACCCGACTCGTCGACGCCGAACAGCGACGGCGAGACCGAGATCGGAACTCCTCCAACGCTCATTCCTGTGAGCTTGACGTAGTAAAACGTGTCGATCTTGCTGTTCTTCAGAATCGGCGCGAAAACCGAGTCGCCTGGCGAGGCCGAGTTGAACTCGAGAGTCGACGACGCGGACGAGTCGCGGTTGACCAAGCAGTAGGAAAACGACGACGCTTTGAGCTGCGACGTCAGAGAAAGCTGACCTCCGCCGAGTCCGATCAAGCCGGCGGAGCCGACGAACAAGCCTTCGTCGTCGTGGCCGCATCCGAGGGCGACGCCGTTGACGGATCCGCCGGAGGTTCCGAACGATAGCGTTTCGGTGACGAAGTCGCCGACGGTGTAGGATCCGTCGCCGTAGGAGACCTGGTAGAGGCATCTCCCCGATCGGCAGGCGGAGACTTCGAGGGCAGAGCATTGCGGGGACTGGCAGGAGAGGGGCGAGTACGAGGAGGAGGCGGACGGGTCGAAGATCGGGTCGGACTGCTGGTAGCAGTCGGAGCAGGGCTGGCACTGGAGCCAGTTGACGTCGCTGCCGGTGTCGATCACCATCGAAAATTGCCTCACCGGCTGTCCGACGCCGATCCTGGTGAAGTACTCGCCGCTGCCCTGGCTGGTGCCGGAGACCACGGGAGTGGAAAGGTCCTCCGTCCTAAGTACCTGATCCTCCGACGGGAGGAGGTCCGATCTCCTCACGCCATCGACAGCGAGCTGAAGCTTGAGATTGAGGGAGTCGACTCGTGCGGAGTCGCGGGCGAGGCGGGAGATGACGAGGCTGCGGTAGTCGTCGTGGTGATCGCCGGCGCTGATCAGAGAGTCGCGGGAGTGAAGGAGGAGAGAGAAAGAGGAGGAGTGAGAAGAATGGTTGGCAATGGCGGTCTGGGCCTGGTCGAAGATGGGTTTGAGCTGAGTCTGGGGGTCGAAGGAGAGGACGTCTTGGGCGAGTTTCAGAGAAGCGGAGACGTCGAGGAGGGCGGTGTGAGTAGGCGGTGGTAAGTCGCGAGACATGGCGGCGGGAGAGAAGATCAGAACGGTTAGTATGGTGGAGATCAGGAGTGGGTTTAGCTTTACCGCCATTTTTGTTGCAGAGATTTGGGGTGGAAAAATAGGACAGAAAAGAAAAGAGGTGAGAAAATGGAGTGAGAAATAGTGGGGGGTTTTGGCTTTTATTTAGAAGTTAGAAGTTAGAACAGGCCATACAAAGATGTTTTTGGGTACCAGGGGTGTTTCAGTAATTTTACTGATTGAATGTTTTTTGTCGGTTAATTTGTTATTATTCCACTTGGGGTTGGACCAAGGACTTTGAGAATGGACAGGGCCACCAATGCAAATTAGTCCTCTTCCTTTTTCTCTCTTTAGTGGTTTGTGTGGAAACGTCGTTATGCTAATTTCATCTTAATTAACTAATCAAAAAAATTCATTTTAATTAAGTAGAAAAACTTATTTTTAGAGAAATAATAATTAAAAAAAAAAGAGAGCAAAAGAGTTAAAGAGAGTGGTAATAATTGAAGGGAAGACTAGGACAAGCATTAACACACTCCATGCATGTGTTATATGATTGTGGTTCAAATCTTGAAAAACCAGGACAAGACTCCTAGTCAATCCCTGCACTGATCTATGTTTATGTTTGTATGCTTTGTATATTCCTTTCTCTTCTTTACGATGACCCGTAACATATGCATTTTATATGCTTTTTTTTTTTTTATAAATAATTATATAAATCGATTTTTATCTCGTCATTATCATGTTTACGTGATTTACTGATTTAATAAATTATTGACATTTATATAATTTGTCTATGTTATATAATAAATTCATAACCATCATTTTTTTCCTAATAAATTTTACCTTATTTTGATAATTAGAATAGTATTGACATTTATAAATCACTTAAATATTAATTGTTTATTAAACGAGTGTATTGCGTAAAAATGATGAAGTGATATATTTCATTTATTGAATAATTTCTCTCTTTTTTTTTTTCTACAAACGGTAAAAGTTTCATTTCTTTTCTAAAACAAAATTACGTAATTTATATTCACTGATTAATAAATGGAACGGGTTGTGATTCATTATTTATAGAATAAGTAAATATTTAGGTCATGTTTGGTTCGTCGGTTGGAATTGAAATTTTTATATTAGAGTTTGTTGGCTTTTCAAAAACTTGTTAAAATTTTTGTTAACTTTTTGGACAAAAGACAAAAATTAAATTATAATTTTTGAGTTGGAGATGGAAAACCAAATATATATTAATTTTCATAATTATGTCACAATGTTACGTGACACCCTATCTTGGAGATGTGTGTGTACACAAAATCTTAAATCCGATATCTGATAGTATCCAACGATGTGAATTTCCGTTCCTATGAATGTGAACTCCAGTTACCTGGAATGTAAGTTCATGCAGAAGAAAATAAGGTTAAAGTAAATGTGAATTTCTCTTATTATATATATATATATTATACATAAATTTACATTACTAACAACTAAAATTCACATTTATAATGATTGAAGTTCACATTGCTAGATACCATCAACTACCGGATTTAAGATCATTCATATATATATATACACGCAAATACAGATAAAAAACATTTTCTTGATCCTTAAATAAGAAAAAATAAGATTTTTTCAAGTGCATTAGAGTAAGTACACTTAATTTTATGCAAGAAAAAGTAGGTAGCCTTAAATATTGTTAGGTCTAGATAAGTATAGGATGCGATGGGGTCCCAAATAACAATACATAAACATTACCATTAGTCATTCTCTAATGCACTTAATTTTTTTAGAAAACATAATAATTTCAATTAAATGGATATGTTGATATTAAATGTACAAAGTTCAGAGTTCAGGTACAATTTAAACTCAAAATTCTTTTAAATTTAAACTCTTATACCAATAATACCCTTCACATGAACGTAACTCATTTTGTTGAACGCAGAAAACTATATAAATTACCGAACTAAATTATGTGTGATAAACGTTACATTTTCTTTAAAATTGTAAAATTCTATTATCAAAAAGGACCGTCAAATATAGTCAAAATTACACTTTTTAAAATGAGAATCTATGATATATTTTATTAAAAAGAAAAAAAAAAAAAAAAGAAAGCGGCTGCGCTTACAATGTAACAAGAAATAGAAAATAGAATCAATGGAACCTAATGGAGCCTATTGCCAACAAAACCAAGACCTAGAAGTCTACCACCATATTGGAGAAACAACGCAGAGAGCTGGCGTCGCCATAGAATCCGCTTGCCCTCGTTGAAAATGCGTAACAAGAAAGTTCATTTGAGAGAGACAGCCCAAGCACCTAACCCAAGCCGGATGCCAACGTTGATGAACTTTGCAAGATCTAGAATGAAAAATAATCGATTTTATCCCATCATAGCATTTTCAAGTGAAAGAACAAGACATACACAATGTCATGAATATCAACAGTATCAATAATCTTAACATATATAAAAGAGTCAAAAACTCTTTCTTTTTTTTATACGTATTGTTCCCTTATTATTATTTTTTTTCCTTTTTAATTCTCTTTCATTCTTTTCCTTTTTCTTTTGTTTGTTTGTTTGTTTGTTTCTTTTTAATTGCCAAAATTTTTTCTCCTTTAATTCATTCAATCTATTATCTCAGTGTATTTATATTTTTTTTGACAATCTCATATTGCCAACTACTTCTTTTTTTTTTTTTTTCTCATAATGTTTGATATAAATAAAATTTTTTCATGGTACTCTTTAAAATTAGTCTTCACTTTCATCCACGCAAGGATCTATTTTCTTATCTATTTTCTGTATGTTTTCTTTTATCATTTAAAATTTTTATTTTTCATTCCTTTTTGTCCATACTAAAATAATTTTTTTAAAGCATATACTTACTCAGATATTATTTTCTCATAGCACCACCCAATTAACTTTCCATGTAATTCGCTAACTTTTCTTCAATTTCCTACAACTTAAATATTTTCTCCTCAATGATCTTTGAACAACTATTTTCTCATAATACCTCATAATTAATTTTTATTTAACAAATTGATTAAGCATGTACATGACACGTGGTGATGAACGGCGAATTATAATAGAGTAGTTTTATTTTAATAGATTAACCTCATTGAGTGTCGAAAAAATTAGGGCCAGTTGGAGATAATATCTGGAGATGGTGTTTTGGAGATTGATTTAGAAATGTGAATTTGGGAGGAGAACTTTTGACAAAGTTCTATAATATAAAAAATAGTATAAAAATTTGAAATGTTTCGGAAAAAAATATGCAAAATGCATTTTATCTTATTCGTCTCATTGTTTCGTGACATAAAAATCATCTCATTTCAATTTAACATGAGAAAACTCTGAACTTTTAAAGTTTAAGTTTTTTGAAAATATAAAAAAGAGAAAGTTTGACGTAAAGTTAAAAATTTAAAATCTAAATGATAAAATGCCATCTGATGGTATCCCAACCCTCAATCTGTTTTTTTTTTTTCCCTCGCCTAATAGCAATTATTGGCCTTCTTTACTTGCAATAACTAAATATTTTACTGTTATAGAGCTTGCAAGTTTTATTTTTCCAAAAAAGGGATGATTTTTTTTTTTTGCTGGAATATAAAGAGATGAATTTTTGGTCAGTAGTATAGTTGGCACCTCTATTAATATACATTTTTATTAGCTTAGTTCGTTGGTTGAAAATAAAATTTTTAAATTAGAGTTGGCTGATTTTTCAAAAACTAGTTATAATTCAAAAACTAGTTATAATTTTTGTTGATTTTTTAAAAAAGATGAAAAAGTATAGTTTAATTAGAGCTGAGTTAAATTGTTAAACGAACTCTTAATCTTTGAAAAAGGCACTTTGGTAAACGTAAAACATTCAATTACCTTAAAACATTCACCAATATTGAGAAGACATTTCTATCTCTAATAATTAGTTGATATAGTAACGGTTTAGGGGAAACAAAATTCTTGTGGAGAATATTTGCAACGAAAAAAAAAAAAAAAAAAGGTGCATTGTTCCAGTTTTGAATTGCTATCAGGAAATGTATATATTCAAGTTTATTAAAAGTAGTAACAAATATGACATATTCGCACATTTTCAGTCGCTAAGATCGTTACCCCATATTTTTTTTTTTACACGTATATAATTTCATTTCGGATTATCCAGCCAAAAAAAAAAAAAGGTTCAATTTGGCCTTTTCGTAGACAAAAATACTTGGTTCTTTTAGTGAATTTGAATTTTGTAAGTGTGAGAATTTCATGATAGGATTTGAAACAATACTTTATGGATACGGGATTCTGAATCGTTTGATCCGTATGAAAAAAAAATCTATTAATTTAATTTGTACATATATACATATTCATTTTGATAGAATCTTAATTAGAGATCTAACGTTTAAAAATATATAATATGTTCAAAAATATATAATATCATCACTGCTGAAAAGCTAGTATATTATTTGTCGATTCACATGTACTTTTGTACTAAAATTTTACATTATTTTGAGCAGTCTAGTTGTTGCTTAGTGCATTAATAATGTATGAAGATATAAATATATACTTATACAGCCACTAAATATTAGTATACGTATTCTATTTGAAAAAAAAAAAAAAAAAAAAAGGGAATAAATAGGACTTGTAACTTTTGATTAACCCAAATGCGCTGCTATTTTTTTTTTGCTAAGAAAAAAAAAAATGCTACTAGATAAAATGATTTTTTAACGAGCCAAAATATTATTTTCTTTTGTTATTCATTTACTGCATCAATAATAATCATAATCAACTAGACCGACCCCTTCATTGGCTCTTCGTACGGCTCTATCTCTGTGGAGTAGATGTGTTTATTAATGCGGTCTTTATCTGTTTGGTGGGATCTTCGATTAGATTTTTGTGGTTCTCAATGAAGCAATGGGTTAGATTAGACACGTTCCTGTCTCTTTGGCACTCATTGGCCTTATTCACAATTTAAAGTTGTGAATGAGTCTCTTCTTGATCATATATAATTTAGTAAGAAATAGGAAAATTTTATGTCAGAACTGTCCTTTCGTCTTGGTATTTTTTTTTAATTATGAAATTAACTTTTCAATGGTGTGATAAAGTGACTTTAAGCAGCGACATTACATAATTTTTTTTTACGTGTATATTCACATATTAGAAAGTTGAAAATTAACCTACAGATTAAAATAATAGCATATGCTAATTGGTTACAAGTACAGTTCCTACTCGTAAGCACTTTTTCATAAGAAATAACTGATGCAAAAGAATCCACAAGATATGCATCTCGGTGTTTAACTTTTTGCATTAATAATAACATAAAACATGTGTGGTATAAGTTTTCAAAAATTATCGAAAGATGATGGATTAGTAGTTTTAGACTTTTTTAATAATTGTTATAGAAACTGATCATGATGTTATTTATAAATATGATATTTTCATGAACTTTGTAATACCTATTTTGGAAACAAAATATTTATGGATGATCAAAACGTTCTAACCATTAGGTTATGCGTCACTTATAGTCCCACAAAGGACCGTTAGAAAAACCCTAATCCAGAGAAAAACTTTGTATTTGACAAATGAGTTTGAAGATTTTCATTTTGTTTTTAGAAATATATCAATTCAATTTAAAATTTTCACTGATTCGGAATCTATATCACACTTATTAACCTATGTGTCGAATATACCATCCTATGTGAGAAGAAAATTAGAGTTTGAGATGAAAAGGAAAGAAAAATGAGAAGAAATAAAGGGTGAGTGAGAGTGTCTATCTCCCCTTGAAGGGAATAAAACTTATTACAAGCATTTTGGTGGTTAAAAAAAAAAAAAGTTTTAGAAAAATGTAAAATCATAAAGGGAAAATGTTGCATATTTGTGCTTTTGAAATACCATATTTGTCTCTTTCACTATACAAATATCTGAAGTATACCCTACAAATGTTTTGCTAACAACAACAACAATAATAATAATAAGCATTCCTTTTTTTTTTTTTTTTTAAAGGGTAAGTATTCCTTGTTTTTGAAAAAGATAAAAATAAGCTACTCCAAATTTTAAATCCACCAAGATTACTCTCTGTATATAAGATATTATTTATATTATTAGTTTATTAAACATATTAAGATATTGTATGCCACATCTCATTTTGGCTTTTTAAAGTATTATTCAGTTTAAGTGGGTGTTTGGCAAACCAGTCTAAGCTGGGTTTTTTCAGTTCGGTTTGAACTGAAGGCGTTTGGTGCATCCGTCCCTCTTCAACTGGTATTTGGACCGTTGCACAGTAAACCCAAATGGGTTTACTGTGCTACCTCTGTTCTCTGTAGGGTGGGTTCTTCACACCTTCGTCTGCTCCTCTGAGTGCCTCTCGAGTTCCTCCCCCCATGCGCCCATGTTCCTCGGTCAGTCTCGCTGACAGCCTTCGACCCCCAACCTGGCGACCATCTGCGGCGTAGCAGGAGGTCCCTTCACTGCAGATTCACCCTCTCTCCCAGGTGAGTTTATAGGGTTTTGCCGAGAGTGTTGACCCCCCTTTGAAGCAGATGTGGCGATGGGGTTTGGGGATCTCGAACCGAAGCCAAACCCGTGAGTTGATTACCTACTACTTCCGGATTCAGGGAGCTTGTCGGCGAGGCGTAAAATCCTGCCCTAATCCGTCCTCCTCGCCGTATACTCATCGTCCGGTTCAAATTCCGTAAGCCTAGTATGTATTTCGAACCCAATTTCTCGCACTTAACTTAATTAATCTCGGATCGTGATCTGTTGGAGATGTGTTTGTACAAAATTTTCGATGTTATGTGTTGTTATGAAATCCATTTAACTGTGTTGTTATCCCCCTTTCTCGACTTGAAAAAAATGGCATTTGTTCATGTCCAGGCTTGGTGTTTTCGCTGCCCTGATTGTTTGAAACCGAGTATGGTTTTCAAAAAAAAATTGTTTGTAGACAAATTTTTTAATTCCCCTTGTTCTGGGTTCGGCCAAATCAGGCGTGGACCTTAACCTAACGAGGATTTCCTCGGTAATTTGATGTGTTCAGTCAGTTTTGGATTGCATTTGTGAGTGTAAGAAATCTGTGGCTTGTTGTTTATATGGTGTTTTGTAAGAAATCTAGTTTGGATTGCATTTGGTGAGTTGTAAGAAATCTGTAAGAAATCTGTATATGTTCAGATGGTATGTTGTGTGTTTGTAAGAAATCTGTAGGAGGAGTCATATAGGTTTGGATTTCATGCCGTTGATACTGTAATATGGCTATGTGACATGTTACAAAGAATGTTAATTTCTTGTTTGATGTGGTTTGACACCTATTTACTGAAATCCGTAGACTGTAATTAGCACTAGACGAACTCGTCATTGGTAACTACTGTAGTCCCAATAGCCCATGTGGATGTAATTTGTTGGGTTCCGGTTAAATATGTCTTGTGATATTGATTTCCCATTTTATCACCTGCGCCGACTTACCAAATTGTGATTAGTTAATTTCACAACGTGTTTAAGTTCTTAGGAATTCATACTTTAGGACGACTCTTTCAGGTTCCGGTGTGTTTGGGACCAGTAAGCAACTCGGTTTCTGGTCCATGGTATTAACCCAAATTGGCGATAATGTATACATCATATTTACACATATTGTAATTTAATCTGACTGGTGAGTTAGTTACCCGATACGTAACGTCAGTTACCGGTATATACGGACATATTTCCTATTACGGGGTTTAATTGCAAGTTATGCTTCGCATAAACCTATTTTGCCCCGAACATTTTGTCACATATGCCATGGTAACTGTATATCTATCGGGTGCTTCACATTTCTCAGATCAAATATGTCTTACGATATATACTGAGCCAACTTATAAATGGATCCGTTATGCGTGTTTGTTAATTATTTTTCTATGTGTTTTGATGTTCGCTTTCTTAAGGAAATGTCGCGAAAAGCATCAGGTGAGACCTACGTTTGGGACCCCGTGAAAGAGAAAAAATTCCTTGAGAAACTCGATGAATACCTGGCTACCACGGGCGGTAAACAACCGACCTCAGCAATCCTCGATCTTTGGGTCGCAGAGTTTAATGCTGAGTTTGGAGGCGTACCTGCCTTTGGATCAACATTATCTCAGAAGAAAGAGCGCATGAAGAAGATTTATAGGGGCTGGAAGGTGTTGCAGTCTCAGACAGGCCTAGGGTACGATTCGTTGACGGATCGAATCATATGCTCTGACGAAGCGTGGCAGAGCTTTATTCAAGTAAGCATGTTGTCTACCATGCCGATTGACGAAATTATGTTTGCTGACTCAATGTTTTTAATTGTATGATGGTGAAATTTCTTATGCAGCTGCATAAAGAATGCAAACATCTCAGGCACGAGGGACTGCGACACAAGGAGCTGTACTACAATGTTTTCGACAAAAATCATGCGGCGGGTGCCTCGGTGTATGGGTCCATCACAATGCCCGATGAACGGCCATCGTATTACGACTTTGATGCTTCAATGGAAAACTCATCATACCGGCCTATTTTAGAAGACGATGTAACGCCAACAGTGGGGGCGCACAATTTGAACACTATGCGATCGGGTGCCAATGCTGGTCCATCACGGTCTAGGGGGAGTTCCGGAAAGAGGAAGCAACGAGACGAAACGGATGAGATGCCATTCCTGGCAATGCAGGAAATAGTCACCCATTTTCGGGGCAGATCGCAATTGGGGACAAGTAACGAGCAATCAAGCCGCACAGATCACATGTTCGACTGTATGAATATTATGACAGATATAGGTGTTCCCCCCAACGAACGGGCTATAATGTGGCACTACTTCAATTCGAGTCAACGTCTCTAGCGTACCTTCCCGAGGCTTCAAGACATCGATAGGCGGGAGATTATCGCTTCTGTTGTTCAGGGACATCGACCCCCGGCTAATTGATTTTCCCTATATTAATAAAAAATTGTTTTCCATTTATTATTCTTACGGCTACGACAGTGAGGGTTCTTCGGACAAGAATTATTTATTTACTTATTTACATTCATGTTTTTTTTTTTTATGTATCGACTGTTGACTGTTCTGTATCATTTTTTTACATTATGTTTTTCTCATTTACGTTGTATTATTTCATTCCGGAATGCGGGCATTATTTTCACCTTAAAACTTCTTAATGAAATTAGTAACTAGTGTTAATAACTTTTGTGCCAATAATTTAATAACAAAGTCGCAACTATTTTCGCTCATCTCAGTTGAACATCCATTGCTGACGAGAGGAGTATCATATTTGGTAAAATGAACTCGAATAGTTCCAATTCAAACCACGAAAAAGATTTCGACTACTCAGAAAACGAGTGTAACCCCCATGATTATTATATTGTGAAGGACGTGTTAGCAACAACAAGTACCAGGCGTAACAGGCGAAGGTCTCCACAACCCATGCATGATTCAATGCTTACTGGTAGCAGGCGTGTCGACGAGATACTAAATGGACATGAAGGAATTATTCAGGGAGTGATCAGTATGCAATCGGGAACATTTAGAGTATTAAGTAACATATTAGCTACTCGGGGAATTATTGACGCCAATGTGTAACATGAATGTAAACGAGCAATTGTTCATTTTTTTTATCAATATGTTCACAAGACGCCACCATTCGACAGACATTGTATTTGTTCCAGCATTCGTACGAGACAACTTCCCGTTGGTTCGATAAGGTGTTACAGGTTATTTGTTCGTTGAAGGATGAATTCATAAGACCACCAGACTATACAACCGTCCAACATTTGATTCTGGAGCATCCGGACAAATATAGACCATGGTTTGGTGTACGTTTTTTACCTTAACCTAAGCATATTATTTGTGAACTCAATATTAGGTAATAATGTTGTCTTAATGATGTTTATTATATTATACCGTAAAATGTCTTATGCAGGATTATATTGGTGCTATAGATGGCACACACATCCCATGTGTCTCCCCCCCCCCTCCGGTGAAAATGCAGACGCTTGGATTAATCGCAAAGGGTTTTACTCGCATAACATATTAACAGCATGTTCGTTTGACATGAGATTCACGTATATGTTAGCTGGGTACGAGGGATGTTGTCATGATGCCAGAATGTTAGACGAGGCAATAACATACCATGAATTTCCAATACCTCCACCAGGTACGCATAATCATCGAATTGTGCGTAGTTATCAATATAATAATTACAACAAAAATTATTTGGTCAGTGGTTTAAAACTTAATTTGGTGTTTATGTTGTAGGAAAATATTACTTAGCAGATTCGGGATATGCCAATAAGGATTATTTCCTCAGCCCATACTGACAGGAGACGTATCATTTACCAGAGTATCGAGAACGTCAAGTCGGTCTACGCAACAGAAGGGAAGTTTTCAACTACACGCACGCTTCGCTGCGTAATTGTGTTGAGCGAACATTTAGTGTATGGAAAGCAAGGTTCAAAATACTTAAAAACATGAATAGCTATCCAATGGACAAACAAAGAATGATTCCCGTGGCGTGTGCAGTTCTGCATAATTTTATTAGGATGGTGCAGGTTGGGGACCAAGTGTTTACTGACTATGAGGCAGATTGTGTGCCTGTAGGGGGAAATGTCGATATCAACGCTGACTACGTGCTTCAGGAGGAGATCGATGGTCCAGGCCCAAGTACGGGAATACAGCAACCTGACTCGAGTAGGGGTAGAATGAATCAGATGAGAGATATGATAGCTGATGATATGTGGGAAAGATATCAATCATCTCCATGGTATTACTCCACGTGATCCCAAGTTTAGTGTTTTTTTGTGTTGGGCAAAATATTGTACCATTAACTATGAATGTTTTTTTTATCATTCTTTAGTGAACAAGAATAACTTTTTATGTTGTTCTCATTTATGGCTATGTAACTTTTTGTAAAAAAAATGTAAATTTTTTTTCAAAGTTGATCAGGTGTTATTAATTAAGCGTATTAACATTTTTCAATTTTCCTCGTTAAAAACTACAGTAGAATGTTAAATAAATTAATTATTTTGTTCAGTTCAGATTTTTAACATCCAAACAGGGCCCTTGTTTTTTTTTTATTTTTAATTTCACCTCACACCAAACACTCAACTCAATTTAAACTTTTCAACTCAAACTTTTTACCAAACACTCAACTTTTAAACTAAACTTAACTTAACTCAATCTAAACTTAAAAATCTCAACTTAAACTATTACACCAAACACTCCCTAAGAGGTTCAAAAGAAAAGGGTGTTCTTGTAGTTGTAAATTGGGCTGCCATAGTTTTTAGTCCTCAAATTATATGCCAAATCTTATTTTGGTTTTTCAAATTATCATAGATCGAGTCACTTGTTTATGTAAAGTGTCCTAAATAATCCTTGTGTATTTCATCCAAGTATTAAAAACTGGACGAATAAAAACACATGAAGTTCACATGAAGAGTACAGATAGTTTCTTGGTTGTCAATCTATTTTATTTTTTTGTAGTTTAAATATTAGGACTATACTTTCGAGAAGGAAATTGCACCTTTTATGAGATTTTAATGATATATGGGTTAATTTGAAATCATTTGTACATAGGAAAATTAGGCTGATCAGTCTTTTTTGATCACATAATAATTAATCGTCCAATTTTTTTTTTTTTTTCAACAAAATGATCGTTTGTCATTTATTTTCAAATTTGGTTAATCACTTGAAAATTGATAGTATACATCATAATCAATCAATGTTTGACTAAGGTAAACAATATTATTTGGTAAATTAAGCTGAGCATTCTTTTTTGATTACGCAATAATAGACAGTCGAATATTTTTTTTCTTTAGCAAAATGATGATTTGTCATTAATTTTTAGATTTGGTCAATCAATAATTAATTTAAAAATTGATGGTTTACATCATAATCAATTAATGATTCATTGTAATCAATTACTAGTTTACAGATCATTTAAAAAAATTGATTGATTATTTTAACAAAAGGGCATTTTAATTAATTTTCAAAAACTTCAATCACATGTTACAAAATTTCTCGAAAAAAATGCTATTTCCCTTTAAATCCCTTTGTATAAATTGGAAACTCATTCTAAAACTTTTCAGAAATCGTGGACCAAAATAAGAATTAACTTATAATTTGGGGATTAGAAAGAAAATTAACTTTGGCGTAAAGTATACGTAGTCTTCAATTTTGGCGGGAATAAAACCGGCCAACAACCCACAGGAGGACTCAAATTTCCGTTTGGCGACTGAGAAACCGAGAAAGAAAATACACAACCCAGAGAAAGAAAAATGAGTGCTCCCAAAGCCATCTCACCTTACAGGCTTTCCTCTCTCCTCCGTCGCCAGAAGGACCCAAATCTCGCTCTCCAACTCTTCCAAAACCCCAACCCCCAAATCCAATCCCCAGAACCCCAAAAGCCATTTCGCCATTCCCTTCTCTCCTACAATATCATCATCACCAAGCTCGCACGCGCCAAAATGTTCGACCAAATGGAACAAATCCTCTCCCTATTGAAGGAAGAAACCCGCTTCGTCCCTCGCGAGATAATCTTCTGCAACGTAATCTCTTTTTATGGCAGGGCTCGTCTTCCCGACCGTGCACTTAAACTGTTCGACGAAATGCCCTCGTTTCGTTGTCGACGTACGGTGAAATCCTACAATTCGGTGATGGACATGCTTTTGAAGTGCAGTGATTTTGAGAAGATGAGGGAATTTTTCGCGGGTTTTGAGAGTAAAGTGACCCCTGATGCGTGTACGTATAACATCTTGATCAATGCTTGTTGTAAACGTGGTTGTTTGGATGATGCGTGGAATGTCTTTGATGAAATGCGGAGGAAGCGTGTCCATCCCAATGCTGTGACTTTTGGAACTTTGGTTCATGGGCTTTGTGCGAATTCCAAGTTAGAAGAGGCTTTGAAGTTGAAAGAGGATATGCTGAGAGTTTATGGGGTTAAACCGGATGCATCAGTGTATGCGTCTTTGATGAAAGAGCTTTCGAGGGCTGGCGAGTTGAGTTTGACTCTTGGGCTTAAGGAGGAGATGGAAAGAGAAGGAATAAAATTAGATTCGGGAGTTTACACAACTTTGATCAGTGCAAATTTCAAGGTCAGCAGGAAAGAGGAGGCTTTTCGGATTCTAGAGGAGATGAGAGTTTCTGGCTGTAAACCTGATACTGTAACTTACAATGCAATGATACATGGTTTATGTATGGAAAAGGACTTTGAAGCGGCTTGCAAAATGTTGGATCAGATGGGGAAGCAAGGGTGTAAACCAGATATCATCAGTTACAATATCATTATTGGCGGATTATGTAAGGATGGAAAATGGGTTGAGGCAAATGACTTGTTTGAAGATTTACCAAGACGTGGTTGCAAGCGAGACGTGTTGTCGTATCGAACAATTTTCGATGGACTTTGTGGCTGTAGGAGGTTTAAAGAAGCAGCACTAATTTTGGATGAGATGGTCTTTAAGGGTTATGCGCCTTTCGCACTGAATGCTCAAAAACTTGTTGGTGAGTTGTGCCGGGAAGGTAATATGGAGGAGTTGTTATGGAAGGTTTCAACTGTCCTGGGAAATGCAAATCTCATTGATGTGAATTCTTGGGGTCTGGTAATTTCAAAGGCATGCAAGAAAGATCTGGTGTCAAATGTATGTGAGCTTGTTGATACTCTCATTGTGCAGTGAGAAGAAAAGAAAATGAACAGTAGTAAAACTTAAAAAAAAAAAAAAAAAAAGAAAAGAAAAGGAAAAAAAAAAAACCAATGCAGGACATTTCAAGTCACAGTAAGTTCTCTCAGTTTACTTGCAATGCTAACCTATTAAAGTTGAGTTGGTGAACTCTTCTGTAGCCTTAAGACTCGTTATGCTACTCAATTGAACTTGTTGGCTCCACATCCACCGATCGTCAGTAAAAATGCGTTTTTGATTATGTAATCAAATAGCCCTCCCCACGTATATTGTCTAGAGTTCGATTAAAAAATAAATTGTAGTGAAATTTAAGTCATTTTTCTTTTTCTACTTTTCGTTTGGTCCTCAACCTTAAGAGTATGTTAGGTAGGAAGGAAAGAAAATAATGATAGGGTGCTAGGTCACTGAAGCGACAGAAATGGGAAAGGAGACAGCGGTCATTTCTCTATATTATTAGGTATGCATTCCCCCTAATAATCTTTACATATTAGCAGAGATCAAAACTGTGATATTTTCTCTCTCTTACCAAATAATCATGAATGACAAAATTTCACTAATCCCTCCACGCCTCACCTTCCTTTCATTTTTCTCTCCTATGAAACACACTCTTAGGTAAAGTTTCAATGGAGCTTCGTGTTTTGGGTTAAATCTAGAGCTCAATATTAACCAAACTAATCACGATTTATTAGGGCATATTTCCTTTTCTTCAAGCAAATGAAGAGAACGACAAAAAGACATAGGCAGAGAAGCACAACAAAGCTACAACCTTAGTACCGTCCATGTCTTAGAGAGCAGACACTGTATTAACGGTACATTTTCATCTCGACAAATTTATGAGTTATTTACATATAAGCATAAATCTATACTTGGACAACCAACCGCTGCCATCATGCTACCTAAGACTCGCTGATTCTACATAGCACATAGATGTTAACAACAACCGTCGCTTGCAGGCTCAATCGAGCTGAGGAGGCCATTGCCTCGCAGCTGCATGCAATGCTCTTCTGCGTCGGCTTGCCCACAGATAATCACCACCGACATGCCGTTGTAATGTGCCTCTTGCATGATATTAACCGCATTGTCAAGGGTCATTCCAGGGATTACTTTCATCAGAACTTGCACAACATACTCTCGTTTATTGAAGTTGTCATTGTGCAGCAGCACACGGTAAGGCGGTGACATTTTCCTCGATCTCCTGCACACAAGAAACCATAGAATTCAATGTTCTCTACAGAAAACAACCTTTTTTTAAGGCAAATTTTGAATTCTTTGCGAATCGGCATATTTTCTAGTGTTCCAATCTTCCCATTTTCCCACATCCAATTGCGTAATTTATAAACTCTCATACTCATGCTTTGAACATTATGTTTGAAGGTGGTCTAAAAAGAATTTAATGGGTGTTCTTGTTCCAATAATGCAATGATTTCTTAATTTGATATCTATTATTCTTGAGTAACAAATTTGACAATGTGGGAGCCTGTTAAACCAAAAACTCCTACACGAATAAGAGAAAACACAACGGCATTAGAAAAGTCTGGTCTAATACAATTTAAATTTAGTGTAATCAAGGGTGATATCCAGGCTTCCCATTACTCTTAGGAGTCGAAGTTTGAGGTGTAAATATGGGCAGGGTCAAACCGGCCAGCCTGGTTTTTGGCTAATCTTAGACCACAGAACGATTTGGCCCGGCCGGGCCCCAATCCATACATTGTCTCTTCAAAAAATTTTTTAAAAAAGCTTCCATCTAAAATATACAGGCCCTTTGGCCCATCGGGTATAGGGTCGGCTTTATTTCAACCAGCCAGGCCCACATTTCCCTCTAGGCCCATGCACCGAACTGCCTCATATTTTTTGAGAAATAGCCCAAAAAGCGCACTTCTCTGGAATATTGTATGGCAAAAATCCAAACAATAGAGCAAAAACCCTAAACATGTGCACTAAAGGGGCTATTCTCACAATTTCCTCCATATTTATTTTTTGTTTTATCTCTAGTCAAAGTAAATTAGTAAACCAGAAATTCCAAAGATGGGGTTTCATCCCAAAAATTTCTAGAAACAGAGTCACTACCTTTTGTCAAACTCAGACTCACGACCTGGTTTTGTTCTCTCTATGGTTGGCTTCTCCAACAGCCCGCCACCCCTCTCGAGGGCTGTGGTTGATAAAGTCATTAAGATGTTCCGGATTGAGCATTGTTTATAAAAGTAATGTTTGTCCCCTGTGACAATTTACAGAAAATCAGGGAATCAAAATTCACAACTTAACCATTTCAAATGCGTAAAGTGGATATCTGTTGACGATACAACAGTTTTTGTTGTATGGATCACAATTAAACTCCAACACTTTCAACTGACTTTAAAGCAGAAAGCTATTGGTGCAAAGGCATGATTTTTGCACTTGATTTTACTCTTCATCTTTGTATTGTTGCTAATTCCTACAACACGCTTGCCAAATCGGGCATGGCAAAGAAAACTCGCTTTAATGAACAAGCAAGCAATGTCAGGAATATAAAATATAAGAAACATTAAAGGATTCGTCTTCAACAAATTCTACCACCATGAACAGTGGTATGAACCAAAGAATGACTTTTGAAGGTTTTTTTTGGTAATTTACAAAAAGGGAACTCAGTTGACTATGCAAAACAACATAAGGCCTGATTTGTTAATGTTCAAGAAACTCGTTTAGCAACTAAATTAAAAAATACTCCCCCAAATTTCTATCAAATGCATTTGTTATAGTTTTATCATTAGCCAAAGACATGAATAAACTGTGTTTGATTCTTAATTCTGCCTGTTTTTAACAAAAATTCTAATAGACGGGGTTAAGTGAGACTAATTCAAAGTTAAGGGGCAAAATGGAAACGACTCTAAAGTTTAGTGTGCATAGATGAGAATAATACTAATCTAAAACACATATTATCCATCAAATTGCTGTTGGTTTACCAGAAAAGAAGGGGGAAAATCACCAAAGTTAACTTTCAATCTTTTACTTCTTAATCTACAACCACAAAAAGAAAAAGGCTCAACTAAACTCGTCGAGAAATCTGACAAGAAAAGCAAATTTAAGTCACAAACTGCTTATATTTTTCTTTTCTTTCTCATAAGCGGACGAGATGTAAGAACTTTATGTCTTCACTACTCTCAATTTCCAAGTATTCAATTTAATTGGCAAATTTAACCGATGCCCACTTGTTTGAAATCCTTGATTTAATAATTTCGATTTCAATTTCGAGACTTTTTTCAGTATTTTGTCTACTACCATACTATTTTCCAGTTCTTTGCAGCAAATAATTTTGAAGGAAAAAACCAATAAATAATTAAATCTGTTTCAGAGAATCCTTCGAAAAGAAAAAGGAAAAGAGGAGAAAGGAAACCTGATTTGGGAGGGTTGAAAACGTGATTTGGAGAGAGAGGGACTCTACCGCGTATCGCCGCTGCCATGCGTCTCTCCCTTCTCTCTCTCTCTCGACTACCACAAATCCGAAACCAAACCAACAATTCTCTCTCTCTCTCTCTCTCTCTCTCTCTCTAAATTTTACAATACCACAAACCAAAGCGAAAACCACACGTTTCTCTCTCTCTCTCTCTAAGCTCACCAAATTTGGCAACTGGGTTTAGTCCCAAGTGTCCAGCTCCTACTGCGTTCTCTTTTTCCTCCTTAAAAAATCTTGTGGTGCCAGACATTTCAATTACAAAACAAAATTTGTTCTTTTATTTTTGTTTCTTGATTTGTTAGTTGAGTTTGAAAATTTTAAGTTTTAATAGTAATTTTTATTAACTTTTTATAAAAGACAAAAACTTAAAAAAAAAAAGACAAAAACTGAAATGAAAATTTTGAATTTAAACTCAAATCTCAAACAAGACCTTCTATTTCTATTTTTAACTTTTTCTTTATTTATTTATTTTTTTTGTCTCCTAAGAGGAAAGGTTTGGATTTTTTTTTGGAACATTAAATAATTTCCAAATGACAAATACAAAAGTTCTCTCTTTCTCTTCTTTTTCTCTCTTTAATGTGAGAAGATTAGGGTTTCTCAATCGTTTTTTTCTCTTAAAATCGGATTTTGATAGCAACCTTTGGTCTGTCTTTGATTTTCTAATCTTAGAGGTGAATGTGAAAATTATATGATAAGGGTTTTGGTAGAGGCGAACCCATAGCAGAAATATGGACGCTATGCAAGACAAGAATCAGATAATATGTGGTGGTATGTAGTTGTCATGTGCCAATGTGGCCTTGTAGCAACTTGGCTTCGACAACTCAGTTTCTCCCGACAATATGGTTCGTTTTATCGGTAACGACTCTTTTTATGTGATTGGTTTTTTTTTTTTTTTGGTAAGTTTGTATGAAATAATAATGATTTCTTTATAATCTTTTCTTTGAGTGTTTTATTTCTTTTTGTTATTTACAATAACGAAAGTGGTTTCTACACATTCTGAGTTGGTTGTTTATCTATCAAATCTAAGTATTGACAGTGTTTTAGTCCCGCTAGAATTACTTCCATGCAAAATTAGTAACGGCCTCAGTGTTACTAAGTCTTCGCCCTCGATTAATAAAGAAAATCCATTGATTGTTAGGATTTTGTGAAAAAGAGCCTTACATGTGCTCGATTTTAGTTGATGAGTTTAATGAAATTTCCCCTTTAAAAAAAAAAAAAAAAGAAATGACAAAAACAAAATGAATATATTAAATGGGTGTTTGGTTGGTCCGGAGACTAAAGTTACTTTAATTGAAGTTTACAAAAGTTTTTAAAATTGTGTATTTGGTTTATTAGAATTAAAAAGCATCAAAACTTGTGTTTTAGGACAAAAAATTTTAATAAATTTTGTTTCATTCGAACCGAAATTTTATACATTCTAAAAAACATTATTTCATTTAAACTTAAAATAACAAAGTTATAAACTTATAAAATTTGAGTTTTAAAATTAGGGTTGAAGTTGTGAATAATGAAAACTAAATTGACATTTTCAAGAATAAATAAATAAATAAAGACAAAAACAAGACAAAAAATAATCGAAGTTAAATGGTTAGAGAGATTGTGCCAAACACATGCTAACTGATAAAAATTTGTAAAAAAATCTGACCATCTAAAATAAAATTTCTCAGCATTTTCTAACACATTATTAGGGTCCGTTTGGTGAATGAGTTTGAGTTGGAAATTTTAAGTTCCAATAATAAATTTGTGTTGACTTTTCAGAAAAGATAAAAAATTTTTCAGAAAAAGACAAAAACGGAGATAAAAATTTTAATTTGAAATGGTTTTCCAAACGTAGCCTTAAAGTTCACCGTTCAGATTTTTTTTTTTTTTGGTGGACGTTTAGAATTCAATTATTGTTATTGTTGTTTTATGTATTCAATTAATAACATAAATCTGTTGTTTCATTTTTTTGGGTGGAATTTTGGAGATCAATTGATAAAATAAATCTGTGTTTCCCCTTTTTCTTTTTTGGTGGAATTAGAGTTCAATGATTATTGTTGTTGTGGTTGTTGTAATGTATTCAATTTAATTAAATATGTCTATAGTTTCAGATGTGATAATCGATAAATATGATACAGTTTTTTTTTTTTTTAATTAATAAGCATCCAACACCCCCATAATAATACACTATATATATATATATATATTTTACACTTGTCAAAGATCAAATCTTAGATTTACAAATCTGAATCTTCATTCCTCTCTCCGTTATCAACTGAACTAGTCCTAATGACTTGCAAATATGTTACCGTTAAACCTTACATCATTTTCTTTCTCTTTTTTTTTTTTTTTTTTTTTTTCTTTTTTTCCTCTCTGTCTCTCTTCTCTTCAGTAAGAACTTCCAAATTGCCGACTGTCAGTACTGATACTGATGCACTAGCAATAGTGTGTCTTGTATCCGACACATCCTTTTTATCGCACATATCCGGCACTTTGTCATTGACAAAATAATATAAAAAGTAGTAAAGTAGGTGGCAACTTATTTATTGTGCTGCATCCGATAGTTGTAAGTTAAAGAGTTGTTATGAATCATTTTCTACCCAAAAAAAAAAAAAAAAAAACTAAACCAAACTAAAGTGATGCTAAAATAAGGGAAGTCACATAGTCGGATCGAGAGGCACTAGCTTGTTGTCGTACAGGCCAAGCTCATCTCAAAGATCACCAAGAAGAAGATCAAACAAGGCAAATAGAACTTGACGTATTCGGATGATATTCATCAAACTGTGGAATATTATTGAATTTTCTCAAATCTATACGCTATCGTCTTAATATCAGTATAAATGGTACATCGTACGTGTTCGGATGATATTTATTAAATTGTCGAGTATTATTGAATTTTCTCAAATCTATATGATACCGTCTTAATATCAGTATAAATGATACATTGTATCAATTCATCTTAGATTTTTTGTCATTTGTAAGTTGAACCTTTAACTTTAAATTTGGATATTTAAGATCCTAAATTTGACAATTTGCCTTCCTATCCAAGTAAGCTATGCTCTTACTAGGATATTGGATTGAAATCAATGAAATTTTCAGGCTCAAGAAACTTCTTATTTGTGCACATCCATTTGCACTGTGTGAGAAAAGGAACACATATTGATCATTGACCTTCGCCAAGTATTAGTGAAGCGGTAAACTTGGCATTATAAGATGTTTGAAAGATTGGAGAAATGAATGCTAATCTCAAATATCGTTTTCTACAACACAATAGTAATATGGTTGAAAGGTTGGAGGAATGAGTGCTAATCTAAAATATTGTTTTTAACAAGACAATACTTGATAATGCAAATTAAATGATATGCAATGTTAATTGATGGATGATAATTAGGGTCTCCAATGTCAAAGCTAAAATATTTAATTCAATTTATCAACTAATTGCAATGAAAATTTCAAATTTAGAGTTCCTTTTGTTGAAATTGAATATTTTGAGTTCAAATTGCTAAAATTCAATTACTGTAAAAATACACCAATATATGAAAACCTTAGTTAAAATACATAGTATCAAACGATAAAACTCTTAGTTAATAAATTAAGCTGCCTTAAAGTTGGTCCTTGAACTTTTTTTCGTAATTGGAATACAACTTCTAAAAACGTTGTTACAATAGTTTTTTCTGTCAATTTTTGAATGGAATATGTTAGTGATTTGTCAAAAAATGGTGCTAATTGCTGATTTCATTTAAAAATTAATGAAAATGACTATTATAACAATGTTTTTAATAGTTTATGGTCTTTCCAAATAAAAAAAAAAAAGAAGATTTCTAGCTACAAAAAAAAAAAAAAAAGGAATGCTTATTAACTATAAAAATATTGCTACAATAGTCGTTTCTGTTAATTTTTAAACAAAATCTGTTAGTAATTTAATTAAAAAAAATGATACTAACTAACATATTTAATTTAAAAATTAATATAAAAGATTATTATTGTAATATTTTAATAATTTAAAAATATTCTAACTATGAAAAAAATTCAAAGATCAAAGTTACATAAAGTTAAAAATTTAAAAACTAACGTAACAATTTATGCTTAAAAAAAAAGTTAGAGGGAATATTTATGCAATTATCTAAAGTGTTTTAATTTAAAGGTCTACAGCGCCCACGGACAAGATAAGGAGAAGATAAAAGCATTTTTTTTTTAATTCCCTTGTAGAAGAGCGGAAGAAAAGAAAGAAAAAAAAAATAAAAAAATAAAAAAAACTTTGTGGCGCTAAAATTAAACGGTTTGGACAATGAGCTTCGACGCCTCTTCTTCTTGGCCCCGCGCGAGCCACGCGCCGCCGCTCGCCGCCGTCTCTACCGCCGCGCCGTGCCGAGCCTTCTTCTTGTTCTTCGCGCGCAAGCCGGCCGTCTCCTGCTGCGCCGATGGCACTACTCCCGCCGATTTTTCGTCTTCTTCGTTGGCTTCTTCTAGGAGCTCGCATGGCCGTCCCTGGTACAATCCTCTCCGGCAGAGCCAGCTCGATCGCGGCCCCGAGATTTCGCGCCTCTGGATCGATGCCGATCGGACGCTCGCTTCCTCTCCAGGTCTGTTCTCTGAAATTTGATTGAATAATTAGAGGATTTAATTAATTGTGGTGCTTTAGAAATTTTTCTTCCTCTTCCTCTTCTTTTTTTTTTTTTTTTTAAATTAATCACTTTCCTAATTTTCACGTTTCAGTCTCTATAAACGGGATCAGTAATGTTTATTTTTTTTTGGGAGTTAATTTGGGGACTACTGGTGTTGATTTTGAAGTTTGGTTAAGGTCTTAGTCTTCGCATCGGTCTCGTATGTAACATGTAGAAATAGAGAGCGTAAAATTTTATTTGTTCTATGTAAGGAGGGTTTTGTAAATGTGACTTATAATAACAATAAATTTACTTTTACAAAGGACAGAGGACGAACCCTTTGAAAATTTTGAGCTGAGATGAGATATCTGCGAGTTTAACGTCAACCAAAGATCATAATTTTTAATTATTATTATTAATATTATTATTTTCTAAACTTACTAAGGCGTAATGATAGTGATTACTGAATCAAAGCCGATCAGACGCTCGCAATGGAGAGTTTCGCAATCAGACCAACCGTTAGAGTATCAACAGTTCTACTCTCTGTGCTTTTGTTTTGTTTTGTTCTTTTCTTAGTTTTAATGTTAATGTTTTTGTAGTAATTAGTTCAGAGTTTGGTATTTGGATGGAGTAGCTCTTGTGTTTTCGTGATGGTTTTTGGACTCAATGATTGCGTTATACTGCAGAAAGGTTTACGGTTGCGTCGTATAATATATTAAGCGACAAAAATGCTTTCAAGCATACAGATCTATACACGAATGTGCCTTACGTTTATATGAAATGGGGCCGACGGAAAAGGGTCATCTGTGAAGAGCTCCTTGGGTGGAACCCTGATATCATATGTCTCCAAGTAAGAAACATACTGTGATTTATGTGTAGATGCATAAAGTAGAAAACTGGATTTTTACTGTTCAATTAAGAAAAAAAAAAGGCTGTTGATTTTGCTGTAATAATGTTCAAGCACAAAGGTTCTTTCTATGT
This sequence comes from Ficus microcarpa, assembly GCA_025413485.1. Classification (NCBI taxonomy): domain Eukaryota; kingdom Viridiplantae; phylum Streptophyta; class Magnoliopsida; order Rosales; family Moraceae; genus Ficus; species Ficus microcarpa. Next base: position 11,302,287 of record CM046380.1, on the reverse strand, counting down.
GATTTTGTCAGGAAGTGGACAAGTATTATGATCTCTCAGACATTTTGGCTAAAGCAGGATATGCTGGATCATATAAGGTTGGTTTCACCTTTTATCAGCTCTAGTTGATACAGCTAGGTTTGAGTTTTTTCCATTTGTATTCCACTTGTGACTTATAAGTGTCTCTAGATGAATTAGGTGCCCGTTTGGTAGAGCTTTTGCTTTTGCTTCTAGTCAGTAGAAGAAGAGAAGAAAAAGTTGTGGCTTCTCAATAAGTGTTTGGAGCCAAAGCGCTTTTGAGAGTACTAAAAATGTTTAATGAATTTTATAATGTCTAATTTAAATTTTGTTACAAGTTTTAAAATCTACTCAAAAGAGCTTTCGTTAGAAGCCACATTTTTTTAGCTTTGACATGAAGCACTTCTGGAGATTAGAAGCTGTTCTGATAGATTATCCAAACACTTGCAGAAGCTGCTTTTGGACCTTGGAAGCCAAAAGCAGCTTCTAAAAAGCTCTGCCAAACAGGCCCATAGATCAAAAGATCAACTTAATGAGATAAGTTCTCTTAGAGTGATTTGATGACTTCTCTTCTCAAAAGATTAAATTTTCATATTTCAAGAACTCTATAGAGTTTTCACTAGTAATCAAATTAAACTGACTTCAGTGAATGGTGAGCCTAAGCAACTTTTTTCTTAAAAAAAAAAAAAAAAATTGTTCGTGATTTTATCTGGAACTAACAACATGTGCCAATCTTTGCAAATGGAGTATGTAATTCTAGATCATGCATTTTGTCTAATATTCTGTGCTAGATTCTAAATGAGTTGTTTAAATGATAGAGACGCACTGGAAATTTCGTTGATGGCTGTGCTACATTTTGGAAAGCTGATAAGTATGGAAGTTCAGTTTGTTTCACTTCAGTTGCTCACATGTTGATTAAGTTCAAGTAAATCAAACGGAGTTTGTCTTCTCTTGTCTTCGTTTCTCAGGTTCAAATTGTTAGAAGGAGAAAGCATTGAATACAAAGGTCTTGGACTTCGTGATAATGTTGCTCAGATATCAGTTTTTGAGGTAGAACTTATAAACACTTATCTCCAAGCTTCGTAAACAGTTTCTGGTTTATATATTTTTTCGTTATCAAGCTTGTCATTTACATTTTTCTTAAAATTTAAGAATAAAGGCAAACAGCAATCATTAGACAAGTGATGATGAAGTGAAATGAGTACTGTCTAGGAAGTGAAGGTTGTACGTGAACCTATTTTGTTATATATTGTATATATATGTTTCTGTCTAATTCAAATAGAGGTTCTAGATCTTTGGCTTTTTCTAGTCATGTAAAGCAGAATGAAGATACCAAAATTCTATGATGTGCATATACACCTGTACTCAATGATGAAGCCAGAAAACTTATTTAGGGGGGCTTGAATTAAGCCAAATCTTATTTAGAGGGCTTTCCTTCAAAAGAAGTTCTTTAGGGGGCTAAAATAAGGAAATTGGTGAGAATTTGAAATTTTAATTAAAAAAATACAATGGACCACCATGGGCCAGCCCCCCCTGGCCCATGGTGGCTATGTCTCTGCCCGTACTGCGTAGATACCATCATTCGAAGTCATTTATGGCCTGTTTAGGCGCATTTTGAAAATGGTTTGTTTTGATTGTGAAAAAAATGATAATGTTTTAGGATTGCTATTGAGATATTTTTTGAACCTATTGTTGATTGTGTTTCTAGAGAGACTATTTTGAGTATAAGAAAATGTAAAATTGTATTTGTGTATATTTCTAAAAATATTTGATTGGTGTATAAGCCTTTGAAAATGAAAACGGAAATGGGAAAACAACGTTATTTTCTTTTCTCATTCCTTAACAAAATAGTAAAAAGATTTTTTGTTTTTTTGTTTTTTTTTGTTTTTCTTGTTTTTTATGTTTTCTGATCCTGTACAAAACAAACACTATTTGAAATCGTTTCTGAAAACAACTTTTTTGTATGATATGACATTGGCCATCCTTTTTGTATCTAATCTTGGTCCATACAGGCAGATGTGTAAAGCTCCATCGAGAAGGCTTTTGGTTGGTAACATCCATGTTCTTTATTACCCAAGCCGCGGGGATGTTAAATTAGGCCAAGTAAGTTCTTTAGGTCTTTATTTGTTTGTGTTTTGGTAATTGAGCTTTTGGTTCCTTTAATTTGTCTATTTTCTCTCTGATTATTTATTTACACAACTTGTGTGTATGTTAAGTTCTTGACATTAGTCTATATCTAAAATCTGTTGTCCGTTAGGAACAAAGTTAAGAGTTTGTTTGTGAAAGTTTGCTTACTATTATAAAATCAATAGCTTTCTTAAAAAATTGGAAAGTACTAAATTTTTCAGAAAGGTCAAGGAAGCCAGTTTGCAATCTGCTATTTTGATGATGGCTCCATTTGGTTCATAGGTTCGGTTTCTCTCATCAAGGGCTCATACCCTCTCCGATAAATGGGGTACTGCACCTGTTCTTCTCGCCGGTGACTTCAATAGCACTCCTCAGGTGTAATATTCTTTGGTCTAAAACTTTATATTCTTTGGCTTGTAACTGGGTACTTGGATATTACGGTAATTTAGTTTATTTTTACTCTTCTTGCTCATTAACAGAGTGCAATATACGAGTTCTTGTCATCATCTGAGGTGAGTTTCTCATATATTCTTAAACACTTGAACTACATTTCTAAAAAGTTAAATCTCAATGGGAATAATTTGTACCGTGCTCACACCATCTATGAGCCCATTATTTGCATCAGGTTTGAAATTGGATGTGGTTCTCATTTGCAGCTGAATATCATGTTATACAACAGAAGAGAGCTATCTGGGCAGAGAAGTTGTCATCCTACTCAAGTTCTTGGTGTCAAACAAGAATTTAATAGTCCCTTCAGCTTGATAGACGGGTAATATTTCTTATTTGTGTTAGTTAGAGTTTCTTTATTTTATTTTATTTTATTTTCAACAAGTTGCTGCTTTGATATCCATGATGAAGAAATAATTAGAAGTAAGCCTGTTCAATGTACAGGTTTAGTCTTTTCCACTTATAAGGTATTTTCACATCGTTTTTACTCATTGAGAAATATAATAAGTTCCATTGCTCTTGATTTCAGCTTGTTGAAAAATTCCTGGACTGACGAAGAGATTTTAGTTGCATCAGGAAAATCTGATTGCCGTGTAGTTGTTCATCCTTTGAACCTTAACAGTTCCTACGCTGCGGTGAAGGTATCTAGATTTTCTTCTTCTACCACTGGGTAGTGCTATAGTACATATATTTTCAAGAGATAGTTTTCTTTTTTTCTTTCATTTGTCTTTTGGTGGCCTTAGGCCTGTAGTATTATCTAAGGACAACATTTATGTGTCCAGGGTTCGACTGGAACACGGGGATCCAATGGTGAACCCTTAGCCACATCATATCACTCAAAGTTTCTTGGAACTGTTGACTACATATGGTGAATAGTTCTTCAGTTACCTTTCAACTTATTGCGGTGACAGTATTTGGATGAAATGATGATGACAGAAAAATTTCTAAGCGCTTGTTTTCGCACAGGTACTCAGATGGTCTTTTACCTACAAGGGTTCTAGACACCGTTTCACTTGATATTCTCAAGAGGACAGGTGGCCTTCCATGCAAGGTAGGAACACTAGTTTGCTAGCTGATGAATTTTAAGGTGAAAGTTTATGAGGCTTCTAATTGTAAAGTTGATATGACAGTCCCGTAACCTGTAGTGGGGATTATGGAAGCTGTGTGTGTGACTCCATATCTCCTTAGGAGAGGTATTTGACACTTCATGGAGGGACACGTACATTACATGTGTAGAACTTTCTAGAAAACCGTGATATCAACAAGGTAAAAGCGGACACGTGGTGTGAACCTATGTGTTGCTGTGTGAGAATAGGACTCAAGCCTAGATTGTAAGAGTATTTCTTTAATGGTTTAGATTTTGTTGTTGAGCTGTGGGTATGGATCACGCAGACAAAGTTAAAACGAGCATTCTATTTTGTGGATCACACTCCTTTTCAGCCAATAGCAACTGTCCTATGGAATTAGGGTCATAGGACTACAGTCTAGTGGTGAGTTATATTTCTGGGATAAGCCACAAATCCAGATATTCCGAGTTCGAGTCCTAGTAGAGATTTTCAGACTTCTCGGCTTATAAGACTTATGGGTAGTCTCATTAGTCTTTTGAGTTGAAAAACAAAAAAGAATTCGTTTAGGGGTGATGTGTTTGTAACCATATCAGGTCAATTCTGAAGCTAAAAATTTTGAAATGCACAGCATCCTGTTTTCCAGTCATTGGATGGTGGAAAAATAATAATAATCATCTCAAACGTTGCAAAAAAGAGCCATGAAAATAGTCTTAAATCATTTAATTGCTGAGATTCAGACTGCACGTACGTCTCAAAAAAATGTGATGTACACATCGTTTTAATCATATATATGAGGTAATGCGGCTTATTTCTGCCCTTTTGGATGCAGAAAGTAGGCAGCGATCATTTGGCCTTGGTTTCGGAGTTCGCCTTCACGTTGAACACTGATGAGGCCGACATTTGAGCTGCATCATTTGCTTCAGCCAAAAGCATCTACAATACAAGTTCATTTATCTGCCTTCTATAAAGAATTTTATTTATATGCCAATTCGGTATGTACATTTACAGCCTTTCCAAGTGTCCAATACCAAGTATTGAGGAAATTCACTGCGTTTATTTGTCATCTTACAATGTCATTTTTAAACTTTCTCGCAGCTGAATTGATATTTTGGGTCCTAAAATATATTAACAACTCTTTCATTTTTGTTCTCCGTTATTCTTTTACATTATGCGAAGCGTCTGACTAAGATTACTATTATTATGTTTGTTTAATTGTTCTCAGCTTGCTGTTCTATTCTCGAAGAGAGCCGCCAAAGGTGAAGCCAACACCAAAAAACTAAAACACAAACAACTTTTTCATACTTAAATTGTTGTAGGAAATTTACTAATTTTCTATCTGATTATTAAACAATTTAAAACAGATAATCCTTTATGAGGGTTCAGGTCAACGGCCTAAACCATAGGTAGTCATATTTTTATCGAAACTTTAATTAAGAAATAAATATACAAGTTTCCATACCAAACACAAGTGGTGTGTGTGTGTGTTTTTTTTTTTTTTTTTTTGTTTTGTTTTGTTTTTTTTTTTAATATTAATAACTTAGCATTCACCAAACCCAAGTTGTGTTACATGATGCTATTTTACGCTAAGTTTGTGTGTGTGTGTGTGTGTGTATGTGTATGTGTGTGTGTGTGTGTGTGTGTGTGTGTGTGTTTTTTTTTTTTTTTTTTTTTTTTTTTTTTTTTTTAATGTTAATAACTTGGCATTCACCAAACGCAAGTTGTGTTACATAATGCTATTTTAGGCTAAGTTTGGTAAGGGGATGGGAAACAGAAAAGAAGGAAAAATAAAATACGTAGGTGGAAAAAGGAATAATATTTTCTTTCAATTTATGTGGTAGAAGAGATAGAAAAGAGAAAATAAAATGTTTCATCTAATGTATTTTTATATATAATTAAAAAAATTAATAGAAATGGGTCAAAATATTTATTTTGTATATAAATTTTTTGTCAACTTTTTCCCTTTATTTTTTAAAATTAGAATTATTAAAAAATGATTGGTCTTCCTTATTTTCGAATTTTCTGTTTATCAAACAATTTAAATTCATTTTTCTCTAAAACCCTTTCTACAACTTACTTTCTTTCTCTTTTCAGATATATTTAGGGAGAAAGAAAAAACGTAAAGTTTAGGTAAATAACATATTTGCTTAGTTTTTAAACCTTATTATTTAGCTATTTTAAATTTAAAAAGATGGTTATCTACTTTTCGCGTAATTTTCACATAATTTATAGCGTCATTTACACTCCCATGAAATATGCATTTAAATAGACTAGCTAGCACGCCAAGCTTGTGTTAAGACTTGAATTAAATAATGCGTCTGCTAAAGACTGGATAAGAGAATTAAAAGAGTACTAATTCTTGAACGTGGTACGATGCACAGAAGTCCACGGAGCTGACAAGGCATTAACTCCTAACGAGTTTAATATCTTAGCATTGCACGAAAAATGAAGAAAAAAATAAATAAAAAAATTAAATATTATATAATAAAAACAGTTGACTAATATAAATATTATAATTATAATTAATATTATTTTTCTCAATATCTCTCTCAACAATGAAAATGTAAAATCAAAATGATAATAGTATTAACAATAATAAAAATGAAACAAAAGCAAAAAAGAAAAAAATCTTTTGTAATTATACTCATTTAAAGAAAAAAATTAAAACAAAAATAAAGCAGAAAATAAAAAAAAAAAGAACAAAAATCTTTAAATTCAAAAGAATCGGAAAAAACTAACCCTAACAAAAACATTATAATAAAATAAAATATATAACTCATTTTCTTCTTTTTTTCACTGTTTAAAAAAAAATAAAAATTTTTTTTATCAGGTTATATACATGCAAAAACTAAAAAAAAAATGATTTTTAAAATATAAAACAAAACAAACAAAAAAGAAAAAAATTGCATGCAAAATCCTTTTAAAAAAAAAGGTCTTTAAAAAATAGAATAAAAGAAACAAAAAAGACACACAAAAAAATTCGAACTAAAGATAAAAAATTTAAAGTAAAAAATTGTTAAAAAAAAAGGGTAAAGTGAGCAAAAACACAATACAATAATAGATCAGAATCTAATGTCTAAAATTTAGAGTAAAAAAGAAAAAGCAAAATATGTGAGGACAAAACCGTCCTTTCACTGTAGATAAGCCAAAATCAGTATATAGGATAGAGGCAAAATCGACAGTTTAATGTAGAAAAAGTAGCTACTTTGTATTACTGTAGAAAAAAAGAACCGTACAGCAAAAGCAACAAAAATTAAAAAAAAAATCACTGTTTATTAAACAGTGAAATATTGCATCTTTTTACCGTAGCAAAGCAGTAAAAAAAAAAAAAAAACAACTGTAGTAAAGTAACAAAAGTTTTTAAAAAAACTATTCACTGAGTAGTAAAACAAAGCAGTAAAAGTAAAAAATATATATATAACAAAGCACCACAAGTTTAAAAAAAAAAAACAAAAGTTAAAAAAAAGGAAAAAAAAATACAACAACAACAACAAAAGTAAAAAAAGGAAAAAAAAAAAAAAAAAGGCAGCAGCAGCAAACGTTAAAAAAAAGTAAAGAAAAAAAAGAAGAAAAAAAAAAGCAACAGCAGCAAACGTAAAAAAAAAAAAACAAAAAAAAAAAAACAAAACTAACTGTTTATTGAACAATAAATTTACTGTTCATTGAACAGTTCTCTGACATAGTCTGGGATAGTGACAGAGCAGCAGGAAGGGGTAAAATGGGCATTTCACTGTACGGGTCCAAAAAAAACGAAGAAAACAGATGGGCAAAACCGTAGCTAACCTGTGAAAACAAAGAGAAAAAGAGAAAAAAATACTATTCATTTCTGTAGAAAGAACAGTAAAAACCATGTTTCCTTTAGTATATAGCAATAATTTCCAAGTGCAAAGACAAAGCATTAAAAATAAAAAATAAAATAAAAAAAGATAAAGCATTCAAAAGAGCTTTTATGAAGGAAAAACCACAACTTTCTAATTAAAAATAATAATAAAAAAGACAAAGCATTCAAAGATCTTTTATGAAAGAAAAATCACAAGTTTCCAAAGTCAAAAATAAGTTATTAATTTATATATAGTTTGGTGTGCACGTTTAATTGTAATTTGCAAGAACGATTGTGAACCGTATAGATATTTAACCAAATAATAATTATAAATAGTTTGCATCTCAACAACTCAAATGTGACGTATTCATAAATGAGTAGCTTTTTCCGGTACTAAGTTTGTCAAAGTATATCATGATCAGCCGAAAAAAAAAAAAAAAAAAAAAAAAAAAAAAAGAAAAGTGTGTCAAAATATATGTGCTAATTATCGGGGGATTTTCCTAGGAGCTGAATTGGTAATCCACGATTGATATCTCTAGTGGTTGAGGTTAAGATCGAAATTGATATCTTGAAGAGATCGAGACTGAGACTATTATCTTGCAGAGATCAAAGGATGTATGTAGATCGTCAAAATTGGATTTCGATATATAAAGAGCTCCAAAGGTCAATATATATAATCAAACTATATATCTCGATAAATGATTGAGAGAAGTCGTATGAACCCCAGTTCCCCGACAAAATAAAGATAGGTGTTATCAGTGGCGGAGCTAGATGGGGACGAGTTGGGGCTACCGCCTCCACTAAACTTTTTTGTTCTTTTAAATTTACCTCAAAAATTTTGTAATTTTTATAATTTACTCCCCCTAAAAATAAAAAATTCTCATATAGACTCCATTTTACTTTCACTAAAAACAAATAATGATAATATAATCCCTATTAAAATTAATTATATGTTTATAATTTTACTGTTTTTGTCTCATTAAAATTAAAATATTCTCGCATAAACATATTAAAATTAAAAATTAACACATATCCTCTCCTAAAATTTATTTTATCATGAAAAAAATTTTGATATACGCTCCCATTGAAATATACGATGATATCACTCTAGTTGTAATATTAAGGAACTTTCTTAGTTATTTTTTATCATTAGAAAACCCCACATATTCACTAGTATTATAATATAGATGACGTACATCAATCAGAATCAGAGTGGATTTAAGGAATCGATCACCTTCACAATAAAAATATCACTTTGCTTTATTCTTGGGCATCTGTAGACCCTCAAAAGGGATCCTCTAATTGATGATCATTCCATTTTTTTAGAGCATTTGACTTCATTAGTGTTGATCCTTACTCTTACGAAAGTTATGCTATTCTCTCCTCTCTTCTATTTTGTAAGAGTCGGAGTGCTTTGTGTGGAGAAAGTTCCAAAACATTCTCACTAAAGCGGTAACCGAAACCAATATAGTAGGCATAGGAATTTTAAAATTGAAAAATCGAAATTTGCTTCTATTTGGAGCACGGGTTTGATGATGAGATTTTTTATTACAAAAGATGAACTTAGAAAATTGTGAAGCGCTTTCTCATTACTTGGTTATTGAAGGTACAGCAGTGATATATATAAAAAAAAGAGCCTGACAACCCCACTAACCAATGTCCCACTAACAACGTTCTCTAGAGCACTCTATAGCTAGCCTTATTACAGCTGGCAAGTCTTTTAGCTGTGGTTTCTGAAGTCAACATGGTGGACTCTAATCCAAAGGAATGGTGGCTTGATACTGGTGCCACCCGTCATATTTGCTCAGATAGAGCTACATTTGCTGACCTAATTCCTTTGGAAACTGAGAAAAAGCTGTATATAGGCAATTCTGCAACTTCTGAGATCAAGGGTCAAGGGACTGTATTCCTGAAGATGACGTCGGGAAAGGAAGTGAAGCTGCACAACGTGCTGTATATGCCTGAAATCCGGAAGAATCTGATTTCCGGAATAATAATGAGCTTGCATGGCTTCAAGATGGTTTTTGAGACCCAAAAATAGTTTTGTCTAAATATGAAATATATGTTGGAAGGGGATATGTGAAAGATAGAATGTGGAAAATGAATGTAATGGCTGTTAAGCCCAAATCCATCAATAAGAATAAAAAGCCTTCTACTTATATGCTTAAGTCTTCTAATTTATGGCATGGTAGACTAGGACATGTTAATTTTGATATATTGCGTAGATTAATTAACTTAGATCACATACCTGCTTTTGAAATTGATTCAAAACATAAGTGTGAAACTTGTGTTGAGGCAAAACAAATAAGATCATCACTTCAGACAATTGAAAGGAATACTGAACCACTTGAATTAATTCATAGTGATATTTGTGACTTAAAGTTTGTTCAAATAAGAGGTGGTAACAAGTATTTTATCACTTTTATCGATGATAGTACAAAATATTGCTATGTGTATTTGCTTAAAAGCAAAGATGAGGCTATAGAGAAATTTGTTCTTTATAAACAAGAAGTTGAGAACCAACTTAATAAGAAAATTAAGATGATAAGAAGTGACCGTGGTGGTGAATACGTAAAATCATGTGGTGAATTTTGTTCACACATGGTATTATTTATGAGGTCATACCACCTTATTCTCCTCAGTCAAATGGTGTGGTTGAACGCAAGAATTGTACTTTAAAAAATATGATGAATGCAATGTTTTTAAGTTCTGGTTTGCCACAAAACATGTAGAGGGAAGCCATTTTGTCGGCTAACTATCTTTTAAATAAGTTTTATCGCAAGAAAGAGGATAAAACCCCATACAAATTATGGAAAGGAAGGAAGCCTTCCTACAAATACTTGAAAGTATGGGGTTGTCTTGCCAAAATGTTGGTACTCAGGCCAAAGAAGATGAAAATAGGTCCTAAAACAGTTGATTGCATCTTCATTGGCAAAGCCCACAACAATAGTGCATATCGGTTCCTTGTGCATGAATCTAAAAACCCTGACATACACAATAACACGATAATGGAATCTAGGAATGCATCGTTCTTCGAACATGTATTTCCTCATACTTTCAAGGAAGATGGTCAAAGTTCGTCTAAACGAACGTATGAGACTATTAAAAAGAATAGTCAGGATCAAGAGCAAAATTATGAAACTGAGAAAGAGGAAGAAGAGCTTAGACGAAGGAAAAGGGCAATGATAGAAAAATCGTTTGGACTATATTTTCTGACCTATATGTTAGAGGCTGAACCTCAAACTTATAAAGAAGCAATAAGCTTTACTGAGGGTTCTTTATGGAAAGAAGCCATGAAGAGTGAAATTGATTCTATCTTGCAAAATCATACTTGGGAGTTAGTGAATCTTCCTCCAGGAAGTAAACCATTAGGCTCTAAGTGGATTTTCAAACAGAAAATGAAGGCAGATGGAACAATTGATAAGTATAAGACCAGACTTGTAATAAAAGGATATAGACAATGAGAAGGCCTTGATTATTTTGACACATATTCTCCCGTGATGAGAATAACTTCTATAAGAATGATTTTGACAATTGCTGCACTGCGGAATCTTGAAGTCCATCAGATGGACGTAAAGACATCTTTTCTTAATGGAAATCTTGAAGAAGAAATTTATATGGAACAACCCAATGGCTGTATAGCTCCAGGACAAGAAAAGAAAGTCTGCAAACTTATGAAGTCCTTGTATGGACTTAAGCAAGCCCCAAAACAATAGCACAAGAAATTTGATAGTGTCATGATGACAAACGGGTTCAAAATCAATGAATGTGACAAGTGTGTTTATGTTAAGAATACAAAGATAGATATGTCATACTCTGTCTATATGTAGATGACATGCTAATCACAGGTAGCAATGATCAGATGATCAAATCTACCAAGGATATGTTGAATTCATGATTTGACATGAAAGACATGGGACTATCTTATGTGATTTTGGGAATTAAAATCATAAGGTCACCTAATGATCTTATATTGAGACAGTTACACTATGTGGACAAGATACTTGATAAATTCAATAACGATGATTTTGGTGTAGTTAGAACTCCAATTGATTTAAATTAACATTTGTCGAAGAACAAAGGAGAAAGTATATCTCAAGTGGAGTATGCTAGAGTGATTGGGAGTCTAATGTACTTAATATGTCGTACAAGACCAGATATTGCTTTCACTGTAAGTTGTTTGAGCAGGTTCACAAGTAATCCAGGGGTTGACCATTGGAAAGTAATTGTTAGAGTACTCAGGTACTTACATTATACTCGTGACTATGGGCTGCATTATACTAGATTTCTTACTATTCTAGAAGGATATTCAGATGCAAGCTGGATATCAGATACACAGGATTCTAAGGCCACTAATGGATATGTATTCACTTTGGGAGGTGCAGCAGTATCATGGAAATCCTCTAAGCAAACAGTAATAATCAGATCCACGATGAAATCTAAGTTTGTAGCTTTAGATAAAAGTAGCGAAGAAGCTGAATGGCTACGATAGTTTTTAGAAGATATTCCAGAATGGCCGAAACCTGTGCCTGCTATATGCATACATAGTGATAGTTAATCTGCTATTGGCAGGGCACAAAATGTCATGTATAATGGTAAGTTAAGACATATTCGTTGTCGACACAATACCGTTAGACAATTAATCTCAACTGGAATCATAACGATTGACTATATAAAGTGAAAAGAAAATATTACGGATCCGTTAACCAAATGTTTAAATAGAGATCTAGTTGAGAAATCATCAAGGGGAATGGGACTTAAGCCCCGATATAATAGGTCGAAACAGTGGAAACTCAACCTAGTGGACTGGAGATCCCAAGATCTAGGTTCAATAGGATAACTAAACTATATAGACCGAGTAGAATCACTGTAGGGGTTACCCTCCAGCTCATTCCTGTGATGAAAATAGTGATACCCGTACGAGATAGATTAAGCTATGCTTTTAATGATTCTTAAGCGTTGGGAATCCGAGTGGAGTAATGCGGGATACTCTTGATTAATAAATCACCTATGTGAGAGAGAAGTAGGGCCACTTCAAAGAAGAATTGCTAGGGCTCAATTCTTTAAAAACTCTTACAGAACCAGGACGATGTCCACGGCCAAAATAGACATAACCATGAGAATTGAAACTATGTCAGGAAAATATCTGTGTGTGGTATACTATCGTTTACACAAACGGCAGAATAGTTTCAAGGGACAATGTGTCTACTGATCAGCCAGTAAAGTAAGTATATTTTCACAAGGGAAGGTTCAAGGGTTAACACCTACCTATCCATATGTAGATGCTAACCGTAGAACTCTATCATCGTGTAGTGTTTTTTGTTTTCCCTCGTCGTTGGTCAAGTTTCATGGGGATCCTATTTTAAGGTCCAAATTTGAGTAGGACCCACTTAGTAAAATTAACGGAGTCTTGGTGGATTTGCGTTCTCTATCGCGACGATATCAAAATCATATATTTATACACTCAAAATGGTATTCGGGTGAATGAGAAATTGATGCTCAAAGTGTGCCTATTGGAATAAGAATTTTGTTGGAAGTTGCTTATATATGTGGAGTCCCACATTGTTAAGGCATGAAAGCTTGATGGACTTTATAAGGATTTGCACTTTTGGACTTGGGTAAGATTGCGAACCCAAGATGCTCTTCACGCGTAAGGGGGTGCAAATCACAACCCCGATGGGTTAGGGGCCCAATGTGTGCGCCCACACGACGTGGGCGATGCGAATGTCGGTTCGTCGAGCTTGCTCTGCGCGGGCTTTGTTTTGAAATTTTTTTTTTTATTATTTTCCAACATAAATTCCAGTTTTTAACAGTCATCTGTTATGATTGTTAATGTTCCAAGAGGTAAATGTGCATTAATCCGAATGATTTAAATGGGCAGTACTAATGGTACATTAATCCGGATTAAAAACCAAAGATTTTTTTGTTTTGTAACATTCCATCCTCGAACCTATAAAATGAGGCCTCCACAAGTGTGGAAAGACACTCGATATACACAAAATCCTAGAGCACAAGTTTTTTGTTGTTTTCTTGTTATTGGTTTTCTCTTGTAGTGGTCGGGTTTTTTGAGTTTTGGTGATAGAGGGAAGACTTTGGTTTCAAGTTCGCCGGAAGCGGTTTTCGATCGTGCTAGACTACCGTTGTTTGTCGTTATATCCTGGGAGACAGACGTATATTGAAGCCTCGTGCACTTACCGGAGGGGACGCATTTGTTTTAAGGAAAGCGTGACTCATGTGCCTCGACGATTTTATTCGTTTGGTTTCCTTAGAGTTAAGATTGAGTTTCGGTGTAATCAATTTTTGTTATAATCTATTTGAATTCACTTTTTCGTTGTTTATGCTCTATATTTTATTCTAACAATTGAGTTCAGGAGCCATCCTCAAAAGGAAGGTAATCGAATTGAAATTGTGAATTAGGTTGGATCGTTGTTTTTTTGGTGTGTCAAGGTCATCATCTAGGCTTAGCCCTTCGAAGCTTTGGTCTACTAGGGGAAGCGAGTCGTCTTGCAGTATTTGGGTTGAATTACGTCCTACCAATGGTGCCTGATTTATCTCATTTTCTTAAGATGGTGTTGAGGGGCCTCGTTTCCTTAATATATTGATGTTTTGATTTGTGGATTTTTTGATATTTTTTGTTTTTTGTTTATAAAAATGGTTGTTTTTTCCTTGATTAGTTTGGGTTTTATCTTGTTTGTTTATTATTTGGCTGTGTTTTTTTGTTTTGAAGAGTTGTTTCTTTGTAGTATTGTGTGGCCTTAGTGTTACATGTTTCTCATCATCAGTTGATCTGATATTTCCATAGACCACAGAAAGATTTATTAAAGAGACATTTGTGTTCAAGGTTGGTTATCCTTTTTTGGTTATCTTCAATTTATAGACCTCGATACCACTATTTGCCTTTGAATATTATATTTCAAGTTTATTGATCGAATTGATTAATTGTCAGTACTGTTTTTTCATAATAAAAAAAATAGATAGGTGATTTTATTACCTTTCATAATTTACATCTTATCTTTAACTTCGACTGTTTTTTAGGAAAATAAAAAAATAGAGATAAAGAGATTCTAACTCTTTACCTTATGATAAATCAGATATGAAATTACTAATAAATTACGTATATAATCACATCTTTCATTTCAATTTAATATTATCTGAGAAAACTAAAAATCAATATTGCTTAAAAAAAAAAAAAAAACTAGTACAAATTAATATGACACAACAACTAAACGAAATACGTCATGTTTAATAAATTTAATTGGCCAGTTACTAAATTTTATCTGTCGAACACCTTAACTCTTGGGACTCTTGATTTTTATGATTCTACCGATTTAGTTGATTGCCTTCCAATCATTTTCTTTGGCTAAGATTTCCTTTAATAATTGAATGGTACAGAGAACATTCCCCACAACTCCAAGTGTCAATAATAATAAATGAGAAATATCAATTGAGACAAATATATATATATATATAAATATATATATAAAATATATAATATAATATAATTTTGAGTTCTTTTTTTGAGGGAAATAATTTTGAATTATTAGAACGCAAAAAAAAAAAAAAAAATTATAAAATGTATACCAACTTAATTATTTTTAATGAAAATTGACAGTTTTTAAACTAGTGCCTACTCAGAACTTTTTTCATACTCTTCGCAAGAATTCTATTATATTAATAATTTGTTGTTTGAAAACTCTAACTTGTCAATTGAGGCATTCTGTATAATATAAGAAGCTAAGAAATACTTAAAGAGAAAAAAGTTCCTATTTATATGACACAATTACTTTACAAGTTCGTTTTTAGCTGGAAAAAATACCTGAGTGTATTTTTAATATTGTAATCCAGGATTTGATTCGATATCAATGAAATAACAACCAACCCCTTTTTATTAAAAAAAAAAAAAACTAATTTTTTTTTGAAATGTTCTTTACAAGTTTTTTATGTAAAGTTAATTATTTGTTTCTTAATTTGATATTTTTCGGAACTATGTTTTACCATATAATACGTTCTTTCATTTTTTATGAATTATATTTTAAAATCGAGGCAATTAGAATATAAAAAAATTAATAAAGAAAAATTAGTCATGAGATTAAATTTTGCTGAGAACCTCATATTATGTTTATCTAGACAGTGTTTGGAGCTCCCAATTCAATTGCAACTTTTTTTGTGTCTTTTTTCAAAAAAAAAAAAAAAAACTAATTTCACTATTTATACTTTAAAATTCTCTTAAAAATTCAAACTTTAAAATTTCACAACTTTCTTATTTAACTAGAATTGAATTGATTATTTTTATTTTTATTTTTAAAATTATATAAAATGACGAGAGAAACAAAATGAGATCTATATTGCTATTTATTTTTCTAAATACATTTCAAGTTTTAATACTTGTTAACTTCAAATGGTTTATTCTTAATAAAACGCACAACTCCAAACATTCATTTTTTCTAATTAAAACATTTCTAAAACTACAATCATACTGCATACTCCAAACACCACCTAAATTGTATTAGACTCCTATATTTTCCCTCAAATACTTTGGTGCCTATAAATTCCAAACGAAAAGGAAAAAGTCTACCTTTTATTTTTATTTACAAAAACTTAACATTATTTGTTATTTAAATTTAATTCTAATTAAACAGTATTTTTTTAATCTAAATTTTTATCTTTTTTTTAAAAAATAAATAAAATTTTTAATTAATTTTTAAAAAATCAATTAATTATAATTTAAAAATTTCTTATTCAAGTGAAACGATTCGCAAATTCACACCACTACTCATTTACATTAAAAAAAAAAAAAAGAAAAAAAAACCAGTCTAGTTTCCCAATACCACAAATTAAAGTGTAGAAAACGTGTAATTAGCGGTCCCACACATCAATCAGGGCCCACAAAAATCCGTCGGCGGAGGATGAATCAAGAAGCACGTGGGACGCACCATTAACGTTCCGAATAATGTAAGGACACGCCGTCCACGCCTCATACCCACGTGTCCCGCCCAATCCACGAACCCACCACCTATAAATGACTATTAACTCACCACCCACTAATGTCCCGCCACGTGGAATAAAGCGTGAAACAGAGTAAGAAACCGAGTCCGAAAAGGAAAGCATGTTTCTTTAATTTTGAACTTTTATAACCGCCTATGCTATATCTATAAATATATATAATTATGTATATAATATATATGCATATTGCCTTCTCCGTACGCCAAGAATCGTCGGTCCTTCCTTCCTTACTTGCTTCTCTTATTTAATAAATTTAATAATAATTAATAAAATATTATTTTTTAATTTTTTTTTTACATGAAATTGTTGGTTTTTTTTTATTAATTTATTTTGTGTGTCCGATTAGGTTGGTTCTTCTTTCTTTCTCCGGCGATCCCAAAATCTCGGTGCTTAACGAGTTCCCGTTTCGGTGGTTTTGGATAATTTTAATGAATTCTGTTTGAGGAAAAACGGCGTGGATAGAGGAGGGAATATCTGAAAAATCAAAAAAACTACCAAAACCTGCCGTTTCGATGATGCAACGTTTCGTTGACCACGTTCTTGCTGTTACCAAAGAGTTAGTTCTCTTCCTCGTTCTTCTTCTCCTTCTTCTCATTATATATATATATATATATTTTGTGTGTATATACAATATATGCATGGAAATGTGAAAAATAACTGAAAATGGAAGGTATTGTTTGTGTTGGGGAGTTTGTAGGTGTTTTGAGATGATTTGAGGTTTGGTGAAACAAGAATAATGTTGAAAAATATATAATATAATATAATATAATATAATATAATATAATTGCGATTAGAGTTGATAATTGGAATTTGTTCAGATTAGTTTGAAATGAGGATTTTGCAACGGATTTATTTTATTTTTGTGTTTAATTTGATATCGAGAGAGATCGGAAGCTAAGGCTGGTGCGATATGAACACGAGAATGTCGGTTTTTTTTTTTTTTAAATTCTGTTCGTATTTGGTCGGATTCATTTGCAATAGCGATTAAGTTTTAATTTTTATTTTATTTATTTATTACTATATATATTTTTTGGAATTTGATAAAGGAGAAAATGTTGTATTACGGGTTTTCGATAGGAGCCGAGTACGATACGCTGATACTGTAATCATTCGGACCTAATGTGGTTATATATATATATATATATATATATATATATCTATATCTATATATAATATGTAGATGTTTGTTTTGAATTTCTTTCTAAATCAGTGCCCTTTTGGAGTTTGGGGTTTGGAGTTTGGGTAGATGTTTCTTAATTTCTGTATCATTTTATGGAGTGGCAAGAGATGAACATTTGGTTTTGTTTTGGTATTTAGCACAGGTCGGTGAAGACATTCACTTATGAGTCGCTACACAACATTGCAAGGTTGATTAACGGAGTGTCGGCCCTTCTTCTGACCATTTTACCAGGGAAGGGCTCGATCCTCGAAGGCATTCATGGCTGGGAGCTGAGGCCGACCTTTCGTGGCCCTCGGTTTCCACGGTGGATGGAGAAGTAAGTTTTCACCATTTGGTCATTGAGTCCTCTCAAACTGCTGTTTTCCGAAGCATATTGCTGGTTATACTTTTGCATAGATTGTACTTTTTTAAGGTCTAATTTTTCAATAAATGTTTCTTCACATGACTAGGAAACATGTAATTGTCTTGTTAGATTCGAATGTTGCACTGACTTGTGGATTATTGATAGGTAGTTCTGTTAGTTGACGACTTTAGAATCTCTATATGACTACTCTCTAGCATCCTTGAGCCGTATCTACGTGGAAATGGTGTTATGTTTATCTACTGTTCTTACCTCTTTAGAGGAAATAGAGACTACCAATTTACTTTCTAGCATTTTCGGTTCCAAGTAAATATCGGCAGTTGCCTTACTAGCTATCCTTTGCTTTACATGCTGTATCATGTAACCGAGTAAAATGTGTGGTGATACTTGTATGTTCTTAAGGTGGTGAACATTATTTATGGATACCATTTGGAGAAATTAGTTAGATGTTATGAGGAGAAAAGTGTTTTAAGGCCAATGTTATGACACTGATTGCAAGTCCAGTATATTAAATGCAGTTAAGACTTATGAGTAGTTCTTATGCATTACGCTTTAGGGTTAGAATGATCTTTTTTCTAATAGAAATGCCTGTTGGGTATCGTATGGAAATTCGGCTCTTTAGTTCTTATAGCATCTTTGATGAAACACGAATGAGGTGACGTTTAGGTGAGCTATATGAGTCTATGCAAGCTACTCAAAACTTACTTTGGAATAACATACATTTGTTTCACAGCCCATTTTGGCAACTTCGTGATTTCAACCAAGAATGTTGGCATTCGTATATGACTCAACATAAGTTTAATTTCTGTGATTGATTCTGTGTAGTTATCATACTTTGAAAATGATTCTAATTGATTTATGCAGAACAGTTTCTTTTCTTTATTTTTGACATGTCCTATTCTTCCTTCGTGTATAGTGGTGTGTCGTCTTTCAATCATTTCATTCATGAGCTATCGGTGGATTCTGATTGTTCAAGCTCGGACTACTCATCTGGAGAAGAAGATAACGACAGTGGCATATATCCTGCATCTCCACTATCTCATAGTTCTCGAGCTTCTAGATGTAGTTCGTCTGCGAAGTATGATAGACATCGGACTGGATGGATTGCATTTATATTCATGTGGATTTTGTTTCCCATAAAACTCATGCTTGGGATTCCATATCAAGTTTACAAGTTTTCTTGTTGCGGGTCACAATCATCCTCTCGTCCTGGTGGCAATCATTCTTCAAACGTACCATCTATTAAGAAGGTGCAAACTCTCATGGATCACTTTGTTCACCGCACAACTGATAGGAGACGTGGAGTTGTTGAGGTATTTACCTGGACAACGTTTGTCAAACTGGGGGTCCTTTTTTTTTTCTTACACACCCCCCTAACGAGAGAATATCCTTATTTACTGGTCTTTAATTTTTTTGATTTACAGGATCTTCATCTGGCTATAGAGATCTCTATAGAAGCTATATTTGATGTTTTTCACAAGATAGCACATTTTATTCTCTCACCATCAAAGGCTTTCAGATTCCTCTTTGGTGGCTATTCCTCGCACAATAGTAGTGGTATAGAAAATGATGGAAGGGTTTCAGAAGCTTCCATTTCCACCGCCACGCTTGGAGAAAATGATTCATGTCCTACAGAAAGGACTACCACTTTCCATGGGTCTCTGAATACAGATGCTAGGACTTGTCAGGATGTCATAACGGAGCTAGGGTATGAGTTCAAATTTGCTGATTCCATTCTGATCCATTTGTCCCATATATGTATCTATATTTTAGTCTTTTGAGATGATTTCTTACACGCCTGTCTTTAGGTATCCATATGAAGCAATTCGTGTGATCACCAATGATGGTTATGTTCTCCTTTTGGAAAGAATTCCTAGGTATTCTCTTCCTCAAGACAAGTTATAACTCTTTTTAATTAATTATAATTATTTTATTTATTTATTTGTCATTGTTTGTTAAGACAAGTTATAGCTATGTTTGAGTCTATGCTTACAATATCACATGTGATTTTGCAGACGCGACTCACGGAAAGCTGTTTATTTACAACATGGGATTTTGGATTCATCTATGGGGTAAGTTGTTACTTATATGTGTTTCTAGCATGACCAATGACCTAGGTGGAAAGTAAACGGTGGGCTGTTCTTTAGTTTCTTATTCGGGTGCTGATGAAAGCTCTCGTGCTCTGACAGCTGAGGCATCACCAACTTGTTTGTTGTCAAAAAAAATACTAAAAATTCTGCTTTATGCAAAACCAATTCGAACTAGAGAGTAGAAGTTGGAAGAAAACCTTCTCTCTGTTTCTTGTGGACCCAGCAATGAACTTTTAGAAGTCTGAAGCAGAGCTTGAAAATGTCATTCTTGAGTGCTTTTCTCCTGAAATTGGCTTGAAGGTCTTTTAGGGTTCTTTGTTTTGAGATAATTAAACTTTCTCTTCGTAATTAATTCCGTGGACCCATTAGTTGTATCGACCAATCTGTGCATTCATTTATGGATTAAGTCTCCTCATTGTCTATATTTCTTTAAACTTTTTTCACACTAGTTATCAGACAATTATAATTGCCTATGTCCAACATTTTCTCCCAACATTTTCTCTTGTGCATTCCCAGATTCTTTAATCATCTTTAGAAGCGTATTGCATCTATCATGCACCCTCTTCTTTTTCATTTTTTGTCTTGCAATCATCTTAAGTTTGCCTTCTAAATGCTGATTTGTTAAAACGTTGGTCCAGTTGGGTATCTAATGGTGTTGTTGGCTCACCGGCTTTTGCAGCGTTTGATCAAGGTTTGTTGTGTTTGGCTTGGAAACATTTCCATTCTATGCAGTGAAATATGGAAATTTCGGTAATACTGATGCTGTTATTTTGCAGGATATGATGTTTTCCTTGGGAACTTTCGTGGTTTGGTTTCTAGGGACCATGTGGACAAAAATATTTCTTCTCGGCAGTACGTATATAAGTTTCATTTTTAGTCTGTTTCTGTCTAATGTTCCTTTCCTGTCTTCTGTCTTTGACTCTGGAATGCATCCATTTTTTACATTTATAATGGCATTGGCGGTTAAAATCAAGTTGTCTCTATTGAGGTGCTTATAATTTTTTTATGCAGATACTGGCGATACTCCATCAATGAACACGGGACAGAGGATATTCCAGCAATGATTGAGAAGATTCACGAAGTTAAAACATCTGAATTAAAGCTTAGCCAACCTGATATGGAGGAAGAAACAAGCAGTGATCAGCCTTACAAGCTTTGTGCAGTATGTCATAGTTTGGGAGGTGCAGCTATGCTAATGTACGTTGTTACACAGAGGATTCAGGAAAAGCCACATCGACTCTCTCGATTGGTCTTGTTGTCACCTGCTGGGTTCCATGATGATTCCACCCTTGTATTCACAGTGGTGGAGCGTCTGTTTCTTCTTTTGGCTCCTCTTTTGGAACCCCTCTTTCCTGGCTTTACATACCGACGAGGTTTTGCCGCATGCTTTTGAACAAATTGGCCCGGGACTTCCACAACTACCCTGCTGTTGGAGGGCTAGTTCAAACGTTAATGAGCTATGGCGTTGGTGGTGATAGCTCAAATTGGGTTGGAGTCTTAAGCTTGCCACATTACAATATGAACGACATGCCGGGAGTATCATTTCACGTGGCTCTGCATCTCGCACAGATGAAGCGTTCTGGAAGATTCAGAATGTATGATTATGGCAGTGCGTCTGGCTAACATGGAGATATATGAATCCGCCGAGCCGTTAGACATTGCTGAGTTACTTTGAGTTCATCGACATCCCGGTCGATCTGGTTGCCGGACGAAAGGACAAGGTAATTCGTCCTTCAATGGTGAGGAAGCACTATAAGTTGATGAAGGAATCAGGTGTGAACGTATCATACAACGAATTTGAGTACGCCCATTTGGACTTCACATTCTCCCACCGTGAAGAACTCTTGGCATACGTCATGTCACGGTTGATGCTCGTGGAACCAACAGCTATGCGCAGCAACGTAGTCAGCGGAAGGCTCCGAGGTTGAAGACAAAGGGACAGGTTGAAAGTTGTTCTAATATCAAAGAAACAACAACAGGTGATTAGTTATTCGATGGAACCGAAAATTTGGCCGTGCACTTCCACATTTTTTGGTTCAGGATTTGGCATGCGCAACGTAGTTCAGATACAGATTGTTGTTGTAGATTCAAAATACATCTATAACAATAGAGATAGTCACACTGTTATGAAATGGTTGCCACTCTTTAGTTTCCCACCAGTTTTTCGTGGGTTATACCGACTGTAAAAGGTTCCAGAGCTCAAATTTATTGAGACAGTAAGTAAGAGTGGTTGGTTTGCAAATCTGTTTGTAACTTGAGACATATCCATATAGGGCAATGTTTTTTCGAAATATTTAGGCTTTGTTTGGTTTGTTAGTTGAGTTTGAAAATTTTAAGTTTGAGTTGAAAATTTGTCAGAAAAACTAAATTTTTTCAGAAAAAAATAAAAATTGAGATGAAAAAGTACATTTTAGTTAGAAATTAAACTAACAAACCAAACGTCTCCTTATTTTATATTAATTACTGAGAGAATTCCTTGGTGATTTAATGTTTCTCTTTGATATGATGAGATTAGATGGTTTAGCTTCCGTGTGTTGCACGCTTCTCTGCTTTGGTTTGAACTTTGAAATGTGTGTGAGGTCCATTTGAGACTGTGCCTTCAACAAATAAGATTGTATGGGACATTTTTTAGTGCGCTTAATCCGTACGACGTTAATGTATAAATAAATATATAAATAAATAAATATTGTACTCTAAAAATGTTTAAATTAGCTGCAGAAGGAGTACGGAGGTACGGATTGTGATGGCATAGTGGTGAGAAGATGATTCAAAAGCTCTCTTACTTCTCAGTATTTATGGATCAAATCTTATTATTTGTTGTGAGATTATAATTATGTCTCTTTAATGGTCTTGTTTAGTATTTATTGTGTTATTTGGAGAAATGGTCTTGCTTAGTATTTATTATGTTATTCGGAGAAATTTCATTTGGATGATCATTCCAATTTACAAATATCCATTTGATAGAAACAACTGAAAATGGAACATCCAAATGTCATTTGGTTTGTTCTTAAATGGCAAAAAGTCTTCTTCCCAAAATTTTCCTCCATATTGATATATATATTCTACCATGATTAAAAAAAAAAAAAATTATTTGGAGAAATTTCATTTGAATGATCATTCCAATTTACAAATATCCATTTGATAGAAACAACTGAAAATGGAACATCCAAATGTCATTTGGTTTGTTCTTAAATGGCAAAAAGTCTTCCCTCCCAAAATTTTCCTCCATCTTGATATATATATTCTACCATGATTAAAAAAAAAAAAAAATTTGAAAGCCTATTTTAGATATTATTTCCTCATCTCTTTTCATGTCTTTTAAGATAACTTCTGAACGTGAATTTAAATGTTTCGGTTTAAATATTCTATCTGGAAGTGTTGATATCTAAACACCGTTTTCGAATTGAGAATTTAAATATTTTTGTTCAAAATTTTTCATTCAAATGTTTCCAATCTAAATGTTTTCATTCAAGATTGTTTCCTCCAAACCGACCGTATCCTGAGCATAGCAAGTTCAGAGGGGAATTTCCCAAATCCATATGAAAACCTTTCAACTTCGACTTCAGTTCCTCACGATAGGAGGAAATGAAATCTCAGGTGACATTCCTCCAAGTATTGAATATTTATTAGGGTTGAATTCACTAGGCATCTACGACAATCATCTTAGAGGAAGCATCGCCACATCTCTTGGAAAACGTAAGAAATCTTGCAAGCATTTTTTTCTTTCCTGAGCAAAACGACCATCCGTATAGGGAACCATTTATCTGATCAATATAAACAATTCCATTTCAATGACATTTAAATTTATGTTTGTTGTGATTATAAAGGCCATAGACTAGCGGATAATATTAACATCCTGACTTCCACTTAAAGGATATAGAATTTGAATCCCCTAACCCTAAGTTCCCAAAAAAAAAAAAAAAAAATGTGTTTGTGGAGATTAATTGAAATAGAGTATTTGGAATGATTCCATCTGGCTCATCTAGATATGAATTGTACAGTGTAAGGGATTAAAAGTTTTCAATGAATACACAGAAGTAATTTGTTCAGAGATAATTATTGATTTCCGAGGCAACGAATTCAAAGACATAGTCTATGAATTCATGCCAAATGGAAGTTCGGAAGATTGGTTACATCCATATCCACATATAGGGCGAAAACATAGGTAAATTTTTTTAACTGTCTTTGAGGTTGAATATGGTCATTGATGTGGCATCAACATTGGACTATCTTCATAACCATAGTGAACATTCTTCTCGACCAAGACATGACTACCGACACGGGCAATTTTGGTTTGTTGAGGATTTTTGCGGAAAACGATGTTCAAATATCCCAAAATCACACAAGCTCAGTTGGAATAAGAGGAAACAATTGGATATGCAGCTTCAGGTAATCTTAAATTTTTCTCAAACAGCCAATTGTCTTCTTAAAAAGAAATAATTATGGTTTACTATGTCCTAAGTAGGTCTTAACCCCATACAGATTGTCAAAATATCGTGGGATAAAACACCATGTTTTTCAACTTTATTTATTTATTTTTTTAAATTGAAAAGTTAAGCCCACCAAATGTCAATTTAGAGGAGTCGGTCTAGAGTAATAATGGATTAGATAATCTTTTTTCTATTCTAATTATAAGAATCTTAATAGTTTAGCTCTCACACACATATGTATGTATGTATAATGGAAAACAAAAACTAGATACATCAAGAAAGAAGGGAGGAACAAGCACACTTGGAGAGTGCAGTATAACAGAGAGTTGTATGCTATGTTTTCGGAAGCATTTCGTCGCTTACTACGCCCTTCCTTGTCTCTGGGTGCCTAGGTATCCACCTGTAAGCTTTTCCTCGTTTGAACCTCGCCCTCGTCAAAATGGCTTTGTCGAAAAGAGTGATGAAGATAGTTGATCGAGGTTTCTTGATTGGCGGAGAAGAGGAAGAGTCTAGTAGTGACACAAAAGCACTCACAAGAAGCGGAAATTCGCAGAAATTCGCATGAGTGCTTAATTTCCATATTTATGGTTGGTTTGAAGTGCTCGGAGGAATAACCAGGCTAGAGGATGAAGATTAATGACTGTCAACGACTAGCGCAAAATTATAAGGAATGCTTCTCAAAGACGCAAAGGTACAAGAATTCATAAAAATATCTTATCTTCTCTTGACAAATGCACTAGATCTTACACTTACCCTTTTTTTTTTTTTTTTTTCCCATAGTTTTTGATTTCATTTTGCAGGGACAATAATGGAGCCTAATTTTCTAAATATTGAAGATAGGGTTGTTATAATGTGTAGCAAACTATAATGCGTCACAAGCAAATTAGATAGCAGTTCTGTTTAGAACTGCAATTATATGCTATAATTAGTGTTATCGCTTTTGTTTCCCATTAACTTTTTTCTTTTTCAAACTTGTGATTTATACTTTACATGTCTTATAATGAAGTCAAGTATAAAATTATAATTAGGTTATGTGTACAATCATGTTACCCCTAGCAGTTAAGACATCTTTTCATGTTCAACTATTAGAATAGTATGATTACTAGCTTATGGACGTCAAATATTAGTGTCAATCTTTTCTAACCACAAAAAGAATAGTAATAACTCATGTTTTTTTTTTTTTTGGCTTAAAAAAGGAATTTATGATCCCGTCATTTTTTGTTTCGATACACCATACAGATAGGGTTTACAACTCTCCTTAGTTGCTAGAGGATTCGAACTTCTGACCTTGCGTGGTTCGGTGAGATCCTTTAACATTGCAAGTCTCATCTCACATAACCTTTTTTGTTCAACCAAAAGCAAAAGGTTATTTCCTTACCCAAAAAAAAAAAAAAAAAAAAAAGTAGTTTTTACTATCTAGCACTAGTTGAGCAGCCCGACACATCTTGTAATGTGTTGTATGAAAGATTTTTTAATTGAAGCCTCTTTATTTGTTTGGAATCTGAAGCCTCTTATATATTTTTGGATATATTTATTTACTAAGCTGTCTTTAACTTGTGGTGGGGAATTTAAACTTCAAACCAACATAAGATGTGAGTGAGTAAAACTTGCTAGTTGGTTAAGTCTACAACCAGAATTTAAAAATAATAACGCGATATTTATTGGGGACTTCTATTATAGAGTAAGCTTACTTTGTCCCATGAATGAGGTAAGATTTTGAGCCTTTGGATTGCTTTGCACAGTCCAGATGCAAAAGATGCACATAAACTAACATGAGGTATTTACACACGATTGCATCTAAGATAACTAACAGAAAAAAAAAAAAAAAAGAAAAAAAATTATTTCCCCCTTCTTCGTCCACAGCGCCGAGCATCATCGGCGGCGGGAAATTCCACCATTTTCTCTCTCCTTCAAATCCAAGCTCAGCTCACCGTCACCGGCCTTATCTCCGACCAAACCCCACACGCCTCGAAATGCTGTCGGGGCTCGACTGCGGCACGGCGAAGGAGCAGCACTATGAACGGCGAAGAGCTTCGGTTGGCTTCGACCTTGTGGGGAGGTCGAGGGTAGATTCGTAAGGAATCACTGGAATCGAGACAGATCTGACAGGCGTCCCCATGGGCGAAGGATCTGGAAAATCGGCCAACCATAACAAAACCTCCCCCTCCCCCCCCACCAACCCCAAAGCCGCATCTACGCGACCCACGGCGATGCCCAAAACGACCACGCGAAGCCACCGTTCCCACCTCCTCCCTCCCCCCGCCCCACCCACCTTTCTGCGGATGGTCTCAGGGCTGAGTTTTCCTCTTTCGGTGGTCACCGTCGACGAGGTGGGGAGGGCAACGTGGTGGTGAGGTGGTCGGTGGAAGGGGCTGCCGGTGGAGGTGTCGCCGGTTGAGGTTTTAATTGTTTTGCAAAAGTTTTGGAAATTAGTAATCAAGTGCTGTGTGTTTTACAATCGTTTAGTGTATCCTTTTAATCTCAGTCATCTAAGAAGAATCGAACGGTTGATAAATGATAATCTTTACACAATCACTGCGTAAAATACCTTTACCCTTTATATTTTACCCCATTGTAGAATCAGTCTGTCTTTATTTTCGTGTTACTTGAAAGAATATTGGAAATGTATTATTTAATTAAGCTTGAAGCTTTTTCATGCTTATAGAATTACACCTTGTGTGTGTAAGGATCCGTTTGGTTCATCAGTTTGAGTTGAAAATTTTAAGTTTTAATAATAATTTTTGTTGACTTTTCAGAAAAGACAATAAACTTTTTCAGAAAAAATAAAAATTTTTTTGGGAAAATGACAAAAATTTTAATTCAAACTAATAGTTTAAATTGGGTTTCCAAACATGCACTAAATGTTCCATCAAGTTCTTGAGTTTGGGGTATGACAACATGTTCACTCAAGAGCTCTGTCTATTTTTTAGCTCTGAGTTCATAGAAAAATTATTTGTAAGAAAAATTATTTTTAAGCTAGCTCACCACAGGAGGCAGAGTTCCACCAAAATTATTTAGAAGAAATTTATTTTTCTTCAAAGACAAAGAAGAAGAAAATAAAGAAGAAAGAAGAAAGAAACGTATCCAATAAGCAAAGGAAACATCTAAAAGTTCATTAAAAAGACAGAAATTCGTTTTAGAAAAACTAAGGGGATGTTTGGTGTTTGAGTTGAGTTTAAATTTTTAAATTTGAATAGTAATTTTTGTTGACTATTTAGAAAAGACAAAAAATTTTTTTAGAAAAGATAAAAAATTTTTTCAGAAAAAGACAAAAATTTGAGTTTAAACCTAAACACCAAACACCCCCTAAGAGTTCGTTTAGTGAATGAGTTTAAGTTGAAAATTTTAAATTTGAGTTGAAAATTTTTATTGACTTTTTAGAAAAAACAAATTTTTTTTTTTTTTCAGAAAAACACAAAAAACTTTTTCAAAAAAGATAAAAACTAAAATGAAAAAGTACAATTTGAGATTAAACGTCAAACGAGACCTAAAATAACAAATAGAAAACAACAAGCAAGCTGAACATCAAGTTAATGTATGCTAAACATTATTGTCATTTTTTTTTTAATTCGTTTTTAAAGTTGGTAACCACATATATCTTAAATAAAACATGCCAATAGAGCAAAACATCTCTGAAATTGTCTCAACTTAAAGCTTAAAAATAAAAAAAGACTAGAAGTATTCTTAGAAATTAAGAGGCCAAATCTTATTCGTTCATTTATTTAAAAAAAAACAACAAACAAAAAAAGTCTCATTGAATGCATCAAGTTTAAGGGCTAACGAGATGGTTCATTAAGGCTGATTGTTTGTCCCTTCCGGCTTCTCAACTTCCTCGTCACGCATAACACGGCCAGTTGTCATTCCGCCGGCGCATTGTCATCAGTGTCTGGCTCTTGTTTAGTCACCGGTTGCTGAACAGACCCGTCGGGTGTAAACACAGGAATATGCTGCAATTCCCAATGTCAACAAATGTTAGTTTGAACCAAAATGTTTTTCTACGTGATGATCTTCTAGTTGATGCAATGGACTGAATTAAACAGACGAAACTTACCCCGCGGAAAAGGGCGCAGAAGAAGCGATCGGTTCTTTCAGTTGGGAGGAAGATCATGGTTTGGGAGGGCATGTCCAATCTGAAACACTGCAATAAAACATACAGGTGATTTCAGCATGATTCGAACGTCTAAATATCGATGTCAATAAAAGTAGTTTATTCAAGGTCACGGTAACTAACGAGCTCTTCATTCTTCAGCTTCTCATGAAGTCCACGGTTCGCCATTGTTGCAAAAACCAGAATGTCTGTTTCGCCTACATACGGTCTGGTTCAAAAGAATTGAAACACTCTGAGAAAATCGACGTTCTAGATAGGGAACTAGACCAACATATGTTGTGTATATATACAAATATAAACTATGAGCTTTACTCTACATCTGTTACTGCATGACTTACATTCCGAAAACATCGTCCTGTCTTAGAATTTGATTCACCTGAATTGTCTGTGGCCACTCAGCAGTAAGCCTGATTAAAAAGGAAAGGAAGAAAAGTCCAGTAGTACACTTTTGTACTCAAATTTAGAAGAATAACAAGAGGCATGAGTTTGTAGAAGAAGTTGAAATATCGAAAATATAGGTTTAGCACTTACGAAGCCGGTGCAGATAACTTTCTGTATGCCTGTGACAAGTATAGAAGTTTTTAGTGATATATATATATATATATATATGTTGAACTTGAGCTTTTTGGTAATCTACTAAATTATTCCAAATTCATATGCTTGATTCAAATTTTAAAGGGATTGAATCTCTGTATCACATAATTTTTTGTTCCTTTCTTGAGCAAAATCCTTAATAATCTTAGGTGTTTGTTAAAAAATTAAATACCGGGGTCGGCTAAGTTTCTTATATGGAACCTTTGCTTGGCCAGGAGAAGGAATTTGTCCAAGATGCTCAGCGTTTATATTTCCCTGAATTCACAACCGTTAAGCATGAGAAGATGAAGAAGACATAAAGATTAGCGTTATTTTGATATTTCTCTTGTTTCCTTTCATGTGTTTTCCCGCGAAAAGGAATTAGAGTTACCTGCCACGACAGCGCATATCCTTCCTGCTCTTTGTCTAGATCTGCAAAAACAATGTCATCCATCCCGCCATGGGCTTCGAGATATCTTTCTATGACAGATGCTAGGGTGGTTAAAAGTAATTGACTGCTCTCTTCCTCAGTATTAGAGCCAAATACAATTTGGTTCATGTCAAATCCATCGTCTTCGCCAAATATTTCAGCGAGTGATTTTGGCTCAAACTCTCCATTGATGTTCGAGGGACCCGGAACATCGATACAACCAGAAGAAGCTTCCTCACAAAGGCTCAGAATTTCGTCTAAATTGGGAGTCGTCTCCCCAGGAACCGTCAGGTTTCCTGCTAAACTGGGATCTGTTGCCTGAGGATCCTCAAAGTTTCCTGCTAAATCAGGAGTCGCCGCTTGAAGAATCGTCAAGTTTCCAGCAAAATCGGGATTTGCAGCCTGAGGAACCGTCAAGTTTCCATTAAAACCAGAATTTGCAGCCTGAGGAACCATCGAGTTTCCAGCTAAACCAGAATTTGCAGCCTGAGGAACCATCGAGTTTCCAGCTAAACCAGAATTTGCAGCCTGAAGATCAGTCAAGTTTGCAGCTAAATTAGGAGTTTCAAAGCCAGTCAATGAGCCAGGAACGGTTGCGTCTCAACACTAGAAACTTCCAGGATTGCTCCTGAACTAACTCCAGTTGTTAACATGAAAGGTTCAGAGCTTACTTGTTCGGTGTACACTGTTTGAAGTGCAACAGGGTTTGAAGTGTTGACGTCTGAACTGATGCAAGGCACTGACGAGATGATAGTACTATCAATAGTGACTTGTCCACTGTTTTGGCGCGCCATTTCAAGCTCTCCGGGCATGAAATTGTAGAAGAGTTGAGGACGACTGGTGAGTGTTTCAGTAATCATCAAAGGTGGCACGTCGTTTTGATCCATTTCCATTGGCATAAACATTATCCTTTTGAGTTCGAGTGATTGTACTGGTGCACTAATCATTAAGTTTCCATACGCCGAAGTTTCGCTGCCTCCATTGACGGGCAGTGTCTCTTGTTCTTGATTAACGTTACTCGCTGCAGCCCCCATGAAATCTGATAGAATGGCCTCGTACCTCATCCTATCATTGTCGAAATTGGATGCCACATAATCACTAAGTTCAGGGCTTGAAAGTTGTCGGACGAGATCGTTTGATAGAACCGGGACCTGTGGAATGACGCCAGGCTGCTGTTTGACAAAATAAGCACTGTTACCATTAATTTTTTCATGAACTTGTGATGTCTAATTTCGGAGCAAAAAAAATGTGGATTTTATATTAAATTTTTTCAACTGTTCTTCTTGAGTTTGGATACAGTATATGGATTAAACGGAAGAAACACATGATCAATGTAGATGAAATCTTCAAGCAGATCTTAGATTTTAAGTTCAATGAAAGCGTAATTCATCAGCGATTAGAATTCAGGATTTCGGTTATTCTCACATATGCTACCAATTTTTTCCCCTCAAAACTTTATCCTATTGAGCCTAAATGAGTTGTAACAAAGTTCGAACTTGACTCTTGTGTCCCCATGTTACTATCCACTTCCTGTATATATAACATCCAATAATATTCAATCACAGCACATCAATTAAGCGCTATATTGGTTAATTAAATACATGATATGAGAGTATTTTAGAAACATATAAAGGGACAAAAATAAAGGGACAGATAAGCCAAATCTAAATAGTTTGTCATTCAAAATCAATCAATGAAATCAATATTATTCAAGAGACATATAAATGACACAAATAGTCATAGTTGCTCAATAACTATCCTAGTTAAAGAAACAAAAAAGGGTTTTGGGCAATGTTTGTTTTCATGCTATAGATTTGAAAAGTTACAACATGCAACACTTCTTTTTTAATTTTAAAAAAATGCAATAGATTTTCGGTGGTAGTGTACGAGTCTAACCATTATGTTGAAGGTTTCTTCGGGATAAATATTATCTTGTTGCATATCTATGGTAGGATCATCCAACATTGCCTCAATAGCCTCCATAACTTCATCTACAAAACCAAATATAGATACATATATATATATATATATATATATTCGCTAATATTATTCAGGTGTTCCACAATATTCTACAATTTTCTGAGTATAGAAGAACGTGCTTAAAATAATTGGACATATCATGCATAGAGCGGCAGTGGCACACATCCCCTCAAATTTTAGAAATTTAATTTTAATCCTCAAAATTTTGTAAAATAATTTTAATTCTATCCTAACACACGGAGCCATATTAGAGCCAGTAAAAGTACGTACCCCTACTAAGAAAATTAACTATATGTACTGATATAGTTTCTTAGATCATCTTTTATATATAGATAAATAAATGTCAATATTATATTTATTACATTCTTTCTCTGTAACTTTCCTTTCTCTTCAAAATACTATTTTAACTTTGGCATTTTACTCTTGACTACTCTCTCATAATTTTCCCATTTTCAATTTCTCAAATTATAATTTTTTATTGGTTTGCTGTGCTATAATTATGCCGCCTTGTGAGTTTTTTTTTTTTTTTTTTTTACTTGATTTACAAATTCATCAACTTTATAGCATTGAAATACCTAGACTTAGACATCTATTTAACTTTTTTAGTTTTGAGGAATAATTTATATACTATTTCATTTCTATACTTAAAGTATTGTTGGAAATATGCATAATATTATGATAGATTGTTATAAAACAATTCTATAGGATATTGATGGTGTTAAGCACAACTCATTAATAGAAAATGTGCTTCACGAATGAGGTCTACAGAGAGGACACATTTTCTACTTCTGGTGGTGTTTACAAGTACCAACAATGTCCCTAAATATATATATTTTTTAGTATGGGTGATTAGTGTTTGTTTCATCTTATGTAAGTTTATAAGTTTTGTCTTCTTTTATGCCCCGTTATATTCAAACTCTTGTTCCATTTTAGTTGTCTCTTCACTTTATAAGAAGATTATAATTTATGCCTGCACTTAATAATTAAAAAATATAACTATATCTCTATTCAATACAAAATCATCTACAATATATATATATATATATATATTTCACACAATGCCCTACTAAAATGAAAAATAAAAATTCAGGCCCTGCCACTACATGTATGCTACATATTTAGCTAGTAATAACTCATAGTTTGATGGGGTCATAAACTATTTCCAAAACAAATTAGTGATTCACAAATAATAAAATTTAATTTATGAACCTGTGATATGATTTCCAGAACGAGGTTGATCAGTATCCATGAAATTGGATTGAGCCTCAACAGACGCTGGTGAAGGACTGCTCATCATCATCGTTTGCTCTTCTTTGAAGGCGGCGTGGATATCTGGAAACTTCTCCGACAGCAGAACCAGATATTCATGAGGATTGTAATATTCCTCATTGTTAGCTGAGGGAACTTCTTGATCAGTTATCCCATTTCCCTGCCAACAAAAATTAATGGTTGAAATAAGTAATTCAGCATTTTTCAACTTAGAAAAAAATAATAATAAGTTAATTAGTATTCCAATGAGTTGATAGAAAGTAAGGCATTTACCACATTGAATATTTGTTTGAGACTTGGGAGGTGCTTTGGGGAAATGACTGACAGAGATGTAGAAGACTGCAAAATTAATTAGAAAAATCCCGTATTAGATTACACGGCTAATTACGATTTGGTGTCGTCACAAGAATTAACATGTAAATGAAGAAAGTAAAAGCATGTTTATAGAGAGAGGAAAATTCAAGAAGTTTAAGAATTGTTAAAAATTTTAATAATAATTCAAACTTTTCAATTTAAGCTTATTATAATTTGCGGAGGTCACAAAATGATTTATCATGGGAAGTCACAATAATGTTGATTTTATGATTGTTTGATCTTGGTTAACTTATAGCAATTTATGAAAAACCACACTGTGAAAACATGACTTGAACATCTAAAAATAGCACCTTGGCAAACATCTTAGCGACATCATCGACAACAACAGTGCGATCCGTTTGTAAATCCCGAATTTGGCCATCTTTGAGAAGTACTGGCGACTCAAGTGTCGCTGGAAGCACAAAGGGGTTACTAGCAGCCACAAGAACGCAATGTCTCTCCGTAGCGAGGTACCGAGCTACGAACATATCATTAGCATCGACTTGAGGCTTCGGGAACAACTAATCAAAATTCAAACAAATTTAGGGTACATAATTATCATGTTTTGAGTGATGGAGGACGCTATTTAATTATCATAGTACTTACCACAAGCGCTTCATTGAGGCCTTCAGCAATACCAGCGGCGTTGAGACCATCACCGCCGCTGAACGTCAAGCGCGAAAGCTGTCTGAGGAAAAGGTTCACATCCCTTGTCCACCTGTATGATTCCACTGCACAACCTGCATCATAACAAAAACTCATCATAAATCGGAAATAGTTATGATTTTTTTTTCTTCCCCTTTCCCTTTTTTTTTTTTTTTTTGCTAGGGGCTAATGCAAATTCCTAGATTAAATTTACTACGAAAATAATTTTAGTATGTTCCAACAAATTTGTTGTACAAATATGTAAGACTTAATTTTTACTATTTATTTTCAGATTAAAAAAAGAGTAATTCATGCATCTATACCGGCAGGTTCAGGCTCACGATTCAGGTATACAACCATGCCAAACCAAAGCATTGTCTCCGGATTCTGCAGTAATAGATGGACTAAGGAAAGTTAGCATAATCTGTGTATTTTCTTTGTAATTCTATTAAGCTGAACTTGCCAGTGAGCAAATCAATGATATACATATAAAAATTAACTAGTAATGATATCAATTGTATATGCAATCTTGTATGTGTGTATAATCTTGTATGTGTTTATGACATATACTTGATGAGAACTTCACCCAACTCGTTCAACGGGTGGAAGGGAAAAGGTTTGACTAACTGAGAATGTTTTCGTTTCTCTTTAATAAGTGAGAGTTATATATATCATTAACTTAACTTCACCCCAACTCCGCTGGTGCTAGATTAGTCAGTGAGAAGAGGGATTCAAGGACATAGTTTCCAAGAAAAAAAAAGTAATAAACGTATTACGAGCTAATTAACTTATATCGAGTAATTTATTAGACTTGAAGAAAGAAATGCTATGACTTTTTGTTGTTACATTACACGTAACATTATATTCTCACTTGTTAATTAACTTGGATCATGTTTTACTGAAGAGGTAAGTTCATGACGCCAATGCTCATAGTTGTAAATTTCAGTTGCTTCATATCTGTATACAAAATATTTAATTAACATAGTTTATTCCCCTAAGAAAAAATAACTTCATTGATCATCATTAATGCTCTAGATCATCTAAATCTACAAATTAAATATAAGGTCTTGCATTGCACATTTTCAAAAGTCCATCAATAATTATCAACAGTTTTATGATTAAAAATCTAATTGTAAATATGTTCTACTTAAGAACGATTAGCATAAAAAATTAAAAATTAAATAATTATGATGATAAATGAATAATTACAATAAAAGCTAGTGGATATAGATTATAGGTAATATTACCTGTTCTACTTTCCGGCCGAAATTCCTGGAAGAATCAAAGCAAAAATATTTGAATTAGAATTAAAAGATATAAGTTTTTGAGAAACACACCACACACGCATATATATTTATATATCTATATTTTAATAGAAATTGGAATCCTAACTTGGGAGAAAAAGAAAATCAACATCAGATATGAGAATGCTGATACATAATTTTATTTTATTTTTTAAAAGGGACATCTAAGTATGTAGAGCATAAGAATGACTTGTGAACCAAAAAGTCAAAAAATCTGTGCTTCTGATCTTAATTAAATTAACATAAAACTGAATCATAGAAGCTTTAACAAGATCATAGATGATTAAGGTCGAGCTATAATTAACAATAATTAGTGGATCGATTTATGCACTAATATTCAGGCAAAAGTAAAAGTCCTCGTCATGTTGATTTGGTATTAAAAGAGATATATTTCTGTGAGACACACACATTTATATATAGATATGCACGCTCGCGCGTGCACACACACTCACACACATAATGGCCTCTAAATCTTGAACGCAATATTAAAATCTCATCCAAGGCAAATTCCCATTTTAATATAGTTTCTACTCAATCGTAGTCAAATCTAATATTTCAGTAATTCACTTCATTCGCATAAAATGAATGTTCTAAGTCAAGATCATCATTACATAAAATAATATGTAGCATGAATCTTGATACATCAAATGGAAGCATTAAAGCAAATTGCATGTACTAATTGGCCTATAGATATTTTTGATCCAAGGATTTTAATTTGTCAAATAATGAATGACATCCTAGATTATTTTCTGTTAATTTTGTGAATATATACACATATGTATACCCTGTAAATGCAATTGTACAAGAAAAAAGAATTTCAAGAAAAAAAATGGAGGTAACAACTCTAACAAGGAAGAAAAGACACATGCCTCTTATATGTACATAAACCGAATCTTACAATTTCTTTTCTATTCTTTGAAACAAAACGAAAACCGAAACCATTTTCTCAAAAATCTTATTACTATCATTAATTTAAAAAAAATTATCATAAATCAACATTCTTTCTGCTCCCTAGATTCATTTTTTGTTTCTCTCTCTCTCTTGAGAATTAAAAAAAAAAAGTTTCATTCATACATACATAGATACATACATACATACATATATATATATATATATATATATATCATTGCCCAACTTAATATTCCCAGTGAAACCCTGAAACCTCCAAAACTACTCAAATACGGATTCAACTTTCATACATTCCTGTCTTCTTTCATGTCCCCAACAATGTATCACACCAATATAATTCAAATGTAAAGTCAATTAAAACATCATATCATACCAATTAAAATATTAAGCTAAGTAGAAGTATTTAAATGATACGACATTAATTATTATAACAAGCATGATAGAGACAGAAAAAAAAAATGAACATAAGAGATCCCTTAAACACATAATTCTGGACATATCCACATGAAAACATCATATTATATCTATTAAAATATTTAGTTAAGGTGTATAAATGACGCGACATTAAATTATGAACAGACATAAAAAGGGACATGAAAAGGGACAGAAGGGGGAAAAAAAAAAGATCATTCAAATATATAAGTCTAGACAAACCAAGATGACAACATCATGATGTCCTATCAATTAACATGTCAAGTTAGTTAAAACATTTATTTGATACAACATTAAAATGTTCGAGGAAATGAAGAGTAACTAGGGAAAAAAAAAATGAACATCAGCTGAGATCTCTCAATGTATAATTCTAGACACACTCAGATGTATGAAAAACATTCATCTCACCAAGAGAACAACATGAAAAGATAGCATATTTAAAGAAAATGAAAACCAGGGACATTAAATTTAATACTGATGAGACAGGAAAATAACATATGTGTGTGTATTTGACTATCTATGTACATATGTGTGTATATATTTGAATAAGAATTAAAGGATACATGTGTGCGAGAAACATATATATATATATATATGCATGTATATTATATTTTTCTATATTTTTATGTTGCGAGAAATTGGAAACCAACTTTGGGAAAAAAAAGCAACAGTACTATTTTTTTTTTTTTTAAGATAGTAAGTGATATCTAGATATGTAAAGCATGATGCATAAGCATGACTAGTGGACCATAAAGTCAAAATCTGTACTTCTGATCATAAATAAATTAGCATGCAACTGAATCAGACAAGCTTTATTTAACAAGATCATATATAATCAAGGTCATGTTAATTAATTGAAGACATTTAGTACATCAAAGACATACGTGTGTGCGTGTGTGTGTGAGACACAGACATACACATATACATATCTTTAATGCAAATTTAGAATCTCATCAAAGACAAATTCCCATCTTTAATATAGTTTCTGCTCAATCATAGTCAAATCTAATATTTGATCAGAAGTTCACTTCATTCGCATAAAATTAATGTCCTAACTCAAGATCATCATTGCATAAAATAATATATCTAACATGAATCTTGATAGATCCAATGGAAGCATTAAAACAAATTGCATTTACTAATTAGATTACTTATAATTATCATTTGATCCAAAGATTAAATTGCCGAACAATTACTTTCTATCCTGAAAATTCAGTTGTACAGAGATAATAATTTCAATAAAAGAAAGTGGAAGTGAAAACTCTAACAAGGATAAGAAGACACTTGCCTCCTATATGTGTGTGTGTGTTTGTGCAGTAACTAAATCTTACAATTTCTTTTCTGATTTTTTTTGTAAGAAAACGAAAATCAAAACCCTTTCCTCAAAAAACTTTATTGTTTATTAGTTTAAAACTTATCATCATATGATCAACAATATTCTTACATAAATTCATCTTTTGTATATCTCTTTTTTGTATACTAATACTTCTTATATACATATATGTGTACAATCCTTAAATCATTACCCAACTTAACATATATTCCCAATAACGATTGTACAGACAGAAATGTACGCAGCTTTCAAATCTTCAAGTCTTCTTTTATGTCTCCCAAATCACACCAATTAAATGGTCAAGCTAATTAAAACATTAAAGAATATCAATTGAAATGTTAAGTGAGTAAAAGAATTCAAGTTATACGACATTAAATTATTAGCAGACATGACAATTGGCAAAAAAAAAAAAAAAAAAAAAAAAAAAAAAGCGAACATAGGAGATCCCTCCAACATATAGTTCTAGAACATACCCAAATGAAAACATCTTTTTTTTTTTTTTTGAAAATTGAATACATCATATCAACTCAATAAAAATGTCAAGTTAGTTAAAGTATTTAAATGATCACTACTACAGAATGCGGATTTCACGACGGAGTTTCCACGATTGTTTTTAAAAAATGATCGTGGAAAGTTATGCAAAAATACGGGATAGAACATGATTTTCGAAAACCATCGTGGTAGATACGATGAAGAGAATTTTTCCCTAATTTTTTTTTGAATTTCTCACCCTACCACAACGGTTTTTGGGAAAAACCATTGTGGTAGGTCATTTTTTTTTTGAAATTTTCACCCTACCACAACGGTTTTTTCCAAAAACCGTCGTGGTAGGTATAAAGGCGGGAGTTTTGAAAATTTTTGAAATTGTTCAACTTTTTGGAGCGTATATCAAAACCCAAAAAAAAAAAAAAAAAAAACCCTCTTTCCCACCCCATTATATTCTGAGTCTTTTTCACTCTTTAATACAAACTCTAACTCCAAACCCAAAGCCGCTCATATCCTCCCTCCATTTATCTCTCTCCGCTCCCTCTCTACATTCTTGATACCATTCCTTTCTCTCTCTCTAACTCCGAGGTCTTTTTCCCTTTCTCTCTAGCCGCCATTCCTCCCTCTCTCTCTAACTCCGAGCCTTTTTCCTTCTCTCTCTCTCTCGCTGCCATGCCTCCGTCCCCTACATTCTCTACCACTCCACCCGTACCCACGCTCAACAATCCGGTAAGTTGAAATGTATCATGCTTGGATAAGGCACGGATTTAGAAATTTTCCGTCCAAAATATTGATTTTATTGATTGTGGCTGTTGATTGTGAATTTTCCATCCAAAATGTCCAAAATCCAAAATGTTCCGTCCAAATGTTGATTTTGTTAATTGTTGATTTGGGAATTTTTTAGTCCAAAATGTCCAAAATCCATCCCTAATATTTTCGGTGATTGTTGATTGTGGTTGTAATTTAGATTGTTTTAAATTGTTTGGGTAAAACACGGATTTTGGATTTTTCAGAAAAAGTGTTGATTTGGTTTTCGAAAAAACCATCGTGGTAAGGTCTGCCTACTATGACGGTTTTGGAGGAAAACCGTCATGGTAGGTCCACCTATCACGATGGTTTTGGAGGAAAACCGTCATGGTAGGTCCACCTATCATGACGGTTTTTGTGTAGAACCATCGCGGTATGTTCTTAAATATCCACTTTTAGACCTTATTTTTGCTCATTCCACGACGGGCCACAACTCTGGATTCACAACCTTGGATTTCACGACGATTAAAAAATCAACTTGGAAATGTTATCACGACGGTTAAAAACCATTGTAGTATCCACATTCTGTATTAGTGGATACAATGTTACATTATTAGCAGACATGTTAAAAAAAAAAAAAAAAGTTAATATAACTACATAAGAGATCCCTCAAACATATGATCCTAGACAAACCCAGATGACAAACGTCGTTTCATCTCAATTAAAATGTCAAGTTCGTTAAATTTTTTAGTGACACGATATTAAATTGTTAGCAAACATGAAAAGTGACGGGAAAAAAAAAAACAAAAAACAAAAATAAGAGATCCCTCAAATATATAATTCCAGACAAATCTAGTAGAAAACATCAAATCATATCAATTAATATGGCAAGTTAGTTAAAGTATTTAAATAATATGACGTAATATTATTAATAAATATGAAAAGTGACAGAAGAAAAAAAAAAAAAAACATCGGAGATCTCTCGAACATATAATTCTAGATAAACCCAGACAAAAAAATCATATCACATCAATTAAAACATCAAATTAGTTAAAAATATTTAAATGATACGACATCGATCAAATTATTAACAGGCATAAAAATTGACCCCAAAAAAAAAAAAAAAAAAAAGCAAACAACGGAGATTCCTCGAATGTATAATTCTAGACAAACCCAGATGCATGACAATTGACAAACATTTATCCTCACCATGAACATGGAAAGATACATTAAAGAAAATGAAAACCAGGGACATTAAAAATAATACTAAGTAGACAGGAAAACAACATATATATATATATATATATATGCAAATATAATATATATATATATATATATATATATAGGATAATGATCAACCTGATGATTTTCTCCAGGTAGTCTGAGAAAATGGTCTTCCAATGTGGTTCTGTAGCAGCAGTTCCGTCCACAGCGAAGAGCAGGTACTTAACTGGTACTGCTGTGTACATGTTTCCTTCCTCAAGCTGTTCCATTTTTGAATCTCTCTGTAACAGATGTGCTGACATGATTTACAAAAACATGAAATAAAATAAAAAGAGATAACTACAAAAGAGAGAAAATGGCAGAGAGACACAAAGACTTTTTTGCACTGGTAACCTTGTATTTATGGCACAACTATATTTTACACACTACATTTTAAATTTTGACTATTTGCTCCCGAACTTGAAAATGGATGACAAAACACACCTAACTGATAAACGGTGTTAATTTGTCGATGGCTTTGGATGTGTTTTCTACTTACACTTGTTCTACAGTGCTTTTCGATATACGTGACTGTAAGAAAAATTGACCTAATTTTTCTCCTATTTTTTCCTCCTCCCTTCCTTTCTATCCTTCTTCCTATATGATGAAATATAAAACACAAGAAAGTTTTTGGACTATGATCTTAAAAGAGTTTTCAGTTGAATTTTTCTTTCAACAAAATAGTGATTTCTTATATTCTATGTGATCAAAATTATAGAGATAAAAAACTGAAAATCAAAATTCATTATATAACAAACGATAGA
This sequence comes from Ficus microcarpa, assembly GCA_025413485.1. Classification (NCBI taxonomy): domain Eukaryota; kingdom Viridiplantae; phylum Streptophyta; class Magnoliopsida; order Rosales; family Moraceae; genus Ficus; species Ficus microcarpa. The sequence continues at coordinate 11,261,171 of CM046380.1, read as the reverse complement.
CGTTTTAACGATTCACGATAGTACGTTACATATCATTTCGATAAGTATGCTACGATTACATTTGGAAGGTAGTAGAATCTTTGGTAAGTAATTAACATATTTGGAAGGCAGTTACGGTTCTACGTTACAATAAGGACGAACGAAATATTATTTATTATTGATTGCGGAGAGTCTTTCATGTTAATAAAGGGTACACGATTTTTTAGAATAAATATATGAGATGATAAATAAAAAAGTTAAAGTATTTTTCAAGTACTACCAAATATATATATATACATATATACACGTATATGTACATAAAAGAATCATAAAACATAGCACATGAAGATGAAGTTTATTGCTTTAAAAGTGCTACACATAACTTCATTATTAAGAGGATTTAAAAATTCTTTCTCGATGTCCACAGCCAAATTATTACTCAACAATTGTTTTTCTTCCTTCTAAATTTTGCTTCTTTTCTTTTGATATGCATAATGAATTTTGACTACAGAATAAGCAGCTTGTACAGGAAGAATCAATTTTGATTAAAGCGAAATAAGATAACTCTAAAATTTTTAAAGGAAAATTCAACTGGTAAGGGTGCCTCCGTCTCTGATTATTATGGTTAAAAAATAACGCCTTATTGCAAATATAGTATTTTTGTTATTTCAAAAAATATGCACGTACACATCTTCCAAAAATAATAGTAATAATAATGCACATGCATGGAAAATAAATGGCCATTCAGAATAAATTCTTTTCCCTTCTTTTTTGAAGGTCTGAATAAATTACGTATTTTTTGTTCAAATTACTAATTCTTAACCCCAAAAAAATAAATAAATAAAATTCAAGGAAGAGTGGTAAGTAAGTTCATGTGATGGAAAAACTAATTAGTCTTTTTTCTTTATTTTCCAGGAAAAATAAAATATTACAAAAATATTTCTAAAAGAAATATGATGCTTGAGGTATAGTTTTACGGCTATTTCGTATTTGACTCTGTCTAAAAATATAGAGTGTGAATTTCACATCTTCATTTTAAAAAATCTGTTTCAAAGAAAAGTTCGTCTTAATAAAAGAATCATTAATCGATCTTAACAACACCCCCCCCCCCTCCCCAGTGAAAGATGAAGAATGACAAAGGCTATTATTGTTTCTCTATCCCTCCCCCCCCCCCCCCCAGTGAAAGATGAAGAATGACAAAGGCTATTATTGTTTCTCTAGTTTCGATCCTAAAAGAAATTTAATAGTAACAAGTAAAAATTATATTGCTTAAAAATTATTTCAAAAACAGTTAAAAAATCTAAACAGGCTCAAGCACGGCTTTAAAAAAAAAAAAAAAAAAAAAAAGGACTTGTTACCTGATACAGCAAGGCGCAACTTCTCAACGAACCAGAACTTTGTGATTGTGATTTTTTTTTTTTTTTTTTTCCTCTGAAGAACTTTGGGAGTATAAAAAACAATGTTCCTTCCACTTCAAAAAAGAGAAAAAAAAAAAAAAAAAGAATAAGGACTAGAGACTTGACAGGGTAAGGCACAACTTCTCTAGTAAACAAGAACTCGTTAATGTGGGGTTTTTTTTTTTTTTTTTTTTTTCCTTCTGTTGAGTTTGCTCTGAAACTCTGAAGAACTTTGAGAGTATGAAAACAATGTTTTCAACCACTATATTTTATATCATACCTGAGAAGAAAAGGTTAAAGGTACATTATTACTTTGTGAGATTTGTCTATTAGTTCTTGAAGAGAAATATATTTAATAGGGAAATGTGAACAAATCTGACTGGCTAAATTCATCTTTGCCCGATTGCCAGATGGAATGAGGAGATTAAAAAAAGTCATACCCTATTGATTATAAAGGCGCCGTTATAGCAAGGTTTCTTTGTTGTTTAGAAAAAAAAAAAAAGAAAAGAAAAAACTATGTCCATGCAATTTTACTAAATACAAAGGCCGGGAGATATTCACATCAACGTTAGGTCAGATATGCAATTAATTGAAACTTGAGACCCAAAACGGATTGGATTCTCAACTCATTATTGGTGCTCGCTGCTTATATTTTACTATTTTTAGTATTATTACATTATTTAAAAACATAGTTTATTATAGTCTAATGGTAAATATCATACATGACTCTATCAAAAGATATATAATTCGAATCTCCCACCTTCAAGTTTAAAAAACATTTCAATTTTGTTTGTGTAAAACTATATTTGTTCATTCAAATATAATTGTAAATAATACTCGTAAAGTTCTAATTATACCAAAACAACTGTCTTAATTATATGTGGAATCAGAGTTCGCAAACATTAAAGACATGATGAATAAGGGCTTAGTGTGAAACAAATATAAATAGATTCATGGCACTTTACTTTGATATCTGGTGCGAGTTGGGTGGCAATTTGTGTCCCTTATCATATTCATGTCGTGTTTTGATTATTTGCATCTTAATTCTGACTCAATCCGAATATATCCTGTGAACAAAAATCTTTAAAAATCTTAACATGATCACTTGAAAGATTGATATGAGATGACTTGAAAATGACTCGTGACACGAAATTAACTTGTGAACACGTAAAATCAAGTCATACATTTGGTTTATCTGTAACGAAAGATGTTTCTTTTTCGTTTTCCAATTTTGTTTTGAAAAACCAATTATTTATTATTTACTTATTTTTTCCTGAGGACATTTTCGTCATTAAATTAGTTGAAATTGAGCATTGGCCATCCTAGGATATGTACTTGTTATGCACATTAAATAGTTTGATATGTATTTAATGCAGCATAAAATAGATAAGAACAAATTTTGGACCCGTTTGGTTTCGTTTCCAGTTGTTTTTGGAATTGATTCCACATGTATTTTGGAAAGTGAAAATGAAAATATTTCTTAAATGGTGTTTGTTTAGCAAATGCTTTGAAAACGAAAACAAAAACCAAAAAAAAGGTGAGACTGATTTTTGTGAAGAAAATAAAAACATATTCAAGTTGTTTTATCGTTTTCCTTCTCATTTTTAAGGTTATAAAACTTAACTGATATTTTTTAGAACATAACCAAACGCTATACACTTTTTTCGTAAACTTCAATATATTTAAAAACATAACCAAACAAAATTGTAAAAACAATCTCAAAATCATTTCCAAAGTATTCTCATTTTTATTCTCAGAGCAAAAACAAAATAATTTTCAAAAAAATGAAAACAACACCAATTTTTTGTTCATTGAGCTTTGGTGCTCTTGTAACTTTGCCTTCTGAATTTTAAAAACGAGTAAAAATGCTATGAACTATGAAATATTATCCTCTTTTGCCCCTTCTATTAATTAAATGGATGGAATTGTTGGCATAACAACAACTAAAGTATAATTTAATAAGGATAAATTTCAATTTTCCCTTATATTTAAAATGTTCTTGTGATTTTACGACTTGAACTAGGTGTTTATACTCCTCAAACTTTAAACTATTAGCAAGAATATCCCTCAAACTTCAAACCATTAGTAAAAATATCCATTGTTTCATATTTTGGCAGTATAAGACTTGAAAAAAATTTATTTTTGTCCCCTAAATTTTAGTACATTTGTAAGTTTACCTTTGAACATTGAAAAACTAATGTTTATACTTCTTGACTTTTAAATTGTTAACAAATTCATTTACATTTGGTTCACTTAAAACTAATCGATGTAAACAACACTGAAAGGATCAAAGACAGAAAACAAATCCAAAGTCAATATACCCACTTCTAGAAATAACTAATATGTTCATAAGATTTATTTTTAAAATTAAGGATAAATTGCTCATTTAGTCCCTAAACTTTTTAATCTTGTGCAGCTTTTGTTCCAGATCTTTTTTTGAAGCTAAAATGCCACTAAACTTTTAAAATATTACTACAATAGTCTTTTTCATTAATTTATGGATGGAAGTTGTTAGTAACTTGATCAAAAAGTGATGTTAACTAACGGATTCGTCAAAAAATTAATAAAAAGGACTACTGTAACATTGTTTTTAATAATTTACGGTCATTCCAACTATTAAAAAAAGAATAGGGAATGCCTTTAAAGTGTTAAAATTTTGCTACAATAGAAATTTATTTTACTTTTTAAATGAAATCTGCTAGTAATTTGGTCAAAAAGCGATGATAACTAACACATTACATCTAAAAATTAACGGAAAGGATTAGTGTAGCAACATTTTGATAGTTTGGGGTATTCCAGCTACAGAAAAAAAGATCAGAGACTAAAATTGCACAAGATTAAAGGTTAAATGGACTAACCTAGCAATTTATCCTAAAATTAAAGTCATTATAATTAAAAAAAAAAATAGAGCTTGTATATATGTAACCCTTGAATTTTGATAGATTTAAGGTTATTTTTGTAATCATCAAAATTTTGATTTAAATTAACTTTTATTTTTTTTTATGTCACGTCAATTTTAATGCAACCCTCAACTACCTAAAAATATTCAAAACACTCGTTCTACGTAAAACCATATATGAATTTATGAAATGGCTGACATAATATTTTCAAATTTGTTAATTGAAAGGTGACTTTGTAAATTATTTTTAAGTTACTTCAAAATTTATCTTATGAGCCTTAAAATTATACAAAATTAATCAAAAAATGCTCTGTTTAGAAAAAATAAATAAATAAATCAAATCAAATCAAGCCTTTAAAAAATAGTTTAAAAAAGATGTTCTTCTCGTAAAATTTTCTTGAGGTTTGAAAATTGTTCTATTTGAAAAGAAAACACTTCTGACTCCATATGAAGAAGCATTAACTTGAAATTTTTGATTTCTATGTAAAATTCTCTTTATTCTTTCAGGTTTCATATATTTATACACACACACACACAATTTTACAAGAGCCATGTATTACCAATTTACAATTAGCAAAAATAATTGTTGATAGATAGTCGATAAATTGTTTTCAGCACTCAATCGTGGACTGTTGGACCCCGATAACTCCGGCACCAGGATAAGTCACAAAAAGGAAAGTCACTTTCTAGTCCAAGAGAAACGAATATATTGCAAATTATTCAAGCCGTGGGTAGACAAATTCTAGATATACATCATCTAGATTAGCAGATAAGATCCAAGTACCCGAGAGATACATGCTCATGGAGTTTTCTTAATAACAAATTTGAATGTGTTATTTGTAATTCAAATATTTTAAAGGGGTTATATTTTAAAGAGACTATAGATAGATAACTGAAAGTCTATGAAAATCCAATGACACTTTCTAGAAATTAATACATTCATGTGTAATTATTGAAGATAGTGAAACTTTCTAGAAATTAATACATTCATGTGTAACTATTGAAGATAGTGAAACCCTGAACACCTGAGAGGTCGCAACCATTCTTCATAAGGCAAACCTCTGTGTACCTTTGTGTTTTCTAGTTTCATAAACTGATTTTTATTTTGCACTTCCGTGTTTACTTGTTATCGTGATTGTTGTTTGGATATCTACATGTTAGGTGTTTTTTAATAATTAACAAAAGGATTCAAATTTTACGAGAAAAATTTAAACCTACTCAAATCAATTTTACAAATCACTTTTGTTTACTCATTTTGATCATGACATGCTAGTAATTTCATTGATTTATTGGTAAATTTAGATGAAATGGATTTTTTAGTGCGTTTGATGCACCTGTTTGAAATGAAAATTTTTAGATTGGAGTTAGTTAACTTTTCAAAAAGTAGTTATAATCAATGATGAAAATATCGATATTTACTGGATTATGAGTACTTAAATTTTATGGAAATATTGACAGAAATATCGATATCGGTGGAAATTGATGTAAAATATGGAAATTCATTTTAAAATACTAAATTTTTAAATAAAAACTTTATGAAACTAAAAAATAATTAATTATACATATACTAAATGAGAGTCTCAATTAAACTATTAAGTACAATCAATTTGTATGATAAGAAGTGATCATAATACAACAAATAATAAGTTTAGAAGTAAAATAATTAATCGAAGGGCCACAAAATATACATGCATTACATTACATAATTGTTTCATACATGGTAAGAAAAATATTAATAATAAAAGGAGCTTTTAGGATGCCCGAAAGTATTTGCAATACCTTATTATTGTAAACAATTTGATATTAAGATATGACATTTGAATATTTTTCTATATAATTTTAGACATGTCATGTATAGGTCTCTTAATCTCTACTAACTATCTCTTCATATATAAAAAAAATTGTGCGTGAACAAAAAAAATTATGAATTTTAGTACATTAAAAATAAATTAAAATAATATTAAATCGATATTTTATGGATATTTTCAAAAATTTCCATAATATTTTGTCATTTATTATTATGCTTTTTACATAAATCAATATTTCCTTAACAAAATCGATATTTACAGAAGTTTCCATGGAAATTTCATGGATATTCCGCGGAAAAGAGACTACACTCATGTTTCTATATCGGCATTTTCAAAATACATAAATTCCTATGGAAATATCAGTAAGAATATCAATTTTTCTATCCTTGGTTATAATTTTTGTTGGCATTTGATAAAAGGATAAAAACTGAGATGAAAAACTTAAGTACAAACCGGTTGGCTAAATGCATGCTTAATTGACAGAAGCTGCAATAACTTTTAAAAAATCGGGGGGAAGATGACATAAAATCAGTAGTTAGAGGGTATTTTGAAATTGTACTTAATGACACATAAAACTGTTAAGTTTATAGACGAGAGTGGTTGGAGGGGTCTTCTAACAATTATTACATTAAAGGGAATTTTGAACGATTTTAAAAATTCAGGGACAAAACATAAAAAGGCACATAAGTATTTTAAACGATTTTGAACATTCTGGGAACAAATGAATAATGGGAGTTGATTTTCGTTTTGGCCTCTAACTTGAAAACGCCGCAAAAATGGCTGTTCTTCGCTCTCAGAATGGGGCTATGTACGAATCATCGCCGGAACCATTCTCGGTCTACGTCATGGACCGTGTAGAGAAGAGCCACAAGGTTAACATTTTCAGTTTGGTTTCTTGGCTTATAAGTTCTAATTTCAGTGAATTACTTGAACTTTAGTTGTTTCTTTTAAATTTTTGAATCTGATTTTTTTATTGGGCACCGGAGAAAATGAATGAAAGATTGAGAAAGTACGAAGCTGAATTGAAGATGAGAGAAAAGAAGAATCAGCTTGACGAGTCCTTGTAGCTTTTTATTATTTTTTTCTTTTTCCCGTTTGGTTGGTGAGAAAATCTGTGAAAAGGAAAGAATTAAACTATCAATTTCACTTCTGTTATACCAAGAACTAGCTTAATTTGTAACACCAGAGAAAATTTTTACGCCAATTTATTGACCCATATGATTTTTTCTTTTTCCCTTTTGAAATTCCAAATCAAGTGAATTTCTAGTCCAAGTTTGCTGAAGATTGGTCTGCTTTATTTCGAACAGCTTTTTTATCTAGAGTTCGAGTGAAGAAGAGCTTAGTAAATTGGGTAGTTTAGAAATCCTAGGTGATAGCGGGTATCTAGATAATCCCAAGGAGATAGTGTATCTGTAGTTTAGAAATCCTAGGTGATAGCGGGTATCTAGATAATCCCAAGGAGATAGTGTATCTGCATTCTCAAATCCTAGACCTTGTTGAGGAGAATGAAGAGTCTTACTCATGATCGCAAATATCTATGAAATTTTCAAAATTTCTACCAAAATTTCTGTGTTTGAGGGGTATTGAAATATTTTTTAGATATAATATCTTTTCCATCAAAATTTCACGGAAATATTGGTAAAAGTATCGATAACGGTAAAACATAATGCAATTTTTACAAAATATTGGGAATATTGAAGAAATATCAGAAATTTCGGTGGAAATTTCGGTTTGAAAATTTCTGAAATTTCAAATAGAGAGCAACTAACAACTAACATGCTATAATTATCTATATATAGAAAGGGATAAAAAAAAAATAATAAAAGGCAGCACATAAAAAGTTGAGAGGATATGTTCTCCTAGATTTCTACAAACTTTGCACAATTTTCTTTTTACAAAAATATATTAGGAAGAGATCAACAAATATAAATATAATATGTTCACAACTACATTCAACTCTATTAAGATAACATGTCATAACAACCAATATTGCTTAATGTTTTCCTTTCGGAACTAAGATATGTAAAATATAATTTGTTTCTTATGTAAAACTTGTATACTTACGAATCTTTTAATGTTTTTGCTATTCTAAAATGTTAAAAATATATTTTAAAGCAAATTTCTGTAACTTACGGATTTTTATTTGCGATATTTTTACCAATATTGATTATATCTCTGAAATTTCCGTAAAATTAAATAATTGATATTTCCACTTATACAGATACTTTCATCCTTGGTCTTACTATCCCACCAAATGATCTTTCGGTGAACCCCGCCCCTGCCGCAAAAAAAAAAAAAAAAAAATCACTTGATGAGTGTATATTCTCCACCTGTCCTAATGATATTTGCTACTAGTTAGAATCATGTCAAAATTTTTTTATATGCTAATCTGTGGAACAGATTTGAAAATTTGGTCTTTACTCGATTCGTTTGCTTGTGGAAGCTGTAGAGTTGAAGTGGGAAAGTTTCACTTCTAGCTTTTGCCATGAGTAAAGTATTTTGTAGCTTAGTTGACAATGTTGAGATTTTGATGGTCAGTGGTGACACATTTGCTCACATTGATTTAAGTTGGAATGTAATTGTGATGGAAAGTGTTTGTGTCAATTTTTGGACCAACGGCAAATAATGAAAATACCAAATTTTATTGGAATCAATGAAATCTAGAGCGATAAGAATCAAACTCTTTTAAATGAATCTAAATTTTTCTATTTCTCATGGTTTCCAAAAGTCTACTGATTTCCTATCATCACCCATATTTATAGTTTTTCTTGGGGAGTTGGATGTTACAATTATTGGTATACGTGTCAATTCAATCATTATACTTCAGTGACATGTCTTCTAACAAACTCCTGTTGACGTGGCTTTTGCTTCAGTTCATGATTCCTCTCTTACCTAGCATCTTCCCTTTTCTCGTTTTATTGCAACGACATCGTTTCTCTCTTTTGTTGAAATGTCTTGTCATATTTAATTATTGTCCCTACATATAGTAAGCTTCATAATCATTTTATGTGAGGGATTGTGAGGAGATTGTGGTGCAAATCTGTTGGATCGTGCTCTGTGATAGAAGGGGAAGCAGTTGCTGGTGCGCGATCCAAATTGCTGTGGAGTTAGGCCTTGTTAATGTTCGGATAGTCAGGGATAGTAATGATGTGATCAAGTCTCTCTTCCAGGTGTTATGAAACGGAAAATGACGAGATCATCACCATATCCTTTATTCAGCAAAAACATAAGAAGTATCTCTTCCGGGTGTGACTGGAAGATTGACAGCGTGCTCATTGAAGTTGCAGAGAAGTCCTAGATTCTAGTCCTGATTTTTTGGAGTACTTGAAGGACCGAAAATATAGTCATCCGTTATTTCGCTTGCCGGCTGCTATTTCTTCCCGTTTAGCTTAGGTGGGGACGGAATTGAAATCCCGAGGTCCTTGCCGTATTTCTTTCCGGAGGCTTTGTCCTCGTTCGACTTTTTTTAACTTGTCTCAGTCTTCTCCTTGCTGCCGTTTCTTTTTCTGTTTTCTCATTTCTTAAGGAACAGCTTTTCCACCAAAATTTCTTTAAGTAATTTTGGCCACTAAAATAAAAACTGTGAAAGATTTTCGTTTTTATCGCAACGAAATGCGCAAGGTAATATAAACACAAACAAACCCTTTGTAAACGAGCAGTGTCCATTCCTCATATTTTGTAAGGTAACAGTGCTGAAATTCAATTACAATTATTGAGTGTTGATACAAAGAGTATAGTTATTTGTAAAATCTACCTAGTTTTTGTTTGAATTAATGGCACAAATGACAGGTTGCAAAGCTCGTTGTTTCCTTAAGTAGACTATGGCCGCAATTTTTGTATGGAGAATATTTTTCTTTATCAAAGTTGTTAATTGATGGGGAGAAAAGAAGAAGAAGAAGAAGAAAGAGCACCGAAATATTATCGATTACATCAATGATTACTTGATCAAACGACATGTGTAGGATTGTGTGGGACTTAGGTTGGGTAGGTTAGGGTCGGGTGGGGCTTGGATTGGGTGGTGGGTGTTCGTTCCCACATTATACATGTATATATAGAGAAGGTCTTGTATCCAGTAGTTGGATTTATACGCCACAAGGTGACTACCTTGGGTGCAAAAAGTGCCCAAGAAATTGAGACTTAGCACATAGATGAAAAGGAGGATCGTATTGATCTCAGGTGAATATGTAAATGCATTTACAGACTCAAGTGTAATTTGAATACATATAATCTAAATGTATAAATAATGTTACTTATTTTACTTCTAATTTATATATGATGTGACATTCCATCTTATATATCAACTCTACTCTTTTAAATTATCAAAATATTTTGTTAAAATGCTCCTTTTTAATTTTATGCTATATTTGATACGGAGGAAAAGTGGAAGGAATGAACTTATCAGAAAGAGAAAGGAAGGAAATGATAAGAGGGATTATTGAGTGGAAAGTGTTTGTTTGATAGGGGGAAGAGAAGAGAAGAATAAAAAGTGGACGGAAAAAAATTGTGGTGGAATTCTTTTTAAAAGTGGGAGGAAAAATCCATGAATAACTACTAAGTTACTTTTTTCTCCTTACTTTTAAAGTACATTTATATATAGATTAATAAAATAATAAATATCAAACTTTTTTATTTTCTCTTCAAAATGATATCAAATAATATAAAATAAGAACTAAATTGTTTATCTTTATTTTTATTTTTTTTCTTTTGTTCTTTTTTTAATTCAGTCAGAAAAATTAATGAAAAATAGTGTTGAAGTAATATTTTTAATAATTTAAGATTATTCAAGGTAAAAAAAAAAAAAGAATATTAACCAGAGTTTCGCAATTTATCACCAAAAAAAAAAAAAGAGGAAAGGGGCATTAAACGCGGGAAATTTTGAAGAGAGTGGTAGAGCTCGAGGTACCCAACTTCGAAGGAAGAGGAGATAGAGAGAGTAGAAGAGAGAAATGGGGGACTCGCAAGCAATTCTCTGCTACATCTCTCTGTTGAAGGACATGCTCGATCAGGTAACCTTTCAATTTCTCCTCTCTCTCTCTCTCTCTCTCTGAAGATTTCTCGATCGTAATCGTATGGATTTCAGGTGAACGGAGAAATCGAGGCGAACATCCAGATTACGCGAGAGATCGAGTCGGAGATCGTCAAGTGCTCGGAGATCGAGAAGTCTCTGGCCGGCAAACAATCGGAGATCTAACCAAGACGCTCTACGTTTCTGAGTTCGAGATCAACACCTTGCTCGTTCTCGCTCGTATGCGTTTCCTCAATTAGGTTTTTCAATTTCCATTCCAATTATGAAAAATCATGATAATCAGAGGTTCGAATTGATATTTTATTTAGAAATTTCTGATTTCATTTTTGTTTCTAGGTGGTTCGAAAAACTCGTTAGAAAATTTGGACAAGCAAATCAGTGATTTGAAGATGAAGCGGGACGAGACTCTTAAGAGGATCAATGAAAAGCAGTAAGATATTGACAAATCCTGGTCTGAAATTGAAAATGAATGATAATAATTTTTGAGGAAAAATTACAGAACTTCCCCTATTCTTTGTTGCTAGTGACAATATGGCCCCTGACTTTTCAAATGTTGCAATTATACCCTCCTAAACTTTGGAAAGGTACAACCTTTGTCCTGTCTGTTTCAGTCTAAATCATGGTAGGGCATATTTCGATAGCAAACAAATTTTGTCCATTTTTTTGATGGAAACAAAGTCCTGGGGGATATTTAGTAATTTGCCCGTATCTTTTTTGTAAAAGCGAAATTTTGGGTAGTTGATACTGAACAGTGTGATGTTTGGTTTAATTAAACAGCCAATTATATAATTTATGTTGAATAAATTGTTATGTCAATAGGAAAGGGTTTATGAAGCAGTGCCTAGAATTTCAGAGAGATGTTGACTGTAATGATGATCTAAAGGCTCTGCTCTCGGAGAAAGAGTTTCTTGAGAACGAATTTTGTCGATTGGATAAGAAGAACAACATGTTGAAGAATTCAATGCAGGCATTTGTGGAAGAAATTCTGGAAGATCTCCATAATTGCAATTCTGGTTATTGCTCACCTTTAGCTCTAATCTAAAATTTTCACTTTGTCAACATATCCCGGTTTCTATGCACTGATTCCTTAAACTCTTTAATCAATGTCTGATGTCGTTTTGCTTGGCTTGATAAAATGCACTCTATAAATTCTTGTTGATTATGAAATTTATTTGTAATGCTTTGCTTCCTACTTTGCCATTTGGTAATGTTGAAACTTGAGTATCCTATCCATATCTTGTATATGGTGTCAAGTATTTGGCTTGATGTAGATTGTCATGTATTTATTTAAGTTTTTATTCCTTTTTTTTTTTTTTTTTTTTTTTGTAAGTTCAATTTTTCAATGTACAAAAAACAAGAGTAAGCAGATCATCATAGCGTAATTTTCATCTTAAATGTGATTGTTGCTTGTATTTGTAATAGTTGCTTTTAAACACTAAACTGATCCTGTAATATTGCAACTTTTTCTCAACTGCAGCTTTACAAGTTGAGATAGAGAATGGGAATTTGGAGAACAAGAAATTGCTTAAGGAAATTGATAATTTGAAAACTACTTTGCTTTCAACTATCATAATCGAGGATGATCAGTGGTAAATTTTACTGAATCTTTGATGATTTCCATTTTGATTATGTTCGTTTTATGTTTTACTTGTGCATTTTCATTATCTCTTATGTGTCCTTTCAGCAAGAATGAAACTTATATTCTGTAGGCGGCTTGATGGAAGAACTTTACTAATTACCTTAGTGTTGTTCGGGGCTTAAGAAAGTGTTAATTAATTGGCTGGAAAGAGAGAATCTATGCTCAAGTGAGAGGATGTATGATTAGTGATGGGAAAGATTCTCTTGGCCTAATCATATGATTGATGAGGACAAGGAACAAACAATTTCATATCGGAGGACAAAACCAAACGAGCAGTTTTATAGAATCATATGATTGATTATGTGTGGTTTTTGAATGCATTATAGCATTAAATAAGACAGGGTACATCTTGGACTATGCTAACAAGAAGATCTAGACACTCTCCCTAAGCGAGGTTGTTGAGACATAGTTTTGATATTAGCTCCCGGCTGTTCTTCTTGTTTTGTTCCTTTGATGGTTGGGCATATTCATTGAGCTAGTGAAGTAATTAGGTGGATAGAGATATCCTCTTGTCCTGGTTTCGATGTGGCGGTGACTATTGCTTGACCTCTTCTAGATTAAGCCTACCAAGCCAACATGTAAATATTCCTTTACGGAACATTGATCCCGTCTCAGTTTATCATTAGGGAAAGATTCTTAAGGCCTGTTGCGTAAAAGAAAACCTGGATTTTTCCGTACATTGTAGTTGGCTTTCATAATGTATTTTTAGAGGTCACATCGCTTGAATCACGGTGTTTTTAAATCAAAAGAGGCATGCTTTATGGTAAGCAGTTTTCGGTCTTGTTAAATTTTTTGCTCGAGCGATAAGAGGTTTGAATGTTCTAGTGGGTTCACGAATTGTTATCATCAATTGGATGGCAGGACAAAGTGATGGACACTCCTCTGAGACCCTGTAGCAGCAGACGGAAATTGGACAATGGCAGTGGCTGTAGGCTGATAAAAACCAGTGCAGTTAAGTGATTGATGTTTAATACAAGTACCATATGCAGCATCTGAGCATTTCGAACATAATTTTTCTCAATACTGAAAACACAACGAGAAAAGAAAAAAGGCTGGAAAATAGAGTTCATTTTGTGTATGTATGTAGCTTTATGAATCTAAGGTGATATCAGTTGACAGCATTGCAGAACTAGTGACCGCCGAAAAATTTTAGGACATAAAATAGGCGGTAAAAGCATTCCCATTGCAGAACTGGATAAGGTTGGGGAGCTTAGAACCCAGAGCTTTTACTTTTACTTTTAGTTAAGAGAAGAAGAGAAGTAAATGTTGTGACTTTTTAGTAAGTGTTTAGAAATCAGAGCTTTGAAGATAAAATGACTTTAAATCTGTCTAATAGGTAATAAAAGTGTTTAAAGACAGTTCATAACAGCTAATTCAAACTCTGATACAAGTTTAAAGTCTATTTAAAAGAACATTTTCTCAAATCCAAGTTTTCTAGCTTTGACGGGAAGCCCTTCTTCCAAATACTTCCAGAAACAGTTTTTGGACTAAGAAGCTAAAAACAGCTTCTAGAAAGCTCCGCTAAACAAGCTCTTAGTGGGGCTAAAGGGGAAGATTAGGACAAATTCTTTTGAGTTCACAAATTATTTGATGAAAAATTATTGAAAAATTTTAGGAACGCCAACTCTAATCCTAACTTTTGAATACCAACATACGTAACATATAAGTTATCATTATTTTATTAATGCGTGGTTAAAACATTGTCATATCAATTGATTGTTTCTATCAACGAAAAAATGAGAAATGAATTGGTATTTAAAAATTTAATATTAGAATCAATGTCTCTAATATTACTTCAAATTATTCTCTACTGTTTTTGTGACGTACCATGACTTGAATTGCCTGTCTTGAATTGCCTGTAGTTTTCTACATTGAGCACACTGTACGAAAAAGTCTGAAGGTTGTCCTTGTCTGTTCTGACTAATAAGACTTTAAATTTACAGGCCAACCTGTAACTGCTTTTATTCCCACTTCATGAAGCTTTACACTTTTGGTCTTGTGGAGATCCTGCAGCATACCCTCTTGCCATATTGTTTATTTCACGTGTGGAAAAGATAAAAAGGCAAGGGGCCAAAAAAAAAAAAAAAAAAGCGTAGTCAAAATGTTTGACCCACGATACCAGGATGCATCATAATACTTTCTTTAAATTCTGCTTTAAATCGTATTTTTTTTTTTTCCTTTTCTGGGGTTTTCTTTTTGGTACTTCCAATTTAATGTAGTTTCTGAAAACTTTAGAATCAACTTTTTTTTTCAATTGTGACAGTAGTAGGTAGGGGTCCAACTCCAGCCCCCACTACAAGTTTAATTTTGTGTACAAAGCCAAAGTTCTTCTTCCCTAGTCCTATCACTTTCAACCCATGTAGGTAGGGGTCGAGCTTTCTCTCTCCTAGAGGAAAATAACTCAAAGAAAAAAAAAAAAGAAAAGAAAAAACCAAAGCATTCAAGTTATTTGACTACTGTAGCTATGCTTTTAAGAGCTGATAGCTTCCTATTGTGTGGTCATTCTCTTCATTGAAATGTGTCAAGTGTAATGTGGCTAGAAAATTGCCCTCTGAAAATAGGGCTTTCATCTGTGGCCAGGACGCCTTTTCTTTTATTAGCCTCAGAAGTGGTGAAGCAACGTTAGAAAAGGTACATATAATTTGGGGGGAAAAAAGATTTGACTTGTAGGAAAAGTAGTTTGAAGCTCTAGTTGTGTTCCAAGATTAAGCTAGTTGGCAAGTAGAGTTTCAACACCGGGTGATAGTTATGATTTTCGTGATTAAACTTTAGTGGTTTCACACATTTTTTTAATAGTGTTAAGTACAGTCGTGAGTGTTGTGAATGTATCACTCATTGTCACAAAATTGGTGAAGCAAGGCTTAAAATGTACATTATTATGGAAAAAAAAAGGGGGGGGGGGGGGGGGTGGGGGACTTGTAAGTTATGGGAAGAGTAGTGTGAAGCTCTTGTTGTGTTCCAAGAATAAGCTAAGTTGGCAAGTAGTATTCAACACCAGGTAAGCTAAGTTGGCAAGTAGTATTCAACACCAGGTGATCAATGTGATATTAGTGATTAAACTTTCATAGCCACACACTAGTTGATAATGTTAAGGACAGTCGCCAGTGAGGTGACTGTACAATGAGACCAAACATTTATAGAAGGACAATGAAATGGATACGGGCACTACTAGTGCTGTTTCGGCAATCTTCATGTTCCAAAGAAGGACCCAACACCGGTAGAGCAAAGGCGAGGTGATAATGTAACAGAAATAGAAAATGTGGTCGAAAAACATGTTATCAAGCTAGGTTGTCTTCCATATCATAGACATTAACCATGTCTATCTCGTGAATTTCACGAGCTCCCTTGGCCCCCCTATCGTGCCACACAGTTTGTTAAATTTCTCTTATAATAATAGTAATTATTGTATGATTTATAAAATAATAATATATGTGCCTGTTTCTACATATGCCAAAGAGAGTCAGAAACGATCCTGTCACATGCTAGGTTCCTTCGTTCAAGATTCTTTGGTCTGATTTTATTCAATCAAATTCAGATGATTTTGATTACCTCGTAATCGTAACTGTGTAGGAGACCATACTTTCTAATTTGTCCTTGTCAATAACTAGCCATTTATCATGAGGGAAAATTAGCGACATTTTGTTCTGGTCTTTTTTTTTTTTTTTCTTTTTTTTCTTTTTTTTTTTTTTAAATAATTTTTTTGGTCCTCACCCCACGCAAATGGGGAGTACGTTTCCTTTTCATTTTTTCTCTGCGAGTATATGTTCTCATAGTCTTATCCTAATGTAATATTTTCCTCTTTTCCCCTTAGTTTGTTTTCTGGCGATTAGGTGTACTTCTCTGATTTGTAATTGCCTTGTTTTTGCTTTGCTGGTTAAATGTTATCCATTATTTGAAGGGAGGGGGTTTTTTTTTTTTTTTTGGAGTAAAATTTGAAGGGCGATCTAGATCCATTCTTCCCACCCAAAAGATATTTCACCACCTACTAAATTTCGATCATAATTTTTTAAATTTGACCAATACATTTTTACCATGCAGTGGTGAAGTCACCTTATCCACTTGAAAATTTATCTTTTCACCCTTAAATTTTATTTTTTCATACCCTCATCCATAAGAAAAATTATAACTGTGTCCCTGTTCAACAATGGAAACATATGACCCCCCCCCCCCCTCTTTTTTTTTCCTTTGCTTGAAGAAATAGATGACCTTGTTTAAAAAAAAAAAAATCTGAAATTCTTCTTACTGTGTTCCCATCAAGAAAAATTTTCTGCCTGTCATTGAATACTGATTAGTTGTTCAAGGACTAAGAAATAGGTGTATTTATTAGCTCCACGTTAACAAAATAAAAAATAAAAAGATAAATACATAGGAAAGGCGTGTGGGAATGAAAAGAAACTTTACCCCCAAATGTAAAACAAATATGTGAAGACTGTTTCCAACTAAACATGTACAGATACTTGTTAAGTTTCTAGTCTACAGCCTTTATAGCAAATTAAATGTAGAAACTTTTGAAAGCTAATTACTGTAACTGAGAAGCAATAATTTTATTTATTTTTTCATTTGTTTATTTTATTTTATTTTATTCTTACACATTGAAAGATAAGCCTTTTAAAGTTTTTTTTTTTTTTTTTTTTTTTAAACACAGTAGTTATATAAGACGAGTCCTGACAGACGTTGTCCATGTGGCTGAGTAAAGTACCGTACCTCTATAGATGTAATGCGTGCTGAGATGAACAAGAGGATAAAATCCGTCGCCCCACCCATATCATCAAGAAAAAAGGTGAAAAAGAAAGATTTATGAATTGCCACAAGTGAAATAGAGCTATTCACCAAAAAAAAAAAAAAAAAAAGGTTAAATAGAGCTAGACCAAGAGTTGATGCCGGTGAGATTAGCCTTGGGACATATCTATTATTGCATATTCACACACACAATAAATTAATAAATAAATGTATATATAAAATTAGATATTCACACACACAATAGATATGAATTGATACACTGCATCCTTGCATGACAATGTTTATAATTTTTTATGGGATATTATAAAATTAGATATTCTAATATAATATTTTTTATTAATACTTGTTCTTTACATCACTATTTAAATATTATCATGTGGCAAGATTAAATAGAGAATGACATGTAAATTAATAAATTGTTACAAATTTTTAAATAAAAAATTATAACTATCCGCCTACCAAATACAATATGTTTTCTATATACGTAAGTACACATTTATGTATTATTTTTACGAAGAAAAAAAGTCTAAGATGGGACGACATTATTAAAGGATGCTAATGATAAGAATATATAGGACGTGATCTTAGACATTTTAAATCAAATACTAAGTTAGTAGAAAATCTAACACTAAAATCTTTGATCATGATCTATTATTATAATATTTATCGTTAGACCACCAAACTCGAGTAAATGTATATACACATATATATAGTGTGTGTGCGTATTTGTATGGTCTTCATCACACCCAATGCTTGCTTCCTTTTGGGCCCCAGTCAAAGCTGGCTGGACCACGCTTTCCTTGCCTATAAAGAGCAGGTTCTCCTTTCCTTCCCTTTTCATGCATTCCAGTTCTATCCATTTCTCACAAGGTGAACACTACACAAAATTCAAATCACATAAATTGGATCATATGCAGAAAAGGGCAGAGAAGGGAGAAGTTCAAAGCTGGCAAAAATCAACTGAAATTCGGAGAAAATGAAGATGAAAAGTGCCACAGGTGGGGGATCAAAGAGAAGGTGTTCATGCAAAAGCTCTGTTGATCAGTTTCTAAGAGAGAGAAAAGGAAGGCTTTACATTTTCAGAAGATGTGTCGTCATGCTTCTTTGCTGGCATGATTAGGAAGAAGACGAAGAATCTCTGTTTTCGCCTGCAAATTCTTTTTTCTCTCTGTCTGTTCTTTCTTTTTTCCTTTTTTTTTCCCTCCTTTCCTAATGGAAATTGTATAGAAGAAAAATGTAGAATTTCGTTGGCTCTATTTTGAAGAGCGAATGCTTTTTTGTCCTCTTGTTATATTTGTTTGATTGAATATTCTTGCTGTAGGTCATGAACTTCAAATCCCACTAATAACTCTCTCTTTCTCTCGTTACATTTTCTTTTTGGTTTGGAATTTTAATATGCATTTGATTTGTCGGTTGGAAATGAAAATTTTAAGTTGAACTTTGTTAACTTTTAAAAAACTAGTTATTCTCTCTCTCTCTGTCTTTTCTCTTTGGTTTGGAATTTTAGTGTACGCTTGGTTTATCGGTTGAAGATGAAATTTTTAAGTTGGAGTTTGTAATTTTTAAAAACTAATTATAAATTTTGTTGATTATTCTCTCTTTCCTTACTATTTTTTTTTGGTTTGGAATTTTAGTGTACGTTTGGTTCGTTGGTTGAAAATGAAATTTTTAAGTTCTTTCTCTCCTTACTATTTTCATGTGTGTTTGGTTCATTGGTTGGAGATAAAAATTCTAAGTTGGAGTTCGTTAATTTTTCAAAAATTAGTTATAGATTTTATTGACTTTTCAAAAAAATAAAAAAATTGAAAAAAAAATATAATTTAATTAGAGTTAAACTTAAATGTCAAATAAATGATTAGTTTTTGTTGAGAAAGCAGATTTTATTATTGGACCTGATGAAAGTAGATATGACAGCACTTCACAAGTTTGTGTTATTTGGCCATCCTTCTCTTTCTTTTAACCAAGTTATTGCAAAGTAATTTTCACTTATCAAATCCTTCCTCTTCTAGCTCCCTTCACTACTATACACTCCAAATCCAATTTGGATGAGTCTGTTTTAGATCACAGGTTCAAATATAATTCAAACAGTAAATTTAAATTTTTAAGAGAGAAAATAAGGTAGAAAATTTTTTTCAAAAGTTCATTAAAATAGAATGTTAAACAGGAGCTTTGGCTTAAATTTTATTCTTTATGCATGTACATATAACTAACTAATAAATCCGTCCAAGAGCTTACACAAAGTCGTGCTGATGACCTTAGTGACGAAGCAATTTTCAAAATTTTGGTTTTTATCCTTTAACTATTACTTTTCAAAATTTTAGTTCTAACCTCATTTTACAAGAAAATTTTTGTTTTTAAGATGAATATGAATGTGAATGTGAAACCAAATAAAATATTGATTCTTTTACAAAATGATCCTTGCTGATGGTGAGTTAGGTGATCGTCATGGGCATGTGGGACACTTTGTTGGATCATGGTCTCCCAAGAAATGTTGTAGATTATCGAGGAAAAAAAAAAAAAAAAAAAACAAACAAAGAAGAGAAAAAAATGTTGGAGATATGGGCCTTGCGTTATGGTCTTCTAGATTTGTCTGGATATCTGCATGCCTAGATCGATTCTAGTGTTTTTTTTCTTTTCTTTTCTTTTCTTTTTGGGTATTGGTTAGTTTTTTTAATGATATCTGTATCACATAACATATTTGAAAGGTACTTGTGAAAATTATTAACATCTCTTTCAAATGATAAAAATTATAGCATATTTTTATTATTCAATTAAAGTATATTTGTTTGTTTCCAATTTTATCCTTTTTCTATCTCCTCACCCTCTTCCTCACTTTTCCCTTTGTCTTTCTCTCTACACTCTCAATTCTCTCTCTCTCTCTACACAGACTCAACTTCCTCCCCCTCAACACAGACTTTACGGAGTAGTGGATTGGTGATGTGACAGTGATGCTACTGTGCTGGTGGAGGATCTCGGTGACGACGACGACGATGACTATGGAATTCGCGATCGCAACCTAGCTCTGGCCACTAAGCTCTAGCAAACTCTTGAACTTACAAGTCGCGGAAAAGAGTGCGACAAATTTGATGAAGCACCCTCAATGACAGTGTGATGATGACCTCTGATCTTCGATAGTGGATTGCGACGGCACTCGGGTTGGGTTTGTAGTTTTTTTTTAATTTTTTGGCAGGCCTCGAGATCTCTTTCAATTCCAGCACCATAGATGTCATCTGGCTTTTGATTTTGGGTTTGTGATTTACTTATTGCAGGTCAGCTCATGATCGCCTTCAATTTTCGGCACTGGAGCTGCTATCTTCTTTAGCAGCAATGGAATTTTAGGGATTGTACAATTAGGGTTAGGTTTGGAGTGAAGATTGATATATTTTTGGGACAGATTTGAAATTATTTAGTTTTGAGAGATTTATTTTAAATTTATTAACTAATAAAAATATGTTGTCGTTATTTTTGTATTTCATCATGTATTTATTATTATATACATTAAATACAAGTATTTACTAGTAAATCTAGGTATTTACTAGAAAATCCAATACATGTTAACTACGAAAAATTTTATAAATGTTAGGTAAATACAGTAAATCCAAAGTATATACTAGTAATCTAGGTATTTACAAATGTTACATAAAAAGTTTTTATAAAATAAAAGTGTATAAATATAGTAAATCTAAGTATTTCCTAATAATAAAAAATGAAAATAAATTAAATATATAGATTTACTAGTAAGTATTGTATTCATTAGTACTGAATTTATTAATAAATACCAAAGTTATTACTATATTTGTCTCACGGTAAATATTTAATTAGAAAATTATTTTTTTATGTCTTAAAGGAATATAATTGAAAAACTAAGATTCATAAATTTATCATGAAATATTTAGATTTTATGTGTAAATAACAAATTATTAAAAAAAATAGAATTCTAAAAAAATCAGGTAAATAAAAGATTTATTTGAAAAACATCCAATTTGTTGGTAACTATCAAGTTATAAATATTCAAGTAAATATCATTATTAAATAATAAATAATTAGATTTACTGATTTCACATATTAAATGTGCACTAGAGTTTACTAGGAAAATACTGAATTTCCTAAAAAATTATTTGTATTTATTATATTTATGAGTAAATACTGAAATTATTGATAAATATTAGATTTTCAAGCAGATACGTAAGATTTCAGAAAATATCTGATTTATTTGATGAATTGATAATTTTTAAAAAGATTTAAAAACTAATAGTATTTTCTGATAAATACTCTCTTTACTAATAAATAATAAGATTTATTTTTTCACTTTTTTTTTTCCTGATTTTATTTTTGTTTTTTAATTTTATGCGTCAAAAATTTTAAATTACACAATTTAATTAACATTTTCTTGAAAAGCCCCAATTTACTAAAAATACTAAAATTACCTCAAATTGAAAAAACCCTGACCCAATCCCACCCAAATCGGTGCCGTCACTATAGCCATGTCGTCGCCGGAGACGAAGCCGCCGTCGTTGGACATGGCTGCTTGTCGGTCATCGCTGCTCGTCCATCACGCTACGTTTCCGGCTATCTTTCGGCTGTCGCGATCTTGACGGAGATCCGAGCTACGTTTCGTGAAAATCGCTATCTGATCTCCATCCACATATGCCATTGGCTGATAACGACGACGAGGAGAGTCTTCCGACGAAGATTGTCGAGCCCGTCGCTGGAGTAATCGCGTGAGATTCTCCACGAGATTCTCGTTTGTTTCTTGGCGATCTTTCGGCCGCTGCCAAAGGAATCGGAGGCTCCGTCTTGGGCACCTTGATTTCGCCTAAAACAATGCCGGAGATTGTTTAGCGACAGCGACAGCGACAAAAGTGAGAACTGGGAGAGAATAGAATGGTTGATCAGTGAGATTTCGGAGAAAGAGGATGGTCAAGGGCATTTTCAAAATTTTAAAAATTTTAAAATTTTGAAATCTAAAAACAATTCCAACCATACTCGAAAATAGAGTTTTATATCAATTTAAAGTATGGGAGAAACTCCAACCCATATTTTATATGAAATTTCAAATATAGAGTATGAACATTGATACTTCGTACTTTAAATTTTTTTTTTTTGGTTTTTTGATTAAATTTTGAAGTAATATTTAGGTAAAAATAAAAATTATAAAGTTACCCTTAATTTAATTTTTCTTTCAAAATTACCTATTTTTCTATATGTAAAGTATTTATATGTTTAAATCTTAAGAATATAAATAGAATATTTCTTTTAGAATATGATATAGAGTAAATGGGTTGGAGATGAAATAGTTATTTGAAATGACAGATACTTTATTTTAAACTTTTTGTACTCTAAAATAGAGTATTTGAGTTGGAGATGGTCTAAATATGTTATAATTTTTTATCATTTCAAATCCTGCTATTTTCTTAAATATTTAGGGCTTGTTTGGTTGTGAGTTTAGTTTAAGCTAAATTGTAATCTTTTCATCATGATTTTTGTCTTTTTCTGAAAAAAAAAATTTTGTCTTTTCTAAAAAAGTTTTTTATCTTTTTTAAAGAATTACTATTAAAACTTGATTATGCTCATTCACCAAACACCCCCTTAAAGTTTGATTATGCTCTTTGGACTATTCCCCTTTTTTTAATCGTTTTCTTTTGCCTTTTTAAAGTTTCTTTTTGTTATCGTTTTGGTTCGGGAGTGCCGAATATGGGTGACAGTACAGATAATAGGTGGGGAACTAGAGGTGGGAATTTGGGCCGGGCCAAACGGGCCGGCCTCGGCCCGTAATTTTGGCCCGGTCGGTGGCCCGGCCCGGTCTGAATTTTATGGACCCGGTAAAAGCCCGGCCCTATAATTAGGGCTGGGCCGAGCTCTCCCTCTAGGCCCGACGGGCCGGCCCGGCCCGGCCCGAAAATTTTAAGCCCGATGGGCCGGGTCGGGCCGGCCTGCTCATTATTTAAAAAAAAAAAAAAAAAACTTTTAACAAAATATCCTTATTTTTTAACAAAATATAAAAATTTTTTATTTTTTATCTAAGATAAAATATTAAGATAAATTATTAAATTATCAAAAATATACAAATTTATTCAAAAAATTATAAATAAAAAATAAAATTAAAAAAATGATCCGGGCCGGGCCCGACCCGCTCTAAGCCACGGGCCAGGCCGGGCCGGGCCATTATTCCAAAACTTCGAGCCGGGCCGAATATTAATACGGCCCGGCCCGGCCCGGCCCGGCCCGAAGTTTTGAAATGGCCCGTCGGGCTCAGGCCGGGCCGGGCCAGGCGGCCCGAATTCCCATGTCTATGGGGAACGAGGGAAAGAAATTAAGGATCTTCTTTGAGTCTCTTCCGTGGGTCTGATCACATATTGCCAGACCCCATTATTGCCCACTATATATATGTGTGTGTATTTCCCTTCTTATCGATTTTTTTCCCCCCTTTCTGGCTTCTTTGCGCACTAGTACCTCTGAATTTATCACAAAATTGTAATTTTTAACCTTAACTTTTAATTTTAATAACTTGCACAATAAAATATACAATTCTGTAGCAATTTGCTCCATTAATGATAGTATTAATTTTTTTTGAAGGAAATTGACATGGATGTATTAAAAAATAATACCTCAGGATCATGAGTGTATGGGTGTAAAGCTAAACAAATGATTCAAAAACAGAAAACTGTGTGGATTGTAAATCATGTGAATCTGTCTGTCCCATGATTACCTGAGTTTTTGAGTTTATCTGTGTTGTGAAACAACTCTAAGTATGGATGTAGCTTACCGTTATTTTCCAAACAAAAACCTCCTTGGATATGACTATGATATTAATTTTTTCTCCGACTTGTACATAAATTGTTAATTAAATCGAAGATCTTTTTTCTAATAAATGTCATTCCGAATTTAAATATAAAATAAAATTAATTCAAAATTTTCTGTTTTAATTAAACTTATTTAAAGATCAAAACCTCATCAAATAAGGGTTAAAATGAATAAAAATGATGATTTATATTATTAATTGACGACTCATGTATAAGTCACATATCAATTGTCATAAAAGAAAAAAATAACATTGTTATCTATGTGAATAGATTGCTCCGGATTTGAAAGCATGCAAAGGGTGCAAATAATGAAAATAAAAAATTCACGATGCCAATTCCAACTGTATGATAAGTTCAGAAGCACGGGTGTAATTTATCTCTTGTTATTAATTTTATTTTTTTGGGCTACTGATTTGAATGAATTATGAATCTTCTATTACCTGCTTGACGGGGACTGGTCTATTACTATCACGAATTCTCTCTTCTCTGTAGCGTATTATTTAGCCGACGCACCATTGATGAAGTTAGAAGAATCATGCATGTTTTCTTGTCAGGTTAACAAAGTTAGAACAGAACTAGTTTGGTAATTAAGATACATAGTATATATATGATATAATAGATTAAAAAAAGAAAGTTTATAATATAAAAACTATTTTATTTAGGTTCCTGCAAGACCTCTAATTATGCACTGTCAACGATATTGTTTTAACTGTTCAAGTGTTCATTATAAAATTTTACAACATGCGACACAGAACTATTCTAGTCATATATTAGATATCAAAAATTTAATCTAACAGTTACAACATCAGTTCCTGTAATTATGATGCAAAATAAAAAGTAATTTCGGAGAAATTCCCTTTATTTTATGCTATACGATTGTGGACTACGTAATCATAAAAATGCCTTTTTTTCTTTCTTTCTTTTTTTTTTTTTTTTTTAAATGAAGATTAAAGAACGGCCAACTTTAAATGCTTTTTATGGAGTAAAATTTGTTTCTTGAAGTATGATTGCAGTGTCTCGGTTCCAATTATTTTCCGTTTGATGACAAATGCGGGTCGTTCCAGCCCCTGTTTGGGGACACCATTTCAGATAGTGAAACACCTTCTATTTTGCAAATGCTGTTCGAAGAGACTTTCAGAAACTTTTGGATTTTCAAAAATTTACTATTTCACAATTTTTTATATAAAAATCAATAAAAAAAAGTATCCCAAAACATCTTTTTCTCCAATTATTCTTCTACTAAACACAAAAATTCAAAACAACTATTTTTCGAAAAGTTTTATCCTAAACTCACATTCTTAAAACTCATCTTAACTCCAAAAGTCTCAACCTTCAAAACACCATTTTTAGACATGTCCCCAAATGGGGCCCAAGTTTCAGCTTACTTTATTATTGACCTCCCTCTCTAATTTCATTGAGTTTCACACAAATTTCAAGCGTACTTTCAAAAAAACACAACTTTCCACAAAGATGAGTAAAGCTAGTAAGTCCCAATGGACAACACCAGTAGGGAAACATATAGGAAAACTTGAATGCCCTCACTGGAATAGGAAAAAAATTAATAGAGGTCCACATAATTAAGAGTTTTTGCACTTAATTCCACCATGAAACATGAAGAAAAAGATCGGAATTATGAAGTAACAACAGATTGCTTAATATCTTTTCAAAATTTCAAAAAGTGAACGTCATGTGAAAAACAATGCTAATGCACTCATAAGTGTCGCGAGTGCACAATTTGAGATGTTCATTCATATATGCCGACATAGAACAATGTTTCAAATCATGCACTTGTTACTGCGTTTAGCATTTCTTTAACGCGAATCAAGGGGAAGGAAGAAACAATGTTGATTAGTTACGAACATCATTTAACCCAACAATGTACACCCTAACTTTGATTGTCTCCAACTTAGGCATGTTCAAACGTATTTTCAAACATATCTCAATGGAGATCAGGACGTTTATCTTCCGAACCAATAGTATAGCCCCAAAACACATACTATATTAATTATGAATCTCATGAAGATTTGTGTACTTGTTGATAGTTGTGCGATTTCATGACCGTTGTTAAATATAGCCATTGTCGAATCCTCATATGGGATGACAGACTTAAACAGTTGTTGAACCCGCGTGTTCGACCGTTTTTATAAACATATATATATGCACATGGTGATCTTACATTAAGTAGACGATTTTTATTTTTTAATATGTAGCTATCGAAAAACATTTCTTGTGATGATCCGACTTCTCGAGCCTTCGTTATCTAACTTTTATCTTATCTTTGTTAGCTTTTTGTCATCTCCTTAGCTTCTAAAATTTCAGGATTTAAAAAAAAAAACTTTTTTTGATTATCACCCGTGCAAAGTGCAAAATCTTTTAGCCAACGTCCAAGTATTGGACTAAACCTGGAATAAAAATTATAAAAGTTCTTAGACTATTTTAATCCTCCACATTTAACCAAAATATCAATTTACAAAGCATTAAAGGATCGAATAAGTATTTAAGTATATGCAAACGGATTATTTAGTCGTAATAATTACACAAATTTAGATTTTAAATTATCCTTATAATTGAAAACTTATTAATTTGCACAATTATTTGTGGGTGTATCCAGACATCCTGTCTACTGTTATCACATCTGCTTCTTCAGTCCAAAGTTTAAGTTAAGGCACTGGTTTTTTACCCGATATACCTACAACACGAACATCATGGATGAGCTTTCGCTGCAGAAGTAAACGTTTAATCTCACAATGCAAAATGATAATGCATGACACATAATATGAGTTGTCAAATTTTGCTTCATGGGCAGTTGTGTACACACTGCGAACGCGCTCCAAATGAGTAGTAATTAAGGATAGCAACCCTCCAACTACATCTAAGGACATATTTATGTACAGCCTTCTCTATAGCCTATGTGGCTGGGTGTTATGATCCTTCTAGGTTAGAGGTTCAAGGTCTGTAAAGTCAGCCAAGGACATATTTATATCATTTATATGAATTTATCTTACTAGAGTAGGTTGATATGATACTTGATCAACTTTTCACTTTCACTTGTGTCTTATATTTGTGAACATGTGACTATGACATGTCAAAGTAATATATAATAATATTACATAACATAGAGGCATTACTATCAAGTTCAAAAATCAGCGTAGCGTTCACAACATATGCACAACATACAACCAAGATTCTGTTGGGTGGGAATGGCAGAAGGAAAAAAAAAAAAATGTAGCGGAATAAGTACCTGGATTTGTAAAATCTTTGAGACTATTTTCCATGTTTTGTTATAGTTAAAACTAATTCAATTACGTATATATATCTATATGCTTCTATAATATTTATGTGACCTTAAAATTTATTCTATTCGAGTGGATTTAAAAGTTAATATTAGTATTAATTGCATAGTATGGTTAAATTAATTATAAATCATTTCCAATTTTTACATAAATTATGGTTTTTTAAAACATTTTTTTATAAATGTTAACGCAATATGTTAATTTTAAATTTATTTTAAAACTTGTGGAAGCCAGTTGTAAAAGCCTTTGCCTGCGCATTAGTGATGCAGCCCTTGTGTGAAGAAATTGTTTGGTGACGCAAAAACAATTTTACTGATTGTTGACTGTATCGGTAAATAATACTTTTCTAATAGTGATTACTTTTTGTATTTAAAAGTAGTTTTTTCAAGGATAATTCAATAATAACAAAAACTTATTAAAAAAAATAAGTGTGAGAAAATAGACAGTGGAAATGAACATATATAGTCAATAGCATTGAGCTTTTGTTTTCTTTGTTTTATTACCCCACCCCCACTTTAAACAAGGAAAGCTTTTGAAAAAATAACTTATCGAGTGAACTAGTGATTTATTTTGAGAAATCGCTTGGCCTTTTAATTAAAGGATGAAAATGTCGATATCGGTGAAACATCAGTATTCTAGTTTCACAGAAATTTTAGATATATTATCGATCTCAGTGAAAATATTAGAAAATTATGAAAATTATAAGATTTGCTTTCAAAGATATTTATAATATTTCAGGATAACAAAAATATTAAGATGATATATAATTAGATAAGTTTTACGTGTGAAACTTCTTAAATCATATATATCTCAACACCAAAAGAAAGTCCTATGAAGTTCAAGTATGGTATTTTGATTCAAAATATAATGATGACATGAATGATATGTTATTTAAATAGTGTTGAAACATAGTTGTGAACATGCCACATATAAGTTTGTATATATATTTTAGTGTAGTTCCATGAAGAAAATTTAGCATGTTAAAAAGATCAACAGGAAATGAAATTCAAAATTCCGACCGATATTTCAACCGAAATTTCTAAAATTTTATCAATATATCCCTGATATTTTGTACAAACTACACTAGGTTTTTACCAATAACGATATTTCCTCGATATTTTTATGGAAAATATATTGCCTAAAAATATTTCGATTGTAACACTCAAACGTTAATTTGTTTAGTAAAGTAACATACATAAGATGTTCTAGATGACTATTGAGTATAGTGTAATTAGTGTTAATAACGTTTTATTGAGTTATATTGCAGTTGATGGCAACAAGGGCTTTATTGCCTTTTATACGATGTTCTGTTTAGATTATGAGTTGAAGTATGAAAATATATGATATAATTACAAACTATAAAGTCATATGCTGTTTTATAGTGAAATTAGGATAATAGATTGCCCGTGTATAAAGTTGATTTGGTGTGGCATAGGCTAATAGGAAAGATTATGGGAGTCAGAACGGCACTATTTAGAGAGGTCGAATTTCGGGCGCTGCGGCGCCATAAACCGGGCGCTGCAATGCTCTGAAGGTCCATAACAGGCCAAAAGCCAGAGCGCAGAGCGCAGAGCGCCGTGCCATAGGCGTCGCAGCGCCGGCACGAGGGTGGACTTGGCTTCATAGCCAAGTCCGTAGCTGCGGCGCTTCCAAGTAGGAGGAAAAAAAAAAAAAGAAAATTTTAAATGGGGCTGACTTAGTAACTTCTCTAAGCCTATTTTTAATCCTTAGATCATAGCCCAACTTATAATCTTAACCCGTGGATAATTGAGATTGATTATTTAAAAGTCAAAAACTCAAAGTCTTAATGATATCAGACTTTTTTCAGAAAAACATCATGAGTTCTTCTTCTCCACATCTCCGCCCATCGTTCTCTCACTAGGAACAAAGGAATTTTGTGAGTTCTCACCGCCAAACTTTCGTGATTCACTTTTTTATTGATTCTCTAGTCTTGATTTCATCTGATATCAAAGACAATTTCTGTTGATCATTTAAATTTGGGAATTTTGGAATTTTATGCTTTCGTGAAACTTAGGAATTGGTGAAAAATTATTGGGTTGAGTGATGAATTGATCACATAAGATAGTGAATTGAAAGATTTGATGATGCAAAGTTTGAATTGAGGATATTTGATTTATGAATTAGGTTTTTATAGATTTCATAGAAGATATAAATTAAGGTTTTTAGGCTTTACTTTTGTGATTTTGTGACATAAATTATCTGAAGAGCAAGTGTATTAAAGTCTCAAGGCACTTCATTACCCACTTAGCAATTCTAGTAAGTTCATCAAGCAAGGTATATAATACATATTTTATCAGCAACTTGCTCGTTCAAAAATTAAATATCATTTTATTGGTGTAAAACGTTGATAGATTGTGTATTATTACTTGTTACAGAAGTTTCAATGTGGTTGTTATGTTAAAATTATGTTTTATGATGCGATATTATTTAAAAACAAGATGTGAGTTACCAAACATAAAGATAATAGGAGGTTGTACCGAGACAAATTCCCTAATCACAAATTTGCACCGAGCCACCAGCAGCTCATAGGAAGGTGTTGGGCTAATGCTCTGTAGGCAGTATAGTTTACAGTTGCCTCGTTGGGTGATGGGGATCGATACCCTTCATCCATCGCGGTTCAGCGCATTGGTGCATTGTCAAGGGCCCAACAGAGTGAAAAAGATTAAAAAATAAAGTTTAATAAAAAAATTTATATGTTTAAAGTTATGTCTAATCACCGCTTTTGTGTCTATATTATGTTCTATGTTTTAATAATTGAGATATATTTTCACACCAATGTTTTAAAATAAATGTTTTGTGAGAATATAGGTGTATTACTAGGCAATTGTTTAATATATAGTTTCTTCGCATGTTGCAGAGAAGGTAAGACTAATTAAAGACAAAGTATGGATGAGACTTGGCGTGGAGTGGTGTGTGGTGGCAGAGCAGGTTATCAGAACAGTTTTGTTGAGAACAAAACTTAAGGATCCGTTTGGTTTGTTAGTTTGAGTTGAAATATTTTGGTTGTAGTAATAAATTTTTTTGAATTTTCAGAAAAGACAAAAAACTTTTTGAGAAAAAGACAAACTTTTTGAGAAAAAGACAAAAAAAAGTACAGTTTAAGTTGAAATGAGATGATGAGGCAAACGAGTGCTAAGTTATTTATATTTTATTTGGTTTTAGAAATTGATGGATTTATTTACAAGACTTTTTAAAACGCAAGAGTTTCGAATGGTATTAGGATGTTTTCCAAAGATTTCTAAATTCTATTTCTGGTTGTCTTGAATGTTTGTAAGAATTAATTTCTATATTTTACTCCGACAAGTCTATGTTTCTGTCACTATAACTTTTTATAAAGGATATAATTAATTTCCATATTTAAGTTTTATAAAGAAAATTTATTCCAACTTTCGACATTGATAGTAATATAGATATTTACCTAAGGGGCTACATCGATACCCCTCAAAAACTGAAATTTCGGTTCAACCACGATTTTTAATAAATCATTGAATTTGTGAAACTTGTATGTCAGTTTTGATAAACAACCGACTCAATTTATGAACTATTTATAGACTTCCCTAAATCATTTTACCCTTTACTATAAACTAATTATAGAGCGTGTAGAATAGACAAGTAAAGTAAAGTCATGAACAAAATTGTAAAATAAAGATCCATGTGGTAATGATGTGGCCATCATATGGTGACGTAGTGACTATGTGGTTGTCATGTGTCAAATAAGGAAGTCATGAACAAAATAACCATTGCCTCTTTTAAATATGATACATATATATATATATACACACATATAGACGTAACAGACTAATAGTATTAGCGCGTGTCAAATAGGCTAACAAAGCAAAAGGCAAAAAGTGAAGGAAAAAAAAAAAAGAAAAGAAAAAAGTAGTCACGCGACGTTGATTGGGCCATCAGACATTGAACATGACAACCTCTGGAGGCTGGACGAGAAGCACATTTGTGCTTTTAAATAAGGATAAGAGACTTGTTATATGACGAACGGAATAGATAAGCAAAGTAAAAAAAAAAAAAAAACCATATGACGATGATGTGGTCACCACATGATGAAGACGTGACAACCATGTGATAAGCGAGGAATACATGATCAAAAGAGCATTAAATATAAATAGTAAGAGATAAAGTGAAACATTAGAGAAAAAAAATTGCGCAAAAAAAAAAAAAAAAAAAAGCGGACATAATCCATAATGTTGTAAAAACAGGTCAGCCATTCTTTAAAAAAAAAAAAAAAGTGTCATAGCTAATCACTTTAGTACATATATATATATACATACATACATATAGACAGGACGTTCGAAAAACGTTGGCAAGACTCTGGCCCGTCTGTTTCCCAAGAAAATGAGACAAGATGAAGTCGTCTAAGAAGAAGCTGCTGAAGCAAGAGCCCAAAGTAATCTCTGTTCACATTCATTTGTGGTTACTTTCGCAACTGCAAAACCATTGCACAAACATCAGAATAGATTCTCCTGCCAGAAATGCAAGATTAGATTTGAAGTCAGATTGACTTTGAACTCGCACGATTGAAAAGCGAAGTAGAAGAAGAAGAAGAAGCATTAACTGCTTCTTTTTCTTGTGATATTCAAGGGTTTTTTTTTTTTTTTTTTTTTGATCCAAGGCAACACTAATTCTGGTTTTCTTTTCTTTCTTTTTTTTTTTTTGGATGATTTATGTAAAATCTGGATATGTTTTTGCCTTTTCGATTGTGTGAACTTGAATTAATGCTGCATTTCTTTTATTGATTATCCAGATTTCCATAAATGTTACTCTGTTTCCTTCTCGTATATCTCTTCTTTAGCCTTTGTTCTTCAGATTTCTTTTTCAATTTTCATCCTTTTGAAAGACACATAAGACGACGTTGCTGGCTGGTTGGATCTTCTTCACAAAAAATGATGTTTTGATTGAATCATAGAAAGAAATGTATGAAGACAGCACATGGCGAGCTAATGGCGGATTGAGGGACGGGAGCTTAGCTCAACTGCGGACCATGATGGAATTCAAACGGCCTGTTTGGAAAGTAATGTCATGTCCACAAATTGGGAGTCAGGTTAATTTTTTGAAGAAAAAGTACATTACCATGACTGACATGATTAGTCATGGTGGATTCAACTGCAGTGAAAACCAACTGATGATAATAGGTGACAAAAGTTTTTATAAAGAACTGGTGAAGGTAAAATCTGTGTAATATCTAGTTTTTTTCGATCAACTGTTTTGATTACGTATCTCTTACAATATGGTTTTATGATGTGTTGGATCTCTAGATTCACAAGGAGGCGAAAGAATTGTATCCCGAACCGTTTCTGCACTATTATTTATTGGAGGAAATTTATGGAAAGGATTCTACTACTGGTGCCAATGTGGCTGATTCTGATAAAACAAGAGGATGTGAGTGAGGAACATTTGGATGCTGATTTGGAAGTGTGTGCCAATGGTGATGTTTTGATGGACTTGAATGCAAATCTTGGTGTTACAAAAAAGACCAAGGTCTCAGTTCCTGATCAGCAGGATCAACCGAGAAGTGGAAAGCGCAAATTCCGAGAGAATATCCCAAATGCTCCAAACTGTAGGAAATGAGTGAGAAGTAGGGGAGTATGGCGTCTTCTGCCGCAGCAACGAGACTCAAGATTGACGGTTTTGTACTCAAGGTTGACAGTTTGTCAGGATAGATGGTGTGGTCAATGCCTTGTACCAAGCTAGAGAGGTGCCTGATCTGCAAGCCAAACTTGTCAACGAGTTGAACAAATTAGAAGGCCTAAATGACACGCAAGTCTTCCAAGTAGTAAACATTTTGGCTCCGAAGCATGATTTTCCAAGGGTCATTTTACCATGGCTGAAGAGACGAAGAAATCCTATATCGCAAATCTTCTCGTTCTTGCATTGTAGATGACATTATTGGCA
This sequence comes from Ficus microcarpa, assembly GCA_025413485.1. Lineage (NCBI taxonomy): Eukaryota > Viridiplantae > Streptophyta > Magnoliopsida > Rosales > Moraceae > Ficus > Ficus microcarpa. The sequence goes on along the minus strand of CM046380.1, from coordinate 11,227,659 downwards.
TGCCTTAGCAAGCATGGTAGCAGTCCATCGATGTGGCCTTTGGTGTTCATTGACAAAATTGAAGAGAACTTGTACTCGATAGTGTTCTGTATTCTGGAATATGGTTTGTAAGCAACATTTTCTTCTAATTTCTTTCTTTCTTTCTTTCTTTCTTTCATTCTTTCTTTCTTTTTTTGGTAAATTTGGAGCGTGTGAACTCAATCATGTCGCTTTTTTCTTTTGTTCTTTTTTTTTTTTGCAAATTTTATTTTCACCAATCTGAAAAATTGAAGAGAATCTAAATACTGAATCTTTTGCAGAATGGTCTGTAGGCCATTTTTTTTTTCTTTTTTCTTTTTTAGAGCATGGGAATGCAATCAGTTTGGTGCAAAGTCTTCTAAGGGTGGTTTGCAGGGAAGAAGATTTTCCTTAGTAGGGAACTCCAACTTTATACCTCATCACAGTTGTACGCATTTTAGGCATGAAAATTCATTATTAATGTTTCTTTTTATATAAGTGCTTTTTTTTTTTTTCCATATATATTCGAGAGTGAATGATTTGAATTCTTCACTTTGTGTTATGTGTGCAATAACTTTTTCCTTATCACAGATGCTAAATTAGATTTTAATACCAACCTAGCTTTGGAATTCCAAATTCAACTGTGAACTCATTTGCTTGTTGTCTCAGTTCTTTTAATTTGATAAATTATTTTATTACTGATATACTCTTTTATTTTACTTTTCTGCCTCGTCTCATTACTAAACACCATTTTTTTTTTCCCTCTCCTCCCTTCATTGTCGTCAACCTCTTCGGCCGATATGAACCTTTAGAATTTCTATCCTAGCCATTTGATAAATTTGAAAGTACTGGGGTGGCAAATGAGATGGAATATTATTATGACATGTTCATGTATTAAATTTTTTTTTTTTTTTTAAGATCCACTGCTAGAAATTTACTTTTAATTAGCAATAGAAATGTGCCTCAAAAAGTTGAAAAAAAAAAAATACTACAAAAAGTTTTTCCGCAGAATTTTGCAGCATTTGTTATAGTTCAAAATTGCCAATGACGTAATTGAATATTGCGACCCTTTTATAAATGTTGCAAATCAAATATAGCCCAAAAAAAAAAAAAATCAAGTCTTAATTAATTATCGTTAAATTTCTTGCGGCACTTAATATACGATGCCACTATTATTTTTTTGTCGCACAAAAAGAATTCAATAAAATGATACTGAAAATAATACGATAATTTTAAATATGTTAAAAAGGAATCTCTTCCATTTACAAAAAGAATTTCACAATTACATTCAACCATAAAAATCAATATCCAATTCAATGTCCATGTCCAACTAGTGCACACATTTCGTTAGAAACGAATATCATATTTCTAAAATACTCTAAATATACTAAGATCTATATTCTATATTCAATCTCATTTCCTTATGCTTCTCCTTCCCTTGCTTAGCTTGAAACATAAACTTTACATTTCCCAATGCTTCTTCCTAGACTTGGTCTTGTGTTTTCCTGTGAAAATTTATAAATGTTATTAGCAATCCAGATAATGGTTAAAAAAAAAAGATAATAAAACAAGTGTAAGTTGTTATGATATTACAAACAAAACAAAGTTAACAAAATTCTATTTCCTTTCGAGCTTCACAACCCATTTTCCTCCTACATTAAAAAGCATACCGTTGTCAGACTACAGAATATATAACCTTAAGTAATTATAAGAGACAAGAGAAGGACTACATTCTTTCCAACAGTTTCACTCATCAAGGTTTTAGGCAATAACGTAATCGGGAACAATTAGTCACAAAACTCCATAAAGATCCTATCCCCCAATGGTCATCAAGATCGAGGAAGAATAAATCCTTGTTTAAACTTAGTACAGTGTCTTTGCAAGCACCAAGCTTTTGGTTTGAAGCCAAAAGAATCCCAAACCGCGTTGCTCTTGAGAAATTTGATCTTGATTTTGGGAAATTTGAACTTTTTGTAGCTAGGATTCATGCATTTGATTTCCTTCCTTGTTGGGGCGCCCAACACCTACATGAGAACGGAAACAAAACCGGCAAGAGTTGATCTCCGCATATTCAAACAAGTACTTTATCAAATATCTGAAAATCTTCTCGACTAATTTAAAAAAAAAAAAAAAAAAAAACCCTACAATATACCATGTGCAACATGTATATGCCTTCTATCCAAGACAAGTACTGAATTTTCAAAATTTTCGTAAATTACAGTTCCAAAAAAATAAAATAAAATAAAATAAAAATACGAACTTACATGCCTTCAGTAGAAAATTTGTCACATTTTTAATTAGTTCAATATTGGTTTATAGTCCTGCGGTCAATTGGCATGCTGAATGCAATAATGCAAATAATTTCGATCTATAAGAGATTCAAAATTTACTAACTATGAAATGAACAATCAATAAAATTCAAAGACAAAATGGTTGTAAACAACCTCCCTCATAGGTAACTGCACTTGCAGAAGGTGCATTTCTTGATGCTGACAAACCAAACAAAGCAATACACAAACAAATCAAGTTGTAGAGGTAGACGAAATTAAGCTGGGAAAGAAGCAAAATGAGCATTCCAATTAAAAGAATTTGCGTGCCATACCCATCTATTAAGGAATACAGATTTTGATGGCTCTAATAACTGAAATGCCTGTTCAATTAAAGTATCATATTTTGATAGGGTTTAGGGTTTAGGAAGGTAAATATTGCTCATTTAGTCATTGAACTTTAAGCTTGTGCAACTTTAGTCTTTGATCTTTTTGTTTATTTGTCTTTTTTTTTTTTTTTTTTAACTGGAATGTTCGTAAACTATTTCATCCAAAAATTAATAGAAATGAATATTATAGTAATGTTTTTAATAATTTAGGGTTATTTTAGCTATGAAAAAATAAAAAAGGGAACAATAACCAAAAATGCACAAACTTGAAAGTTCTTGATTTTATTTTCTCTTTTCTTTTTAGCGGATGATAAGTGCAAATGTTCAAAAAGTTAGATCATAATATACAGGGAGAGGAATCACCTGCATAAACGCTCGAAACAATCAAGAGTCAACATCAAGAACTTTCATGAAAATATCTGTCACGAAACTACTTTGATTTATTAGGGATCCGAAATTTGTTTAAACAATTCATTTGACTATGAGTTGTGATCTTTATATTCCAAGTAGTAGTATAGGTACAGGAATAGATAGGAAACTACTGTGAAACAAACGTACATGAAGAATATGGTCAACGTCCAAGAATAGATGAAAACAATTAACATAACATTGTTCACCTGAAAATCGAAGTACTATATATATCATGCACAGATATATGATACACCTCGGTAGCTATAACAAAGGAAAGGATCATGTGTGTACATGTATAAATATAAAAATGAACATAAAATCTTTTAATGGAGCAAGCCAACTAGCAAATTGTTGGTACAACCCAAATTGGAGGTCTCTCTGACATTTTGGCAATGCTAGTTGCATCAATTGTATAATGCCACTCAATTTCTCCACTTTCAACATGGTAGATGCCCAAATCAGACGGTCCATCGGAAAAATAATTAAACGTATCGTAATCATGGGTGAAGTATATGCAGTTCGGTCGACATCCTGGAAAACTCGATGCAACAACACATATGGAGGAATTATCACCCAAGAACAAAGCAACATCTCCTAGACTTTCAATCTCAACCCACCTTGACTCCTTATAATCCAACTTGTAAGTTTTGATTTTGGTTGTTACACGCTTAAATTCATGATTGATTGGATTCCTACGAAAACATCTCACAATCAGCCACAACTCTCCTTCTTGTGTTTTGACAAGGTATTTTTTGGTATTGCCATCAGCATAGTAATAACCATAATCATCACCGTCGTCGTTATTGTCACTGTCATCATCCTCCTCCTCATCAACATCGGTGTTGCCGTTGTCACTGTTATCATGATCAGTACTCTCTTCCTCTTCCTGCTCTTCCTTGTCATTGGCATCTTCGTCTTCATCTTCATCCTCGTCTTCATCTTCATATTCATAATATCCATCTTCATCTATTATTGGAGGTGAATTATCAGCGATTAACTTGACATCCCTATTAGTTGAGTCTATCACATCAAAAGAGATTAGTTTTCCAGAAACATGTACGGCGTAGAATCGATCTTCATAGTAAAGAACATCATCAAATGTCTCAAACTGAAGGATTGTTTGAACATCAACTTTAATCCATGTGGCGTCTTTACCAAGTCTAATAAAAGACAAATTGCACATGTCGCTAAATATCACCACAACTATGCAATCAGTTGGATTTTCTATTGGGTCAGCTGTAATTATAGCCTTGAAAACATGGTAATCATATTCCTCAGGGCGCAGAGGAGGAAACAAACACGGAAGCCGGATTATAAGGTCCGTGTTACAACAACTTCCTTTGTTAGCCATGGAAAACGGCTTGTAGAGTGTTACAGAAAAATTCTCTTCCACGGCGACTAACCATCCCTCTGAAGAGCCACCAAAACGTTTACCATATGGTATTGATAATTTTGTGCTAAGAAACTCATTATTTAGCACATTATATTTACTCCATGTATGTTGGTCTTCATGACTAGGGATCAAAAGCATTGGAACTTGATGACAACGAGGCATTGTGATGCGTTTATTTTCATTGTCCTTTGCTATTGAATGCCATTCAGCACAAGTGCCGCTAAACCTCAAAAAATCTGTTGGTGATTCCAATTTCTCCAAAGTCATGTCCAAAAGGTGCTTTGGCAAATACTCCCAATCTGTCAAAAAATTATGACGAACAAAAAGCTTCAGAGGGGACAAAATAGAACAAAAATTAACAGTCTGTTTGGTAAGAGGGAAATAAAAGACGGGAGGAGGAAAGCAAATTAGGGAAAGAAAATTTGAATGAAAGAAAGGAAGTTGGTTTTTTTATTTTGATTTTTTATTTTTATCTTGTTTGGTATGATAGGAAGCAATAAAATAGTTGATAAAGTGAATGACCATTTTGTCAATTACTTAATGTCTATGTATTTAGTTCAAAAATGAGTACAAAAACGTAACTTTAAATATCTATACAAGTTGGAAAGTTTTCCTTTGTAAAATCTCTCCATTTTTGGACAGATGATAGATGGTAGACCCCTCATGTCCTTTTATCCCTCTAATTTTCTCTACCCTCCATTTTTCTCTCGTACCAAAAACATCTCGCACTCGTATTTTCTTTTCAAAAATCCCTTCACTCATTTCTTTCCTTTCACTTTTCATCTCTATCAAACATAACATAAAGATAAATTTAGAACGTTTTAATTTCTTTATCTAATTCTTTGAATTTGGGACAGGGAATCGAAATCCTATATCTTATATAATGGAGTCAAATATGGAATTAGAGTTACAAGATGATAAACTAGCTCATAAACTTAAGGCATAATCTCAATTAGAGTCTTAGTAAGAGAAACAAGGAACACGTCTTATTGCTTCAGAATAAAAAGAATGTCTATTTCTTGTGTAAAACAATGTCATTCGAGTCTTCGACGCAGACAAGAAGTACAACTTAATAGCTTAGTTTTTCATCACACGCTTTATTATATGTTTTTTTTGTTCTATAAAAGATTTCTATATTTCCACAGTTTTGTCCCTTCTCTCTCTCTCCCCCCCCCCCGCCCCCCTCTCTTTTCAAGTGTACTCAGTAATGCGATTTTGGGAATTAGGATTAAAGAAAAATTACTACTTTGGAAAGTTAAGGAAAGAAAGAAACTGAAGAATTTTCATCGCCTTTTTTATTACTTTGTTTATTTAACTATAGATAACATTCAGAAAAATATCTTAGTGAGCTTTTCTCTCTTTTTTTTCTTTTTTTAATTAGGGATGGGTGGATTCGAATTCTTCACTTATGATGGAATTGTGTGTGAAATTATAGTCTACTCCTACCACCACATCTTAATGAGCTTAACAAAGGATGAAAAATAAAAAATTATTGATCGAGGAAAAGAAAAAATTGGGACGCAAACCATAAAATTAAAAAAAAAAAAAAAAAAAAGAACAAATTCAGAACCTGAAGTCGGTGAAGCCATTCTTCCACTATCGCCTTTCTTTACTCTTATGTTTAAGATCAGAAAAGCTTGCGAATTTATAGAATTTGGCAAGTGGAATCTTAACTAAAATAGATTAGCTAAGAGGGTCCTATTCCGAACAGGACTGCTAAATACAGACTTAATTCATCTCAAATTCTTATTAAAAAAATAATGCATTGTTTATCATAATTTTGTCAAACAAAAAATTATTTTAAAAAAATAACTCATTGTCCTATTCAAACTCACATTCCAGGTATTCATAAAAAATAATTCATTCGTTTATTAAGAAGAGTTTTTCTGACTATAGGGACGACATATCTCCTTTATTTTCCTTTATTTTTATTTTTTTTTCTTTTAAGGATTTCCTTTCTCGCCACCACTGTTATTTATTAATCATGTCTATTCATATATACGTATATATACACATTTTTATGTTTTTTTTTTAATATTGAGTAGTTTATATTTGAATATATATATATATATATGGGTTTTATTAAAATTGAATTGGTAAATGCAGTTACATGTATAGTTTAGTGATCATTGCATATTTGACTCTACCATCATGAAGAGTTCAAATTTAATTTTCTCATCTTTAAGTTAAAAAAAAAAACCAAAAAAATTTAAATACTAAATGATATTAGTACTTTTATAAAATGTGTTTTTAAATTAAAAAAAAGTTAAAACCAAAAAAAGAAAAAAAATTTTTTTTTTTTTGCAATTTATATTTTTCTCTTCTGTCATTAGTTGATTATTATCTTGAAGATAAACATAAATCTACATTCAAAATCAAATAATAAGAAAAGTCTTGTTGCTTCAGGGTAAAAAGAATGCTTACATCTTTGTAACTCAATAATATTGGGATCTAAATGTGTCCTAAGGATAGAAAATTAATATTAGGGATTTTTTATAAATATGACTTTTTGATATTAATAAGAGGAGGTTATTCATGTTTAATAAGTTGTGTCCTATTTACTTTCATTTGCTGATTGTATGGTTATTTTAAGCAAACATAAAATACTCCTTGGCTGTTGGTAATATATTGGATAACCATATGTATATGGGGTATACATAGAAGACGTGGTAATTTGATAACAGTCTAAATAAATAGTCCGCAATCGATGGAATAAGATTTGGGGATCTTATTCATGATAAGATTGTAAAGGTTGTCTACTTCTTTAGAGGGATAGTTTGTCTTGACCATCGGATAGGTTCCGAGTAAAAACTTTAATGTATACCAGTATTGAGGTATGACATTGGACTGGACTTAAAGTGTTAATTGATTCGGTTTAACAATTCCGTTTATAAGAATCAATGACGCTTTTGATTATCATCCTGCATTAATATTAATCTTGAAATGATTATTTGAATTCGTATCCATGACTTATGTACTTTAATGTACTACAGGTGAGACATTATTAATTCATGGTCAATATACTTGTATTTTGGGTGCATGACTTATGGATGGAGAAATCAAGATTCATAGATATGGAATCCAGAGCTATCTTAACGATAGTACATGTTATCTACTTAAAGGCATTATTCGGGGATTGAAAGATAGTATAACAAGATCTTCACCATCGGTTTACTTTCTATTTTCTAATGGTTTACCAATTGTATAGTTTTACAATTGGTGGTTCTCAATGGAGAATAATGAAACTTTAAGTTAAAATGATTGAAATAGTAAAACGGAAAAAGTCCTTAATTCAATCATGGATAACATATGGAGATTAAGCAAGCGATGAATAAATAATGGAAAAAGCATTACATGAGAGAGCTTTCGTAATACAGTATGTAAACAAGATTTCAGCTTCAAACTTTTAGTGGAATAGTCTTGAAGTTGATAATTGATAAATAATTAATCTGAGATTAATTTTTCACAATTATGGGAGCCTTTTTACATATTTCCATCGGATTTCTCTATTAGCTCATATAGTTCCATACAGTATCTCGAGATTTGTTCCTAATGAGATCGGTAAATTTAAATGGAATTTGGTAATGTCTATTAAGATATAGTACTCTCTAACATGCAATCCAGAAAGGACTGGATATGTGAAATTTGTAGACAAATGATTTGTTAACATGTGATTGGTTAATTTGAATTTTGGAAATAAGATTGTGTTTGAATTATTTAATTTTGGAAAATAAAATTTTTCTCTCCTAATTAAAAGAGGTGCATGGGTTTTAATTGAGTGGATGGAAGAAAATTTTGTTTCAAAATTATTCAAATATATTCCTAACATTAAATTATTAATTGATTTAAATAATGGAGATTATTTCATGAATTTTTCTCTCCTAATTAAAAGAGGTACACGGTTTTTGTGAGGAAAGAAAATTTGAAATATTTCATTGATTTAAATTAATTAATATAGATAATGTTTGTGGAAAATATTTATTCAAATAAGTGAATCTTATTTAAATTCGAAAAGATTTAAAAGAAATTTGAATCTAGATAGGACTAGGATCTTTTGACTAGTTTAGATTCTTAATTTAAAATTTGAACCACCAATAAACCTTTATTTCTCTGGAAAAACGTTTTTAGGTTCAATGAATCTAGCCTTAAAGTTGTATGATCTTTTGGTTCAAAATTTATCCGGAAAAATAATTATTAATTATTTTTCAAGAAGGAGATAAATTTTGAAAAATGATTGGACTTCTATATAAATGCTAGGAATTCTTGAAAAACTAACTTTTGGTTATTCATAAGAGGAAAAACATTTTTCAGAGTAGAAAGAAAAACCAATTAGGTTTTTTCTATGTTATAAAGTTCGACTATCTTGTGAGAGAGAAAAAGAGAGAAAATTCCATTGAATCAAAACTGTGAGGAAGGTTAAATTGAGTAATAATTTTCATAGAAGGTTAACCGATTCCTGTTTTGTAGTTTTGAAAAAAGAAGCTGGATCATATTCTCAACGAGGAACATCGGAATTGAGAAAAAGGGATTTAGACTTTGGAAAGTATTACCGATAGCTTGAATTCATAGAACGTGTGCCCACACACACTCTGTGACGTGGAACTCGAGAATAGTAGAAAAGATACGTTGGTCAAACGCTTTAGCAATTCCGGAATCCAAGAAATAAGGTACGATTGATCATGAATTTAATTTATTGTTATATGCATCATGAGCTTCTTTTCCGAATCGGTATAAAAATTTTAAAACTTTTGCTGCACCGTAACTCTGATACCGGATCCGATTTTTCCAACAACTGGTATCAGAGCCAACTCATGATCATGTATATAACATAAATTATTTGATCAAATAAATTTCTCTCTATGCATTAATAAAATATTTTAGAGAGTTGGCACTTTAGGTTTTATTTTGAGTATGTTAAATATATTATGAATGAATGTATGGATGAATGAATGCTTTATATTATTTTTATAATATATGATACTTGTTCAATTTTGTCAGTGATGATTCCATAGAGGTTAGAATTTGTATCAAGGTTTTTCAAGTGTAATAGATACGGTTTATTATCACCGCTTGGTCGTTCTTTCAATTCCTAAAATTTTTGTTAGCCAGAAACAGCGTAGGAATTTTTTTTTGTAAAATTCAGGCTACAATGGATTCAAGGAGATTGAAGATGAACGAAGGTAAGGGAATTTTCAAAGGATGTGTTTTTTGTTTTTTGGAATTTTTCAATTAAAAAACATTTTTTTAATAAAAAAAAATCATAGAATCTTTTTGAAAATTTTAATTTTCCAATGATATGTGATCTTGACAATTTAGAAATTAAAATTGAAAATTTAAATTTAAATTTAATGGATATTTTTATGAATTTTAAAATTTTGTGATTTAAATTTGAAATTTGGAAATTTCAAAATTTTTTTTTTGAATTTTAAGATTTAAAAAACTGGATTTTTATTTAAATTTTGATATTTTGTAATTTTGATTAAAATTAAAAATCACATATAATCTTCTTTTTTGAAATTTAAATTTAAAAAGATGTGACATTGGAAAAGGAAGACACATTGAAGAAGGATACAAGGCATGGATCTACAAATAAAGGCCAATATATGTTTCGTTAATTTTTGTAAATTTTGCAATTTTCTTTTCTCTAGGATGGAATCATGATCCACGGCTATTTACATATTTTGCAAACCATGGATGATGTGTTGCTAGATATATATGTTATACTATTTCGTGATGTATTGATAGCATGCCATATAGACTAGTGAGTGCCACTCAATAAATATTGTTTATGCATAAAAAAACAAAAACCCTGATTTAAAAGATTGAGTGGGAGAAGGTTTTACATACTAAGACCTACGGCCTCAATCGTTGGTCCAATAGTTACGCATGGTAGTGCCTACTACTCGGTTTTGATCTGGAAATTCCCTTTGGATAGGTATATTACCTAGAGTGCACACTGATTTGGATTTCCGAAAGGGCAATAATTTTGGACATATTTTATGTTTAAATCACCCCTCGGTGGTGGATGTAAAATATAGATTCAAAATTGGAAATGATGGTTACACAATCATGCTACTTTATTTATTAACCCTCGTTTGAGGCTCTGTTATGTAAAGTAGTGGCCAAATAAATGATAGTTAATATATATTTAATGGAGGTTGCTCCATGGATGAATATGTATTATTCGGAAGGGATCCGTGTTCTTAGCTAGTTATTCTATAACTACCCCTCGGTAGTTTAGAAAGTAGAAGCTAGGAATTATCGTTGTAAGGTATGTGTTTTAAGGGTTTTACACATAAATATTTAGATTGCATATAGATCTTTTTGTTTCATTACAAAACCAAATTTTATAAACAAAAAGGCTGTTTACTCGTACTTATTACAGGTTTTCTTATTATAGATCAAAATGTCGAGCCCTTTATCTATGATACTTACGCAAAATAAATAAACTGGCGAGAATTTTAATGACTGGAAAAGGAACTTGCTTATCGTCTTAAATTTTGAGAAACACGGTTTTGTCCTAACCCAACCTTGACCACATACGCCTGCGATCAATGCTCCTGATAGGGATTTTGTAGCGCTTGAGCGTTGGAACAATTCCAACCTAACTGCTATGTGCTATATTCAAGCGAGCATGTTTAACATGCTCCAGAAAGAGCATGAGGAACATTAAATTGCTACACAGATCATGGATAACCTGGAGGAAATGTTTGGTGAACAAACTATCCAGGCTAAGACCGATGCTATCAAAGGTCTCATGAATTATAGGCCAAAGGTTGGAACTCCCATCAAGGAGCACATGATAACAATCATGGCTTATTTGTCTGAGGCTCAGGCAAATGGGGCTGAGATCGATGCTGCAACTCAATTGATTATGGTTTTCCAAACCTTATTCAAGGATTTCAAATGGGGCGACTTACTAACTTCTCTAAGCCTATTTTTAATCCGTAGATCATAGCCCAACTTATGATCTTAACCTTTGGATAATTGAGATTGATTATTTAAAGAGTAATTGGCTTCAATGACTCCTAAACTATTTAAGAGGTGATACTTTGGACCCTATTCTTTTTTTTTTTTTTTTTTTTTTTTTTGCTGTATTGACCCAAAACTCACTAAAAGGTGATGGTTTGGTTATTTCTATCTGGTTCCATTAAAAAATTCACGGAATGGTCACGTAAGAAGCACGTTTTGTGCTTTTTGAAGGAAAATACCCTTAATTGTATTTAAGAAAAAAAAAAAACCTATCTCTCCCTTCCCCTCCCTCCTTCCCTCCCACCCCCCGTTCCCCATATTGGACGCCAACGCCGGAGCCGGAGCTGAAGCCTGTTTCCCTTCCTCGCTCTTTGCCCCTCTCCTCTGCCCCTAGTGCGATTTGGGTTTTGGCACGATCCCCTCAGGTGCTGTGATTTTTCCCCCAACCCCCCCGAGCCGCTGTGATCTAAGTTTTGGACCACCCGACGTGACAGAGATGAAAGAGGGAGGAGGGAGGGAGATGGCGGGCCAAAACTTAGATCACGTCGTCTCTCTCGCTCCCTCCACCTTCTTCTCCGTCCAACTGGGGTCCGAAACCCAGATTGCTGCGATTGGGGTATTGGGGGTGAAATCACAATGCTAGAGGGGGTTAGGCCAAAACCCAGATCACGTTGAGGTGAAGGCGATCGCGTTGGGGGGGGGGGGAAGGGGAAGGAGAGAGGGAGGGAGAGATATGGCCTCCAGCTCCGACTCCGGCATCGGTGTCCAATCTGGGGTGGGGTGGGGTGGGGTGGGGTGGGTAAGAGGTTTTTTTTTTTTTTTTTTTTTAAATACAATTAAGGGTATTTTCCTTCAAAAAGCACAAAACGTGTTTCTCACGTGACCATTGCATGAGTTTTTTTTAAAGGAACCAGTCAGAAAGGATCAAATCATCACTTTTTTAGAGAGTTTAAGGTCAGCATAGCAAAAAAAAAAAAAAAGAACATGGACTAAAGTATCACTTTTAAAGAGTTTAGGGACCACTGAGGCCCATTACTCTTATTAAAAGTCAAAAACTCTGAATGATATCAGAATTTTTTCAACAAAAAACAAAAAAACAAAAAACAAAAAACAAAAAAACATAAGTTCTTCTTCTCTACATCTCCAGCATTGTTCTCTCACTAGGATGAAAGGATTTTTGTGAGTTCCCTCCGCCAAACCTTCGTGATTCGCTTTTTTATTGATTCTCTAGTCTTAATTTCATTTGATGTCAAAAACAATTTCTGTTGACCATTTAAATTTGGGGATTTTGGAATTTTAGGGTTTGGTGAAACTTAGGAATTGGTGGAAAATTATTGGGTTGAGTAATGGATTGATGACATAAGATAATGAATTGAAAGATTTGATGGCGAAATTTTGAATTGAGGATATTCGATTTATGAATTAGGTTTTTATAGATTTCATAGGATATAAATTGAGGTTTTTAGGGTTTACTTTTGTGATTTTGTGACATAAATTCTCCGAAGAGCAAGTGTATTAAAGTCCCTACTTCGTTACCTGGTTAACAATTCTAGTAAGTTCATCAAGCAAGGTAATAGTACATCTTTCATCTTCAACATATTTGTTAAAAAATCATATATTAATTTGTTGGTGTGAAACGTTAATAGATTGTGTATTATTACTTGTTACAAAAGTTTCAATGGGATTGTTATGTAAAGATTATGTTTTATGATGCGATACTATTTAAAAACAAGATATGAGCTATCAAATATAAAGATAATAGGAGGTTGTACCTAGACAAATTCCCTAATCACAGATTTGCATCGAGCCACCAGCAGCTCATGGGAAGGTGTCGAGCCAATACTCTATAGGCAATTTAGTTTACAGTTGGCTCGTTGGATGATGGGGATAGATCCCTCACATCCACTGTGGTTGAGCACATTGGTCCATAGCCTAGAGCCAAACAGATTGGAAAAGATAAAGAAAATTTGATAAAAATATTTATATGTTTAAAGCTATATCTAATCACTGCTTTTGTGTCTATATTCTGTTCTATGTTTTAATAATTGAGATTTATTTTTACATCAATGTTTTAAAATAAATGTTTTGTGAGAATATAGATGTATTACTAGGCAATTGTTTAATATATAGTTTCTTCGCATGTTGCAGATAAGGTTAAGCTAATTAAAGTATATGCATGGACGAGGCTTGGCGTGGAGTCATGTGTGGTGGTAGAGCAGGTTATCAAAATAGTTCTGTTGAGAACAAAACTTAAGTTTTTTATATTTTATTTGGTTTTAGAAATTGATGAATTTATTTACAAGTCTTTTTAAAACGCAAGAGTTTCGAATGGTATTAGGATGTTTTCAAAAGATTTCTAAATTCTATTTCAGGTTGTGTTTTGAATGTTTGTAAGAATTAATATCTATATTTTACTCCCATAAGTCTATGTTTCTGTCACTAAGACTTTTTATAAAGTATCGTATATTCAATCCTTAATTTCCATATTTAAGTTTTATAAAGAAAATTTACTCCAACTTTCGACATAGAGATATTTACGTACGGGGCTACATCGATGCCCTTCAAAAAAAGAAATTCCGGTTCAACCATGCTTTTTAATAAATCATTGAATTTGTGAAACTTGTATGTCTATTTTCTTAAACGATGGACTCAATTTATGAAATATTTATAGACTTCCCTAAATCATTTTACCCTTTACAATAAACTAGTTATATGGTAAGCGCTTCACGCATACAGAATAAATAAGTAAAACAGAGCCATGAACAAAATTGTAAAATAAAGATCCACATGGCGATGATGTGGCCCTCATATTGTGACGTGGTGACCATATGACTGTCACGTGGCAAGTTGAATAAATAAACAAAAAAACAATTGCCTCTTTTAAATATTATGAGCCCGTTTGGTGAATAAGTTTGAGTTGAAATTTTTAAATTTGAATAGTAATTTTTGTTGACTTTTTAAAAAAGACAAAAAAACTTTTTCAGAAAAAATAAAAAATTTTTGAGGAAAAAAATAAAATTTTAAGTTTAAACCTTAAGTTTAAACTAAACCTCCAAACTAACCCTATATATATAGGTAAGAGAGTAGTTGTATTAGTGCATGTTGAATAGATAAACAAAGCAAAAGGCAAAAAGCGAAGGGAAAAAAAAAAAAAAAAGTGTAGTCATGTGGTGTTGATTGGACCACTAGGCGCTGAATGTGGCAACCGCTAGAGGTAGGATGGAAATAACATCCGTTTTTTTAAATAAGGATAGGAGATTTGTTAATTGTTATATAGCTTGTAGAATAAACAAACAAAGCCAAAAAAAACAAAAAGCAAAAAAAACCATGTGATGATGACGTAGTCACCCCATGATGATGTGGCGACCATGTGGCAAACAAGGAATACATAATCAAAATAGCCAATATTATTAATAAGAGATAAAGTGAAATATTAAAAAAAAAAAAAAAAAAGGCGAAAAAAAGTGTCATAGCCAGTCACTTTAGTATACGTATAGATAGACAAGACTTTCGAAAAACGTTGGCAGGACTCTCGCCCGTTTGTTTCCCAAGAAAATGAGACAAGATGAAGCCGTCAAAGAAGAAGCTGTTGAAGCAAGAGCCCAAAACGTTTTTCTGTAACCTCTGTTCACGTTCATTTGTCTTACTTTCACAGCTGCAAAACCGTTGCACAAAACATCAGAATAGCTTCTCCTGCTAGAAATGCAAGATTATATTTGAAGTCAGATTGACTTTGAACTCGCACGATTGTAAAGCGAAGAAGAATAAGAAGAAGAAGCATTAACTGCTTCTTAATGCTTCTTCTTCTTGTGATATTCAAAGTTTTCTTGGTAATTCTTGATCTCAGGCAACACTAGTTCTAGTTCTTTTTTTTTTTTTTTTTTTTGATGATTTATGCAAATTCTTGATATGTTTTTGCCTTTTAGATTGTGTGAACTTGAATTGATGCTGCGTTTCTTTTACTGATTATCCAGATTTCCATAAATGTTACTCTGTTTCCTTCTCGTGTATCTCTTCTTTAGCCTTTGTTCTTCAGATTTCTTTTTCAATTTTCATCCTTTTGAAAGACACATAAGACGTCGCTTGTTTGTTGGATCTTCTTCACAAAAGATGATGTTTTGATTGAATCATTGAAGGAAATGTATGAAGACAGCACAAGGCAAGGTAATGGCGGATTGAGGGACTGGTGCTTGGCTCAACTGCGGACCATGATGGAATTCAAACGGCCTGTTTGGTAAGTAATGTCCCGCCCACAAATTGGGGGTCAGGTTAATTTTTGGAAGAAAAAATACATTACCATAACTGACATGATTAGTCATGGTGGATTCAACTGGAGTGAAAACCAACTGATGACAGCAGGTGACAAAAGTTTCTATAAAGAATTGGTGAAGGTAAAATCTGTCCACTATCTAATTGTTTTCGATCAACTGTATTTGATTAGGTATCTCTTACAATATGGTTTTATGATGTGTTGGATCTCTAGTTTCATGAGGAGGTGAAAGAATCGTATTGCGAATCGTTTCTGCACTATTATTTATTGGAGGAAATTTATGGAAAGGATTCTACTACTGGTGCCAATTTGGCTGATTCTGATAATGATAAGGGTCAAATAAAACAAGAGGATGTGAGTGAGGAACATTTGGATGCTGATTTGGAAGTGTGTGCTAATGGTGATGTTTTGATGGACTTGAATGCAAATCTTGGTGTTACAAAGAAGACTAAGTTGTCAGTTCCTGATCAGCTGGATCAACCAAGAAGTGGAAAGCACAAATTCCGAGAGAATATCCCAAATGCTCCAAACTTGTCAACGAGTTGAACAGATTAGAAGGCTTAAATGACACGCAAGTCTTCCAAGTCGTAAACATTTTGGCTCTGAAGCATGATTTTCCGGGGTCATTTTACCATGGCTGAAGAGATGAAGAAATCCTATATCGCAAATCTTTTTGTTCTTGCATTGTAGATGACATTATTGGTACATGCCTTAGCGAGCATGGGAGCAGTCCATCGATGTGGCCTTTGGCGTTCATAGACAAAATTGAAGAGAACTTGTATTCGATAGTGTTCTGTATTCTGGAATATGGTTTGTAAGCAACATTTTCTTTTAATTTCTTTCTTTCTTTCTTTCTTTCTTTTCTTTTTTTTTTTTTTTTGGTAATTTGGAGCGTGTGAACTCAATCATGTTGCTTTTTTTTTTTTTTTTTTTTTTGCAATTTTTATTTTCACCAATCTGAAAAATTGAAGAGACTCTAAATACTGAATCTTTTGAAGAATGGTCTTTAGGCCATTTTTTTATTTTTTTTCTTTTTTAGAGCATGGGAATGCAATCAGTTTGGCTCAAAGTCTTCTAAGAGTGGTTTGCAGGGAAGAAGATTTTCCTTAGCAGGGAAGTCCAACTTTATACCTCATCAAAGCTGTAGGCATTTAGAGCATGAAAATTCATAATTAATGTTTCTTTTTATGCAAGTGCTTTTTTTTTTTTTTTTTCATCGTATATATTCGAGAGTGAATGATTTGAATTCTTCACTTTGTGTTGTGTGTGCAATAACTTTTTCCTTATCACAGATGCTAAATTAGATTTTAATACCAACCTAGCTTTGGAATTCCAAATTCAACTGAACTCATTTGCTTGTTGTCTCAGTTCTTTTAATTTGATAAATTATTTTATTACTGATATACTCTCTTTTATTTTACTTTTCTGCCTCGTCTCATTACTAAACACCATTTTTTTTTCCTCTCCTCCCTTCTCTGACTTCAACCTCTTCGTCCGATATGAACCTTTAGAATTTCTATCCGAGCCAAACAATTTGATAAATTTGAAAGTACTGAGGTGGCAAATGAGATGGAACATTATTATGACATGTTCATTTATTTATTTATTTATTTATTTTTTTAAGATCCACTCCTAGAAATTTGCTTTTAATTAATGGCAATAGAAATTTGCCCCAAAAAGTTGAAAAAAAAAAATACTGCAAAAAGTTTTTCCGCAGAATTTTGCCAATGACTAACTGAATATTGCTTTTATAAATGCTGCTGATCAAATATAGCAAACAAAAAAAAAAAATCAAGTTTTAATTAATTATCAGAAAATTTCTGGCGGCTATGCCACTATTTTTTTGTTGCACAAAAAGAATTCAATAAAATGATACAGAAAATAATACGACAATTATAAATATGTTACAAGGAATCTCTTCCATTTAAAAAAAGAATTTCACAATTACATTTAACCATAAAAATCAATATCCAAATTCAATATCCATGTCCAACTAGTGCACAAATTTTGATAGAAACGAATATCATATTTCTAAAATACTCTAAATATACTAGGATCTGTATTCTATATTCAGTCTCATTTCCTAATGCTTCTCCTTCCCTTGCTTAGCTTGAAACGTAAACTTTTCATTTCCCAATGCTTCTTCCTAGACTTGGTCTTGTGTTTTCCTGTGAAAATTTATAAATGTTTACTTTATCTTCCTCCTTAGCAATCCAGATAATGATTAACCAAAAAAAAAAGAAAAAAAAGAGAGAGAAGACGAAGATAATTAAACAAGTGTAAGTTGTTATGATATTACAAACAAAACAAAGTAAACAAAATTCTATTTCCTTTCTAGCTTCACGACCCATCTTCCTCCCACATTAAAAAGCATACTGTTGTCAGACTACAGAATATATAACCTTAAGTAATTATAAGAGCAAGAGAAGGACTACATTCTTTCCAACAGTTTCACTCATCAAGGTTTTAGGCAA